>VZRX01000897.1:31422-71389 GCA_013398075.1 Notiomystis cincta
ACCTTTAATGAGGTCCCTTCCGATCCCAATAATTCTATGACAGTAAAAGCAAAGGTAAAAATCTTTAATCTCTTGACCACCTGTGGTACTACACTGTTTCAAAACCTGTCTTGTAGACTGTAGTCATCATGCTGTTTTGTGAATATTTTTAGGGACTTGGAGGGGAAAAAAACATGTATGCAAAAAATGGTGTAGACTCATGAATACAGTTTTCAGGGTTCGCCTGTGTTTGTTCAGGCAACAATTTTCAGGAAAACACAAAAGTTGCATCAGGTTTTCAAAGGATTTTAAATTAGAAGAGTGATTCAACTCTGCAGTATTAGAAAATTCAAGCAAAGAGACTTCAATTCAAAGGGCTGGAATTAAGCCAGAACTCCATGAAGCCCACAGCAGACCAGTAAACTTATTATTGCCCAAGAATATTTATGCATCTATATATCCTTAGACATATAGACATATAGATCTACAGGCGTATTTTCTCATTATAATTTTGGGAATTCACACTAAACTTCATTCTGCATCACACAATGAGTAAAGATTCTTCCAATTGATCGTGCTTACCATAATCAACCCTTTCTTATATATGCCTTATAAATTCAGTTAAATGCCAGTGTAGAATAGTAGTAAAGTCATAATTTTTTCACTTCATTTATAAACAGCACTTCATATCAATCCTTCGTCTAGTTCCAATCTGAAAAAAGCTACCAATAACATAAGATTTAAAAAAAAAAAAAAAAAAAACAGATAAAAACTAACATCACTTCCAGACTTTGCCAGACTCACTTCCAATAACACACAATATATTTTCAACCTGCCTATCATACCCCAATAGATTATTGAAAGCAAGGAGTCTCAGCACAGACAAAACAACGCTTATAGAGGTGCATTTTGTCAATCTTTTTGCTCAGAAATTTTATTTTAAGCAATATAAAGCTTATCCAGCTATAAATTTTGTGTAAAGAAGGAAAAATTTTCAAAAATATGGTAAATATGCCTCGTTATATGCACTTTTTTAAATTGTTACTGTTTAACTATCAACATAATGTGCTGATTTTCAATGCACCCATGAATTATTAGTTCTTATTTATGCATAAATCAAGGTTTGAAAGGCAGTTTTTGGAAATATGTAGCAAGTTGTGCCAAAAAAACAAATCAGGGTAGGTCAGCCAATATTTATCTATTCCATGACAACAGCAAAAGAAAGTGTGTTGCATCCAATTCTGTGGATGCAAACAAACCAGATAGTACTACTATTTCCTGCACATTACCTCATACAGGTGGCATTTACTAATCACTGTTGCAAAATGTGGAATATTTAAAATTGTCTTGTGAAAGGATGTTCTTTGATGTTTGATCTTTGTATAATTTCAAGCGTAATCAAGAAGAAAGGTGAATTAATCCATGAAACAGAGAGCAGTTAACAAGCTCTAACTGATGTGCAGGTTTTAGAAAGACAAATCACTTGTTGGAAGAATTGCCTTGTTAAGGTTTAGGGCTTGACATGCCTCAGTGACCTCAGACCTAGGGGGAGGTTAGCAAAACTTGGAAAGAAGGATGTACCACTGATAGAGAACACAAAGAATGCAGAATTTATGGACCTCAAGGATTTTTGGCAGAACTCCCAAGATAAGGGAGAAAGGGACAAAGCCAACTCAGCAACTGTGCTGAAATCAGCCCTGACTGGGTAAAAGGCAGTTCCTTCAGGGGAACCTGTGGCCACCAGCTCACAGACCACCAAGCCAAGGAGCCCCTGACTGAAGAGAAAGAGTGAGCATGCAGACTAATTAGCACGGGGAGTGAGAGAATCATTAGCCACTAGAACATGGAATATTAGTTAATATGAACTACGTAACTTGTTACCAACAAACACTAAAGCTTTTGTTTGCTAAAAGGTATAAATAGTAAAAAGTTTTGATAGTTCATGTACTTGGTTTGGGAAATACTACTGAGCACCCATGCTTCTGAAACATTAAAATAAATAACCAATGTCTCCCTCAAGTGTGTAACCATCAGCTTTTTGCACTCCATATAACAATCTGATTTTTGTGTACGTTCTCTTATTCTTAACTTTTTAACACGAGGATCTGTTCCAAAAGAGTATCAGAGCAGGTCGAATTCACTCAGATCACTGGAAAACCTCCAGTGTGTTTAAACTTCCTCAACCCCCCTAAAGAAAGGAACATCTCCCAGCAGTGTGTGCCCAAAGTGTGACAGATTGATAGCGACCATTTTCTGTATTATATAAAGTTGTGCAAAAGGCAGGTGCTCACTCACACATGCACACAACCAGCCACAGACTGAGAAATGGAGTTTGGCGTTTCCCCATCAGGAATTAGAAAGCACCAGTGTTTGAAAAACTGAAGCCAACATGCTACTAACCATCCCTGGGTAGTGTGAGAAGCTGTAGGTAGAAGGTAAATCCTTTGACAGCATCTTCTCGAGTAGAGTATCAACTGTCTGGAAAAGGCATTTAGTAGCCCTCTCACTGGAAATTCTTTGTGTGGCAATATGTAGAAGAGGAGATGGAGATGTCACCAGGGCACTGGAAGCTGCTTGCTGCATGGTGCTGCCTCCTTGATGGGGTTTGGCTCAATGGTGATTTTGTGGTGACATTATCCAGAAGCAATGTTGCATAAATAGCGTCTTAGTGGCAAAGCACAACTCATATAGCTCTTACAGCCTTCTGTTGAAACAACCAGGACTGAAAAAAAAAAAAATGGGTTGCCTGCATAGAGAACCTCAGACTTACAGCAAACCCTTCCACATGCACTGCCTGCACTCTGCTCCTCTATGAAGAGCTGTTAAGAGTAAGCAGGGAGTATTCAGGGATCTGTTTAAAACTTATATGCCTATAGGATTTTCACACCACAGCTGGCAAACTAGATGACTGACTGATGGTGAGATATTTCTCTGATTATTTATTCTTCCCCAAATGGCAATGGTTTCTTTTTGTCCTGGAAAAAAATCTTCCTTATTCTGCATACTGACTCATGCCTCGCAAACATTAAGGGCATTTCTCATATGGGGCATGATTTCAAATAAATCTGTATAGAAATTTTCATGAAAACTAGATTCATTCATACTCCTCCTACATTAACTAACTGAACTGAAGAACATACCTAAAAGAAGAAAATCAGTGCCTATAACTCAAATTAAACTCAGTTAAATTGGTTCATTCCACCTTAAAGAATTCAGCAATATTTGCATAAGTGTTGGGGAGAGAACTTCTAATAGGAAAAACTGGGAGTGAAACTCTGTATTTCAGCTTAGTCTTTACAAACAAGGCAAGGTGACTTTCAACTCCTTTGCACTGAAATACTAGTGTCACATCTCACATTGATTTGAATGTGTAGGCATCATGATTTGGATAGCTGAAGCTAAGGCCACTACTGAGAGCAACATTGGCAGGGCACCTCTGCTGGTAAGGACGACACAAGAATGATGCTGGGATGGAAAATTTTATAGGACTAAAATTTTTATAGGACTAAGCCTGAAAACATCTTTTGCTAAACATATAGGTCCTTTTCTGGGTCTTACACACAGCCCACAAAGCCAGGCAGATTTATGGCACACAGACTTTTTAATAATCCTATCTAAAGAATGCACCTAAAACAAGAATTCAGTAAAAGACAGGAAATAGACACACTCTGAAATGCACAAAAGAGAGAAAGAGGATATGACTAAAGTGCAAAAGACTCTCGAGCTATTTGTTTTATAGGGACTCCTTTACAATTCCAAACTCCTATCTATGTAGAGTCCATGCTATATGACCCTGCAGTGGTCACACACATATTTTGGCAGACAAATAAATGCCCATAAATGCACATAAATGGCAGAACTTCTGTTGTGTCTTAGGGGAGGAAGGGGAGAGGGAGGAGAGGAAAGGAGAAGAAAGGAGAAAGTAAATGCCCTTCTAAAAAACATCAGGCACTGTGAAAGTTATAACTAACTTCCTCTCTCCAGAAGGTTAATTTCCTTTCTTTTTCAAAAAGGGAAAACTTAAACACTTCCAAAAAATCCTAATGAGTAATAGTTACTGGTAAAGGAAGTTACTGGATTAATATTCTGTAGTTTCTTAGTTACATTTTAATTCTTTACCAAAAAAAAAATAGAGCTTTTTGTGAGTTTTAATAGACTTTTATATCTAGATGTGTGATTTGAAATGTTTGTCATTTATGTAGGTTTCTGTCAGGCCTTTGATGTGGTCCCCCACAGCATTCTTGCTGATAAAGTGATGAAATTATGGATGAGCAGTTGGATAAAGAACAGGCTGAATGGCTACATCTGAACAGTTGCAGTTAATAGCTCAAGGTCCAAAGGGAAGCCAGTAACCAGTGGTGGCCCTCAAGATTCTGTACTCAGATTGATACTATTTCATACTTTCATCAACAACATAGTGGGGATCAGTGCACCCTCAGGATTTTGCAGTGGACACTGAGCTGAGTAGTGCAGTGGATTCGCTGGGGAAAAGGGATGCCAACCAGATGGCCTTTGAAAGAGTTTAGGAGTGGAATCATTTGAACCTCAGGGAGTGGAAGGTCCTATTCCTGGATATGGGGAATTACTGCAATCAGGAGAGTCCTTGGGGATTAGTGAATTTACAGCAGCCATGTGGAATAGAACTTGAGGATACAGGTGGGTGAAAAACTGCACTTGAGACAGCAGTGTGTCTTTGCAGTTCAGAAAGTCAATTATATCCTGGGCTGCACAAAAAAAAAGTGTGGCCAGTAGACCAGTCGAGGTTATTCTCACCCTCTATTTCACTTCTGTGAGAACCCACCTGGAGAACTGCATTCAGGTCTGGGTCTCCAGCAAAAGGAAAACACAGATCTGTTGGAGTGGGTCCAGAGGAGGACTATAAAATGGTCTAAGTGCAGAAGCCCTTCTGCTATGAGCACAGGCTGAGACAGTTGGGTTGTTTGGTCTGGAAAAGAAAAGCCTCCAGAGAGGCCTTATAAGCACCTTCCAGTACCTAAAGTGAGCTTATGAAAAGAGGAAGACTTTTTACCAAGGCCTGTGGTGACAGGCCAAGGGGCAACAGTTTTAAACAAAATAAAGCTGTCAGTCAGTCTGAGACTCTAACAATAAGATTATGGCTTCATTTCATAGACTGAAAACTTTTAGTTAAAAACATTTAGGGGAAAAAACCCAAGCTTTTCTTCTTCTTCTATGGACAAAGTATCACAGTCCTAAATTTCATTTCATTCCTACACATACAAGACACTTTCAGGTATTTTGTTGGGTAGTACACTGCCTTGTTATTACACCAGATTATTCTTTCACCAGCCTCCAAATGAGACTTGCTTCTAAACCCACTTTGAAGTTTAGCTGCTGTTTTCCTGCTCAGTTATTTTATCTCCCATGAAACTAATGGCAAATTCACTATCTGAAGCCATTCACATAGCACTGCCAGACAATTTAGTGGAAGCATTCCTTCTAAGATGCTAATTAAGGTTGCTAAAATGCACTGGGTTTGCCTTAAGGTGTTATATTAATATTTATGTCAAGGCTACATCTACTTTTCCTCAAATTTAAAGGGATATGACTATTAAAATATATACATTTCCCTGCTCAGTAGAATTCCACATGGAATCTATCAAGAATTTGAGACATAAAAATCAACCTGATGCCTGCTACATAACTATAAAGGGCCATGACAGATGTTCCTACTCGTTGCAAATGTTCAAAAATTTGAAAGTTTCATTTTACAATTGTTTTTAGTTCTACAGTTAAATAACCTTGCAATAAAAAAAAAATCCTAATCCTTAATATTTGTTTGCTACTTAGAAACAAGATAGAGATTCCCAAGTGACCAAAAATTTAAATTAGCCTAAAAATAAGCTATCATCTCTTCCACAGGATATTTATTTTGGATTTCTTGAATAAAACTCAAAATAGACACCACTAGAGGCAGAACATTTCCAAAATGGCCGTCAAGGTGCTATTGCAAGGAACATCTACTTGAGAACGACCTCTTTAATCCAAGTGGTCAGAATAAATTAAAGGGAACACACTGTACACTAGCTAACTGTCAGAAAGGTTTAATCTTGCAGTGTTACAGCAGTTGTTGTGGTTCATGCTAGCTAGCAAGTACTGGGAAGCATTTCAAGGAGAGAGGTCTCACACTGCCTTTAAAAACACACCCCACTCCTGGACTGCCTCTGCCAAGAATGGATTTTATTGCCAGTCAACGCCATTCAGGCTGCTCCTTGAGCCACTTTCTGACTTTCAGTTAGAACACATTAATTGCAAAATTTGGACTGGATTAAACTCTAATCAATATTTAATTTCAAAATGGACTAGGTTTTTCAGTAAGGCCATGATAGGGAGGATTCAGAAAGGTCACGTATCATCTGAGATATCAAACTGAAAAAGGGGCTCAAAGCTGTCTTTGTGGTTGTCCACAGTGGCTTTCCATGACACTGCCACCCTAAAGACTTCTTTCTCTGGCACTGTGCTGTACTTAGCCACAGAGAATACTGCCCCTGCCCCTGCCCTTGTTTGGACAGAAAGTGAAAGGAGAATCCTTCATCCCCCACCTGAACCCCTTGCAACCCAGGGACAGCCTGATGGGTCCAAGTGGCATAAGATGGACTGAAGCACTAAGAAGCATGTGCAAGCAAATTCATAACTCCTGCCTCCCTGCATGTTTTTTCCACCTCCTCTGAGCTCCTACACTTCCATTGCTAGCATAGTAGGGCTTCACTGCATGATTTTTTTTTTCTTGAGCTAATTTTAGCTCTTTACTTTGAACCACTCAACAAAATTATTACATTTCCTGCAGTTCTGTTATGAAAGTCACCATTGTAATCTAATTTACATTAGATTTTGCCTAGGTGCAACCCATAAATACATAAGAAAGTTTAATCTACATTTCAGTCCCCAGAGAGAGTACAAAAATGTAATATTTATTTTTTATTTTAAGAGTATAAACACCATTTACATGCCACCACCAGTAGAACCATTTACATGTCATCTCTGTTTCATAATTGCTGCTTGGAAAATCTTCAACAGAGAAGCTTCTTATTGGCACATCTGCAGGATGTGCTGTGTGTTGTTTTACCTGTTCAGAATTCCACCAGAGTTCACTCACAGCTTGAACATAGGGACAAAGAGGTCTTTTTGCTTTGTCAGCTGCAGCCAAGCAAGGAAACCAAACATCCCCCAAACCTAGCAAGCTTGAACCAAAAAACACCCTGACTCTGAATAAGGCAAAACAATCTTTTGATTTCCTCAGAAAATTCAAGGACTTCAGTTCTTTAAAAATAGGGTAGAATAGTATGTTGGAAGTGTCTATTCAATTAAGGTATGTCTCTTTGAGAGACATGGAAAATTGCAATTAAATAATTTGGAAAAAGTTAAATTTTCACTCATTTCTCCATAAAAAAACAACTACTTTCATTCACAGCAATAGCTACTGTAGTATTTTTCTTTTGGGAAAATCCTCACTGGGAATTAACTTTAGAAAAGCAATTAGACCCTGCTGGGTAGCTAAATGAATCAACCTGTCTAAACTATTTTTTTACTAGAAATATATCTGCATTCCAGCATCTTGAAACTATTGTGAAAACACACACACACTATGTAAAATTAATCCCCAGGGGACCATAATGGTTGCTGTTAATAATACTCATCTGAACTTGAGGCCTCAAGTGTTGAATATCTGTCAAATAAAGAAGAGAGACAGCCAGCAGCAAAAGGACAAAACAAGGGGAGCATTTTCAGCTTCAACAGGTACAAGTTGTAAATGTGAAATAGGTTGTTAGAAAAATAAATTATTTCCTGCCCTCCTCTAATTTTTCACAATCTGTGTGGTAAAGCCTTCGCCACTGACACAATTGACATAGTCTTTGCATCTGCATTCACTTACCATGACCTAGTGGGTAAACCAATCTTGGTCTCCCTAATAGCTTAATGCCAGAAGCACTTCACATAATGTAAAACATCTCAACCTCCCCAACCTTACCTTAAATTAAAAGGAAAAAACCCCATTGTGTTGGTGTAATTGCTTGCCTAACAACTAAAAAGGTGGTTATGAAACTCTTTTTGTTTTCCTGAACTTCTGTTCAGCAACAAGCCTAGCCCCCAGTCTATCCTCTTCGGGACATCTGCAAGAAAGTTCATATCTCCCCAGTGCATCATAATTTCTTCAGTAAAATTATGTTTAACAGTAAATCATACCACTCCTGCAGCATGGTCATGTCCTGGAATGTTTCTGTGTTGTCATTGAAATTAATGAAATCTTCAGAACTTAAAATATGCCAAGCATAAGATGAAGTGATATTTCCTACCTGGCATACTGCTAATGCAACTGACCCTCTGCAAAACCAACTGTCTTCACCAGCTGGCTTATGTTTTGTCTATGCTGGAATGATGGCACTGCAGGTGAAGTGAAGAACCCAGTTCTTTTACCATCTCCAGTCAGCACACAGTCAACCCAGACACCTGAACAGGACTGAAATTCATGCACATGTAGTGAGCTTTTCTGATTTATGGGGATGAAGACAGAAAGCTGAAAACTATCATTGTGCATATAAATGCACTTCCTCTGTATTAAGTAGGTAAGAGGCAACCTATTGAACCACAGAGGACCAATGATTCTCAAAATTCCTTGCCATACACTTTCAGAGAGTCCTAAAGGGATTGTCAGCTTTCTTCTTTTTCATTATGGAAAATACCTGTGACCCCAATTGTTAGTGTGCTGAGGAAAATTAAATTTAGACCATGAAACCTGTGTGCTCCTTTAAGCAAAGTCCTTTTTCCTTCCTTATTATTTGTACAATGCCTAGGAGAATAAACTCTAAATATTGCTGAGGCCTCTGGGGTTTATTGCAGTATAAATGAGGTAATAATGGTGGTTATGGAAATTACTCTTAGAGTGAAGTGAGTGGGCAAGTGCAAGCACTCAACAACTGTGTCCTACCCAGAAGAAAGCCTGGGAAACAAGCTGATTTTTCAGCATTCTTTCTACTACTTTTGTGGGCATAAAATAAAGGTTAAACCTCTATTTTTCTAAGTCTAAACCAAATGGTAAGCACTAGTAAATCTGTAAGCACTAGTATTGTATTTTCCATCTCCAGCATGTCATTGGACCACGTAGACAGAATTATACCTGTGCTGAAATCTGATCCAGTAAAAAACAGTAATTATTTTTATGGATTCTGGCACAGCTCAAAAAGCTCTCTGGCAATCATGTGTTTGCATAAGCACACAAATCCTTTCCCTGTGCAGTTACAGCTTTCCCAAAAAGAAGAATAAAGAATGGAGTGTGTCATTATTTTGAAGGGTGCAGATAGCAAGCTTTAGCTGTAACAATGGTGGAATATATCTAGCAAAACTAACCAAGAATATGATCAGCATAAACTTATCAAGTTGCATGTCATAAAAAGTCACATGGGGCAGCCAGGAATTGCGAGCTGAGACTTCTTACAGTGCATGTGTAATTTTTAACCATAAAATGTGAAAATACCACACAGCTCTCTCTACTTATCTCAGAATACTAATATACGGACGTGTTAAAAGCGAAAACAAGAAAAAAAAAACCAGCAGCCTTCATTTTATATCAGTTGATCATTTTTTACAAACAAAAGAATACATAATATTTAAAAATCTGGATCAATGATATACTATAAGATACTAAGTATACCAGGCAGAAAAAAGCCTGCCTTGTTACCGTATCTCTGGATGTAATTAAGGCTGTCATGATCTGAATGAGCGTGACTTGATCAAAGCTAAGCAAAACAGCACCAGCTTTTTAAGCATGAAGAGATAGACACTTTATGAAATACAAAAAGACATGGGCTAAAAGATATTCTATGAGATGAAAATAGATTTTTTTATGAAGGCTAATTTTAACCTCTTTCTACAATGAACTAGGTCACTTACTGCAAACATGCAGAAGCTGAAATTCTTAGAATTTTTATAGCTGACATACAAAAATTCATTTGAAAATGAATAAAAACATCCTCCCAGACTTCAGAAAACAGAAAAATACTGTTCAAGTGAAGATTTTAACAGTCAAGAGACAAGGGAGAACTTTAACAATGTATTTACACCAGTGCAGGATTTGAGATAGACTTAGAATACTCAGTGATTGCTGATACTGGAGTCTGTTGTGTGCAATGGAGAAACAGCCCTGAGCTTTGGATCAAGTACCTGCAGAACCTACGACTCTACATAAATTTTGGGTTGTTAGATTTTTTTTTTCCATTTTTCTATTCTCAATGTCCTGTATGGATTTAACAGTATTGTCTTACATAAGCTGCACTGTGATAACGCATTGGAGGCTTTGCATACTAATCTGCATTCCACATATGAATATTGTACAAGAAAACCAAGATAAAATCTTTCCTGTTCAGCCTAACCTGAAGTAAAATATTTTTATATCATCAGGTCTGTAAAGTAGTGCCAGTTTCACATCTATGTTTTTGAATTTTGAGTAACATCCTGATTCAAAATGTCTGAGAAGAGTAACAGGAACTATTAACAATTAAATCTGTAATTATATATCTTTCTGAGATTGTTGCAGGGTTTTTGTTTCATTTAAAGAGAGTCATGGAATATTTAATTGCTCATTAAATCCTTTGTACCATTAAAAATGGTACAAAGATTTCTTCTCGTCAAAATATTCCAGTTATGTCGTGTCAACTAACCATAAATAGAATACACATAATGATCATTGTAACTTGTTTTGGTCATTCAAATTATGTTGTTCAATACATTTTACCACTCTTAACATCTAGTCTGTTTTACAAAAGATTTGCATGAGTGTAGAAAGTGTCAGATCAAGAAGCCCTTTAAACCAAGCATCTCTTTGATCCAACACATGCTCCAGAATGCAGGAAAACATAAATTGCCAAAAATGCATAGATCACATATCTGTGCAATGAATCCATGTCCTGGGGAGGGTCAGGAGGGCTTTACTGATTTATTACCCTTGAGTCTAGGATAGGTCTTAAAGCCAAGGGTTGGAGACAGTGTCTAATGAAAACAACAGAAGAGAGAAATCATTATTGTTTCTCAGTCCACGTTGAGGGCCAGTTGCACATGCTGCTATGTTTTTTATGTAGAAGTATAAGGCTTACACCACTTAACTCCCTCAGAACAAATTCACTTAATAAAAACCTATTTTTGCTTGGGCAGCTACTACTCCACCCTTTTATTTTCTTCTGCAGGTGGACAGATGGGCCAGCTGGCCCTCCCAGGGCGCTGGTGGGCTCTTGCTCCATCCTGCTTGTTCAGGCAGCTAGCTGGTAGGGCTCTGCAAATTCCCTATGAAGGACAGAGACCTGGCAGCAGTTTCCACAGGGGGCCATGTGAGCTGCATCTCACCACTCCCTGAAGGCTTTAAATACTTCACTCGGGAGCACCAACTGCTGCGGGATGCCAGCAGAGGTAGATTGTTCCAATGTCTGCCTTCAAGAAAGCTTGCTGCAGTGATTAAAATTAAACAAACGAGGAAGTGTCTGGCTCTTCCTTCAGGAATATTTATCAAAATGAAATATGCGACTGGTTCAGATCCAAATGATATCCAAAGATTTAGCGTAGGAGGAAGGGGGTTCTTATTTTAGCAATACTGCTTCATACACGATGAAACAGGATTAAGATTTTACATATGCTCTTTTATTTGTGCATGATTTATCTACAGAAACAGCTTAATGTGTTGGCGGAGCAGCACCCATCAACAGAAGTGAAGAATCCATGGAGCAGTGTATTTGCCTCCAGGCACAGCCAGGCAAGACATGGATTTGTGCAGAAGAATCAAGTCTGTCAAACAGGCAAAAGAAATTCTATCTTTGGACCCATTAGTAAGCTGACATTATCCACAGTTATTTTTGTTAACTGAAAATAAATTTAGGTTGCATGTAAGAGATGGGTTCTGTTCAGCTTTGTGGAAAAGCACAAATGAATTACAGCGGTGCAAAATCCCTAGTATCTGTCTCAGTTGGCCGGTCACGGTGTGCATTTTTACCCAGTCACTAAAACAGTTGTCATTTAAGCACATGTCCTCCTCCAGTTCTCTGAGCATGACACGTAACCTGATTTTCTGCCCTGTGAAAAGGATGCAATGGGACAAAGGGTGCATTCAGGGGTTTCACATGTCAGGATGACAAAATCATTTGATGGTCCCAAAGGCCAGAGCCAGTGTTTCTGCTGTAGAGATTTCCTGAGCAATAGCACCTGCTCTCCAGCATGGCAGCTTGGAAAGGAAAACAAGCAGCATCTGAGGAGACACTTTCTGCTACAGCCTGTCTCCTCATGATAACTATCCTTCAGCAGCTTTGATGTGTCCCTTTGTCCTTATTAACCAAGGGACTGAATGTTTTCAGTGCCGTACTGTAGTTGGCAAGCGATTTTCTTTCAGAGCCCCATTGGAGCTCCCAACTGGGAAATGAACTCGGCCATTTAATCTGCATCCCATCTGGACCAGCAGGATTCCTCATCTTGCAAATACTCTTCCAGTAATTCATAGCTGCTAATGTCACATCAAACTCTAATGAAGTTAGGCACATTCAAATGGGTTTTCCAGTGGTAATGTCATTGATGTGCCTCTTTATTTATTGAGAAGGTGGTAAAATTCCACATACAAAATTCTTCATTCTGAAGAAATAAAACTGAAATGTTAAGACATAAATGGCAGATGGTCAAGCTTATAATGTAAAGAATTTGGTTGCCTAATTGCAGCTGGATAAACGAATCATTTCAGTAATATGAGCTGTGAGTTCATACAAGCCTCACTACTTTCTCCCTTCAGTCCTTGTAGGTGAATTCGGGTTGAAGGGTAAATCAGCCAAGCTATAAGGAGTTCACACAACAGTGATTCCCATGAATGTGAAACAGTGATTCCCATTCCTCTGATGACAATCTTTGTACTTAACCCTTTTAACTCCTTTGGGCCTGCAGGCTTTCTTCTTGCCCTCCTTACTATCACTGCAGTCAGTCCTTCTAAGGTAAAACTTGTGTTTGGAATGAAGATTTTTTTTAATTATGACTTTACAGGCTGAGCTTTTCCACTCCAGAGATGAAGACAGGTAGCTCAACAGCATTACAAGTATATTTCCAAAGCTCTAAGAGGATCACCTGTGTCTGAAAGGACAGTTAACATCTGCCTGACTACTAAACATGTCTCTCAGTTACCAAAAGGACAATCAAAATCATATTAGTATTGACAAAGACTCATGAATCTTGCACTGCATCATTTTTGAGTAAAATCTGTCTGTTTACTACATAACAAATATTTGCTTGGTTGAAACATCTGCACTAGAAAAAAAAGAATGGAGATTCTGAAACAGGCTAAATACAATAGAGGTAGCCCAGATGCCAAAGTAACACAGTGAGAACATGTGAAGAAACAAGGAATTCCATAAACTGAGCAGGGCATTGAAAAAAAGCTTTGCTCAAAATTTGTTAAGGTGGCACATGTGGCACTTCTCTTTATCTGTCGTGCAAGACCAGTACATACACTGGATGCTTGCAGTTATTGACAACTATAAATTCAGTCCCAGGATTTGCTGAGACCCTTTCCTTCAATGCAATGCATTCCAAACTATCAAAGGAACACTATGTCAAGGATATTTTAGTATATGCTATGGATGCCTTTCTCTTTATGAATTTCAAGAGTGGCTCTACAAATGCTTTTTTTATTTATGAATACTTGGAAGTCAGTCCATGTAAATATTTGCTGAGATTAAGAGATTTCAATGGTAGTTCCAGAAACTGAATCTCAGAATTTTTTATTAGTAACCTCAGTTTTCTGATCATTTTGTTCAAAATTTCAGGCTTCCCAGCAAGCTCTTACTTAAATTGTTCCCTAACTTGACAGATAGAATTGAAAATTAAATTGAGATGATAGAATGTAGAAATGTCCAGATAATTTCAGCAACCAGGGCTAGAGATGCTGCAGACAATTTCATGAATGCACAGATATCTTGCACTTAGATCCAAAATGCTCAAAATACAAATATGATCTGTCTCAAGAGAGCCTGAAAATTTAAATGTTTTAGATGGTGGGGGGAAAAAAGTGCATTATGAAAAATGTAATTGCTAATATATACTCACTTTCCAGCTATTATTGCTGAAAGCTTTTGTATTAGATCCAGAATGATGGTCAATGACAAAAGGTCAAAGTTTTTCTCCTGAGAAGGAGATACTTGAGGGGCAATTGAGGGGTTTTTTTGGTGGTTGCTATAAAGTCTATCTTGCTGTAGTGCTCCATGCAGCCGTTTTGTGTTACAGTGTCCAGAATAAGAAGCATATATGCCACCATTTTTAGAGCAACACATTTGTTCCACAATCAGAGAATCCCATAACAAATGTGTAAAAGGGAATAATAATTTCCTGTGGATAAGATGTGGGACAAAATATAGTAGCCTAGCATTCTCTGCATTAAGCAAATGGTTCATCTGAAATGTTCAACTCAGAACAGAGCACGTTAAATCATGGTGTTATACCAAGTATTCAAGTTGCCAAGCAGTCTTAAAATATAGAAGATTGTTAATTAGGAAAAACAACTGAGAAAAAATACACTTTCTATTAATAATTAGGCAGAGTATGTGTGTTGTGACAGACGGTCCACAGGCAACCTACTCATCAATGACACATTTAATGGGGTATAACTTGCAAGGAGACTTCTTTCTTGGACTTCTTTCTTCTTACTTGGATCATATATGGCCACAAAAGGCCTCTTCAAAGATGAAGGGTTTAAAGGTGTCTCCTCTTTCTAGTGTCCCTGCTGTGTATTCCCCACTGTAATTAGACACAGAGTTTTCATGAAATGCTATATATGAATGCAATTAAATTTTTCTCCTTGATTTTCCGCTTGACTATGAATGGACACAAAACTAATTACCTTTCAGAACCTTGCTCTTACACTACAGTGAAAGTTTTCTTGTATTTGACAACAACTTGTAAAGACAGAGGAGTGGGACAAAGAGAATGGCTTCTAACTAATGAAAAATCCCTGAAACTCAACTCTTTTCAATTCCTTTAGCAGAAAAGATTCTGTGATTGAACAGAAATACCTGCAAAAAGCATGAGGAAGTTAAGAAAGAGGGAGAAGCAGAAAAGATAAAAAAAAATAAAGTTTCAGGACTGGATTACAGATTTGAACATTTTCAGTTTCACAATAAAAAAAATTATTGTAAGTGTTTAAAGTGTTTGTAAGTAAATTATGAGGAATGCTTCTGCACAACT
Organism: Notiomystis cincta; assembly: GCA_013398075.1. Taxonomy (NCBI): domain Eukaryota; kingdom Metazoa; phylum Chordata; class Aves; order Passeriformes; family Notiomystidae; genus Notiomystis; species Notiomystis cincta. The sequence goes on from VZRX01000897.1 coordinate 46,615, forward strand.
GATGGCACAGAGATAAAAGGGAAATCCAGACAGTGAGAGAAAAGGCTTTAGAATGATGTGGGCAGATGTAATGGAAATCTTCTCTGCAGAGCACAACACAATTTTATCTCTGCTATGAAACTCATAAACAAGCCACCAGACATAGTATTTTCCCTTTAGAAACAAAAGAATTTTCATCAAATCAGAAGACATGTTTACTCAACTCCAATAACCTGTCTCTGCTCATTCCTAGGAGGGTAAAGAAAGTCACCAATGGATCTCATACATCAGCATTGCCAACATTGAGAGCCTTAATCTGGTCTATATGTGACAGCTGATGAAATTCTAAAATATGTCATTGAATAGCTCTTCAAAAATATTACCTTAGGAGGAATTACTTATTACATATTGGCCTTATTAAGGATCTGCCACTTCACAGCTTTAAAAAAGACTCTGTAACAAGAAAATTGTTTCTAACACAAAAATTTTCCCACTTTTTCATTTAATTTATCCAAACATTTTTTTTTTCTGTCATGTTCCATATCAACAGAAGCTCCAAATCCCTCATCTTGTTCTTCTGATATGTTTTTTATAATTTCATTTCAAGGATAAAAAGTACATTTTCATGGCTAGGGTAACTCTATGGTCTATATGTCCTTACTCTCCATCTTCCTCTCTGCCAGCAGTGTTATCTGAAGAACATTAAAAAATGCTAGAGCTTCTGAATATTACATTTAAATTAATTTAGTATTTTTACCTGCAACCCTCTGTTGGGCAGTTTGAAGTGAAAGACTCTGCCTTGACTGCAGACCAGCACATGCAGGTAATTGCTAACTCTGTATCCTAAGAGAATTGTGCTGTACACAATATACAGGGCATCTTAGAAAACTCTTATCCAGGATTTCTGGAAATTGCAGTCTATAACACTCAGTACTGCTCTTAGATCTGCCATTCAGGTAGGATTGATGAGAAACTATTTTGAGTGATAACAAGCTTGTGTGATAACTTACAGAGAGATTAAGTACCTTTTCATTAAGCAGTTTCAATTACAAGAGTTGCTCTATAAGGGAACATGTCAATATGGCAGCAAATTTAAGAGATAGGCCATCAAACTTCTACTCCTTAGGCTGACTCCTTAGGCTGTTGAAAAGCAAAATTCAAAAAGTAATTTTGAAAAAAACTAATTTTCTTTATGTTTATCATGTAAAATATTCTACTTATAGTGCTCAATTTTTCAATAAGAGGGAAAAACTGCATGATAAAAACATGATAAAACAATAGAAAATATCCCAAACTATACAAATATACCTAGCTTGATTTAACAGATCTTATTCCACATGACAAGGCTACAATTTAACAGTCTGTCTTTATTAAAACTGTGGGGTTTGCATAAAACCAGGTTTTGATTGTGAAAACTTAAAGATGTTTTGTTTGCAGATTGATGGGAGGAAACATAACACAAGAAATGGCAGGTCACCTGACATTTGAAAATGGCTGCATGCAGAATTAAAAGTAAAGGAGAGGTTATGGCATTGATGTAATTAGAGACCTCATCTATGAGAGTACTTTTTAAGAATGCAAGAGTCTGGAATTACTCTGTAATAGAAATGTCACAGAACCTATGTACTAAACCAACATAATTCAAGAAATACATTTGGGAAAAGATGCATATCCTAGTTGTCAGCTTTTAAAATGTTGACTAACCCACACAGGGGTGGCTTCACACAGCAGATTAGCTAAAAATCTTGCCAACTACCAAACTACCACCCCAATAAATCATCATACAGCAGTTGTCTTTAAAAAGTTGGAGAAACTCCCTCCTCTCCATTCATCTAACTCCCTGGAAATCATTAGGCAAACGGTTAACAAATATATTAACAAACCTGCAAGACCCTTTTGGCCAAGAAAGGGGTTTGAACCCGTTCCAGGAATGCCTGACATGCACACCCAGCCCCCTGAAACTGATTCAGGCTACAGTGTCATGGGAACCAGGTCTCATTGGAGCCTCTAAGGGAAAAGGTGGTGACCGAAGGAGTCTCCCATGCCTCAGCTGGCCTCAAATCAAACACGGCCTCTATAGAAGGAGACACCTCTAAATAACAATCAAGGAGCTGTTACAAAACACAGTATTCACAGGAAGGCATCAATCTGCACTTTATGCCAAGACAGTACAATGTACTTCTTGAGAGCTTCTCTAATGAGACAGAGAAAGCATTGGAAACACAGAAACATGTGCTACATCCACTCCTCCTCACCCTCCCCTTTCACAGTTCACTAAAGAAGTATAGTCATTTATAGGGAAGAAGAGGATAAAGCAAACTTTGCTCTGAAAAGCCTGCGGCCAAGTTGCAAGAGCGTAAGGGGGAAGCCACAAAATAGCAGAAACTGCCTGAACTCAGAAGATCATCAACAAATGAAATGGGGGAAAGAAAAGCTTTCTCTGGACAGGAGTCAGGCTACCATGAACAGGAATTTGCCAACTGGCTAGTGCTGTCAGATAATGCATGTTTCTATGTCTCAAATACTCATTTTACCACTGAACTCACACCATAAAGTGCTCACACCATATGTTTGTAAAACATAAATAATCTGGGATTGAACAAAATCGGCTGTTCAGGCCCTAAAAAGAAGCCATTCATGAGTTACTGACTGCAAAGGAAGTCCTGCCCAAACTCAGCACTCTGCTCTTTCATGGGGTGGTGTTCCCCCATGGACCACTGGGCTTTGGAGAAAACTGCAGCCTACATATATAAATTCAGAATGCAAAAGAAATTGCATGTCCATCTGATTGTCTGTCTAGTTTTTATTGTGTCCCAGAACACAGGCAAGAGTTGCTATTCCTTCTTTCCACATAGGCAACTATTTAGCAACAAATAAAAAGTAAGGTCATTTTTAACTTAAATTGAACACAGCAAATTAAAAACTTCACTTGAAGTACTGATTTCAAACAGTCTTTGAAAATATTACAGGTACATGAGGAAAGGTTTACTAATATGCAAAGCATGGATGTTTTCTGTCTTCTTAGACCAACATTTCTAGCATAATGATACTAATCTCCTTTCAACTGTACTGTGCTCCAATTAAAACAAGAAATCTCCCTTCAGATTTTCTTCACTATCACTACTAATGAAATGGGTCATTAACTTTAATAACACAAATGTGTTGCACTAACCCATTCAGTGCAATCAGTGTACAAGATATTTTAAGACCACACTTCACAAAGTAGCAAGCAGTCAATAATGATCTTTTAAAAAACTCCTTCCATGGCATGGGCTGCCAAAATCCCACTGCCTAGTGGCACTTAAATATGCTACAGGAAGGCAATAATATATCCAGCTCACCCACTGGACAATATAATCTTAGATCCAGGTAAGTACAATTCAATAACTGAACCAAAGGGTGTTTTCCTTTGATAATACACTTAAACCAGTGTTTCAGAGACACTAAACATTTGTTCAGAAGTAAAGGAAGGATGTATGAAATTTATTTACATTTCCTCAATCTAATTCTGTATTTTTAGTGCATAAATCCAGATCATTATGCAGTATTTCATTTTCTACTTATTATACAAGAATTTCAGCAGCACACTTTCTCAGTTTTTTCTGACATAACTGGTTCTTATGTGTTTTGGTAGTACTTCAATTTAAAGCAAATTGACTAATAGCATCTCCCATACTAAATTGCACCATTTATACATCCAAGTCCGATGTCTTGCCTCTAGCAACAGCCAGTACTCAGCAATTTAGAAGGAAACTAGGAAACATATATTGTTTCTTACCAATTGCTTTAGTTTTAGTCCACAAGGGAAGTGTTTCCTGCCTTCTGAAGCAGTTATTTTGTTCCCAGAGGTCTGTAAATCTGTTTGTGCCAAATTTCATTCAAGACAAGTGTGTCACTACCTTGCTAACACGAACTCAGGGAATGCTCTTATAAACCATACATTTTTCAAAAGGTGTACATGCCAGACTCAGCACAAGGACCTCATTGCTTCATTTTCATTTGCTCAAAAGAAAATCTTATCCAGTCCTCTCCCTTCTCTTCCTCCTTATTTCGATCCCACCTGCCTGCTTTGACAAGCACTGTGTGGGTTAAAAATTATACTTATTCTAAATTCATCTTTCCCAAAAAAATTACTAAATAAACAAACAAAACCTTTTCTCGCCAATTCAGCCTGGAAGTACATATGCAGTGTAAGGGCCTTGTTTCCTTCTCCAGCAAATAAAGGCTTGGAAAAATCTTTACTTTGGTGATATAATTGCTTCCTCCATCCCAAGCATACTCAGAAACATGAGAACAGGATAAAAGGTAAATTTCTAGGGCAACAGAATAGCAATCAAGAGCAAATGAGTTGTATATCACCTTTACAAACTAGCTGGCATTGCCTATTTTTTTTTTCAGATAGAAAAATAGATCAGTCGATACATCTGCTGTTATTCTACTGAAGGTCTGAGGGTCAGAAATGTTCTCCTAATTCCTCTCACATATTGCTTACTGATAGTTTCTCTTGTTTCTTCTGACATCAGTTACTTCCTATGTTTGAAGTTTACACCTTACCTCTCAGTACACATGACATCCATTTGAGCCTTCTTTTCTCCACAGTTCAGGCCAAGACCCTCTGTTCTTCTTTACATAGACATAGTTCTGCTCCAGACTCCTTTCAGCCTCAATTCACTTTCTTGGGGCACCTACTCAACTGCTCTGTATGTACCTGAGCCTTACACAGATGCACAGGATATTTACTCTCCTCACCTCCTTCAATACACCCACACACCAGGTCCTTCACCCTGTGGCACTGACAACACAGAGACATTCTGTAATCCATTGGATTTCCTTATTATTATGATCTTGAGCACTTTTATTTACATTTAGCACTATAAATGCAAAATATCTATTAATTTTAAAGTGATTTTTTTTTGTTTTGTATAATTAAGTAACAACTCTAGTTCTGAAAGTTAACTTTTGCAATTTATTCAGCTTAGATCAATTCACTGTGTTGTTTTGTGGATCACAATTGTTCCTCTACCTTATAAGTCACTGCCTGTCTCCTTCTTTCTTGCTGAGGAGCACTAAAATGCAGCTATATATGTCAGCATTAATTACACCAGACCTGTAATTGATGGAGCTTTCGGCATTTTAAAAATTTGTTTCCCAGGCCTTCATAGATCTAGTGATACACTTCCAATTGGCAGAAAGAAATGTGGTAAAACTTCTTTTCTTCCTTCTCATGTGCTGCATGCTAAGTTAGGCTTATCTATAAATTCAGTAGCATTAATCATGTCCTCATTCCATTGACTCATATTTATAAAGAATTTGTTATAAAAGAGACTTTGGTAGCAAGCTTCTTCTTCTACAGCTATTGCATTCTGCTGACAGCAGTATTATAATTCTTAATGAAATGTAAGTAAGAAAGCGTGTTTGCCTTTCATGACCTCAAAACAGGACCTAAAATACTGGCAGGAGAGGTGTACAAATGAATTTTATACAAAGAAGAAATGCGTTTTTTTAAAAAATGCACTTTTTATAGGGAAAATAAATGTAAAGAAAGAAGAATTTTAAAAGGAGATAAAAGGAAATGTTAAATATTTTAACTTAATGAAAAATGCTATGCAATTTGGATATCAGGAGATATTTTTATGCATATAATGTAACTGTATAATCTTACACATTATGCAATAAGTACTTTAAGAGTTATTTTATTTCGTTCTATACATGATGTATGCTCTGCACTGCAGTCAGTTTCTTATAATTTTAAAATAAAGAATACAAAACCATATTATTATTCCTCAATATTATACATAAAAACTCATTATATTGCTGCACTCCACAACACCGCCCTCAAAAAAAACAAAACAAAAAAACCAACAAAACAGACAAACAAACCTCTTTTCCTGTCTAGGTTATAGAATTTTAACAGTTTGATGAAATTTGTTTTCTTATTTCAAACAGTCTGAAAAACTATGGAAGAGCATTCTAACATTTGGAGAAGACTATTTTAAAACTTACTGGCATTTAGTAGTTAAAAAAAGCTGATAGAAACAAGGATCATGTTAGACGTCCCAGTGTAAAAATAGGAATGATGAATAATCTCATTGCATCTTCATAAGCTTAAAAATATTAAGCGTTCAGAACCTTGATGTGTCAGTTCAAATCATATCTTTATATGCTCTAATCCAAATAAAAATACTGAAATTTCTAGACATATAGACATAGGAATTGGAGAATTAAATTTGGATAATTTGTTCATTTTCCAAAGTAGCCTCTGTGGTATATCACATTGTCACTGCAGGTTGTGATAAATACCTGCAAAAGCCCAGCACAAATTAAAATCTTCATTAGTGTTAAAAAAAGAATCCATCCCAGAAGCCATTCATTTGGGGGAAATGGCTTTCAAAAACAGTTCAGAAGAGCCCCAAGGTCTTTCTTTTCTGTTGGTTAATCAAAACTTCAGCAAATACAGTAAATCAAAAGACTAATTTCAACAGATCTCTTATCTCACTACCCTTGTATCAGTATCTTTACCAATGTCTTAAATATATTTGATACAAGAGATACACATGGGTATATTACTTATGCTATCATTCTCTTTACAGCCCTAACTGTGGTCTGTTTGATGTTATACAAAAACAGAAAATAAATTATGCTGCCATCAACCAGATTAAATGGAAATTGAAAGCAAGAGAAAACCAGGAAAGACACAGGATGCATTTTTGAAACTGTCACAGCACCCTGACAATTGAACTGTTTTCAAGGTTGTTTTTTTATATAGGCATTACACAAAGGTGAGAGGAACTAGAGAGGGTTATACAAGTCATTCTGGAAAAAAAATAGCTGCATGTTTAATAAGTGGTGATGAAGCCTGAGCCAGATGGTAACAGGTCAGTTATCACCACTGAGTGAAGGACAAGGGCCCTAGATATAACCTCTGCCTGAAAATAAGTGCATGGGGATTTATTATGTAGCAGGACTGATGTAGAGAAAGAGGAGGCATGGATAGAAAAGCTGAGCAGGAAAAGGGTATGTCCAACATCTGAAATCAAGGCCAAATTAAAGAGTGGGAGTAAAGAAGCACATAACCAAGGTGCTGAATATGAATTATCTATGAAAACTAGTGTGGGAGATGGCAAGTGCAAGAGATTACACAAGGGATGGAGAGAGGCAAGGAGAAAAGAGAGTGTGTGCTGTCTGAGAGAGGAAAAATGAGGAGGGAATGAGATATCATTTCAGAGGGCAAAGAGAACTTGGGTGCAGCCTTGTTCAGAAAGGTGGGAAAAAATGGGAGGTGAAATCTCTGAATCACAGAAACTGAAGAGAAGAAGGCCAACATGTGAAACAAGATAAAGCCCAACAGAAGTAATGCAAGTTACCAATTGCTGCAATTTTTTTGAAATAAATATATTTAGCCTCTGCATACTAAATTATCATAACCAAACTGTCTCCCCAAAACTGAAGCAAATGAAACTTGTAGGAGAAAAGGGAAGGATACAGCACATGAGCAGATAAACAGAAAGGCTTTACATATTGCATAGCAGTTACTCAATATTCACACTCTTCATGTGTTTGGCATACAGTATAAAGGTGTGAAAATTAACAGGTACTGAGCATCTGTGTCTAAACTGGTAAATCCAAGTCCAAAAGTATGACCTAAAGTGAATCAAAAACTAAAATTGAACCTTTCCATCAATATTTTTTGTGTGGAAGGGAACTGAGTGATTTTTTAGATAAGAGCAATTGCTGCCAATCCAGAACACCAGAGAGAATATTCTAATTTGCAATCTTCTCTCAACCCAATTAGTGTTTAAAATTACAATAGCTGCAAACAAGATTTCAAAATATTACAAGGATCATGTCAGGCACTTCTGCATCTAATGTGCTTCTGTGGACTTCATAATATTCTTTAAAATATTAAGAAATCAATATCACAAAGCAAACCAATGGAGAAAATATTGAGGAGCTGACAAAATTGATTTAAAATGGCAGTTAATCTGATGCTTTTGAAAAATGAATAAAGTTGGCACTGCAGAAAGCCATGGGATACTTATCAAATTTATACCATACACAGTCACTTAAAAATAAAAGCAACATTCATTTCTACAAATAAAAGAGGGTCTTTGCATGTTAAAGGTACGGGCCATCTATGAAACAGGAAGACTAATGCAAGCAAAACTGCTGAAAATTCACTGAAAGGAAGAGAACGTGTTTTATCCCCTTCCTGATGTGTGAAACTTAGGAAGAGTTAGAGGTAACAGAGCCTTAGAGATACCACTAAAGATGGCTTATCAGACAAATGTAAACCAAATCTATTGAGCCAGCTATATCACTTTCACACGTTTTTAGATTAAGCAAACACTTCATAAAAGGTTAAAACCAGAATGGGAAAGGAGACTACAGAAGAAAGTACCACAGTAGTCAGGTGTCAGTGCAATTACTGTGCACTGATAGCAGCAACACAAAATTAAAGAGCACAATTCAATCAAAAACCCACTAATTTTGTCAGTGTGGAGTGTTTTGGCTGCAGTTGCACCTTACACTGTGTTTAGCCATTCCAAACTCTATCAGCCTCTCGTCACCAAGAGGGACAACACGAGCTGCACACATAGGCAGTCACAGGTGACAAGGGGGTGGTGTTTGGGAGCTAAAAGAGCACCTCACATACAACCTTCCATGGCAACAACTCTTACTGTTAATGTTCCAAATAACCAGATTTAATTGCTAAATAGTGAAGAGGTATGAATTAAAGCCATATAACCAATTATTAATTAAACAGCTTTACATGAGGAGTCTTTTATTTTAACCTACGAAATGTTGTACATCAAGTGATAGACATTTATGCTTCTAGACAGATAAAAAATAAAGCAAATAGCCCCTCTGCTGAAGCTAAGGGGCAATCACAAATGTGTTAATTGCTTAGTATTTGCAAGAAGAGAAGAAAAAAACTTTCAAATTACATTCAGTTACCAACACAAGGCTTTTTATTTATTCTTCTAATCCCTAGAAACTAACAACAAAAAAAAATTCTGATGTTGTGAACATTATCTATTCACACTATGCAGTAAACAAGGTGTGTCAGTCCTGAACTTATCTGGATTTTTCTCTCAAGCCAAAGAAAACCCTATCAACTGGAAAATAAACCATTTTAAACAGCTAAAACCTGCAAAAACTGCCAGTAGACAGCAAGTAATCTCTGTATCATCAAATTGCCAAATAAAAGAAATAGTAATGCTCACTCTATATAACCCAGATTATGCCTTTTTGGCTCCTTCTGGAATTAAAATCACTTTAAATTACCCATTCAGCTTCCATCAGCAAGACATGTAGAACTGCAGGGGTTTAAGGCTGTTCCTCAGAGCCAAACCTTGTGCCCATGCACTGGATGTTTACAGCATGTTGTTTACAGCAAGCTTTAAAAGAAACAAGAAAACAAATTAATAACTGACCTCCTAACAACCACTAGTGAGAGGACAGAATTCCTTTAGAAAAAAGGACAAAAGAAAATGAATACAATTTTTTAACCTCAAAATAAGTATTTGTAGCACAACATATCTTGGAGGTGGGATTTTTCTTTCCCTCCTTTTTTTATTGTTGGTTATAATTGAAAATTTTATTACAAATTGCATCTTCTACAAGACAGTTATTTAAACAACTTGTACAAATGGGAACCAAAAGATGCAAAAGTTGTCTCTCTGCAGATCTCTGCATTTACTATTTACAAAAGTAGGAATTATGCTATGAATGCAATTAACAGAAAAAATACCTGAGAAAAAATTATCTGTTTATGAACACTTTTTAAACATAAAGAAATTAATTAACATACACACAAAAACCCCCCTACTATAAAGTACACTGTTTACTTCTGGAATTATGCTTTTGTAAAGAAAGACAGGATCTACTATACAGAAATATGTGTCATTCTGCAAAATGTCAGAATAGGCTTTTGTTAAATGTGGATCCTATCTCCATTTTTTTTCCTGTTTGGTTCTCTCTATTTCTATTACTCTGTATAAAATAACTGTCATTTCTACATCACTTATCTAATAGCTAAAAGTTTTAAATTTTAGCTCTGTTAAAAATTAAATTCTGCATCACCTTTCAGGGTGATTAAGCACTAATCTAAGTATTTTTTAATTAATTTATTGTTGCAGCACTATAAGAAACAGACTTTCAAGGGCGTCATTTTAACCAGAATGAAAATATATGGAATTTGGGTAATAGTGGGAAAGAGGTAAACTACACTTTCTCTAAGGAGCAGGGGTACTGAAGAAAAGTGTTGGTTTGTTGCAGATGTGAGTGTGTCTGATGACCAGGCTCCTTGACTGACAGTTTGAGAGATCTACTTAGTGCAATAGTTCATCTTCCTGTTATTTACATCATTAGGCCTGATATTACCACAGAAGAGCCTCATATAAAAAGGACTCAACAATTCCAGTCTCTAAAACCTTTCCTCTTAAAAACAGAACAGAACAAAACAAAACAAAACAAACAAATAAAAAAGACTCTTCATGATTCAAAACGGCAGAGTATAAGTAAAGAATCAATCAGTATCACTGAAGTTTTTCCTCAGTCTTGGACTCACCATTAGAGAAGGTAGCACCATTAACAGAACTGTACTAAGAGTAAACTCATGTATTTAGACAGATCTTTTGATAATCTTAAAATGTGAGAAGGGTTGATTTTATGAGACATCAGTTGTGGTGATAAATACAATATTCTTCTTTAGGAAGTGAGGAATCAGGATGCTTTTAAATAACAACATTCTAAATTTGGGATGTTTACTTCCCTTATCTTCACCTCACAGAGATGGAAGAGTTTCAAGTGAAACATAACATTTTAAATTGTTATGGCCTCTTCTGACTCTTCTCCAGAGGTCTGCTTTCTTATGGTTGCAGGTTGACAGTATAGAGAATAATGACCTCAGTATAGCTACAGATCAGCTCAGTAACATGCTCTTATGCTGAGGAGTCAGCAGCACAACTCACTAACACAGTGTAAAACCCTGATGCCTCTGGTTCAGGGTATCAGGAGAGATCTGGACATCTGGAACCATAAAGCTGCCAGAAGCAGACTAATGTTTTTGCTTGGCAGAAGGCAATTAAAAGGAAAGCTTTCTGTGAAGATGCCAGAGTTTTGAAAATGTTCAATGCCAACAAAGTGGTGCAGAGATCTTCACCCTGATAGCGAGTTTTGACATCTCATTACTGATAGTCCTTCGGTAACTGTGTCCTCTTGTGCCTGCAATCTCAAACATAATGGATATTACAATTTATTTAGATAGAGCCCTAGATCAGAGGGTGACTCAAGCAGAAATCTAGGGCAATCTTGGAAGACACAGGGGGGTAGAAAAAAGGGGGAAAAAAGGGAAAAAATAAGACTGGTAGAAGAAAACAAGCATTGACAGTAACTACAGGTAAGAATACATGGTTATTAATATCTCTGCTGGATTTTATGGGTCTTCCTTCAACTGTGTAGTTGAACTATGGATAAAGGAAGACATGACAAAGCCACCAGGCTAAATCAAGTGTTGAAATGTGCAATGATTTGTGTATTTCATTACAAAATGTACCAAATAAGTTATAGCTGTCAATTTTAAAGCATCAATTTAGCATCAGTAAACTGCAGACCAGCTTGTGAAATATTATATGCTTTTTCCTGCCCTCACTGAATCTAGATATACTAGCTATGCGACTGTAAAGAATGTTAGAAACTGCCAGATTTTTTCCACTTAAACACACATGAAGTTTTGTTATGTTTGAAAAAAAATTTTTGATTGCAACATCTGATATTTTTCACCAAGAACATAAGAAACAGTTTTCCTAAGGTAGTCTATTTTGTGAACCTTTTAAGCTTCTGTAAACATGCATAAAAAAATTTGTTGTGCTTCTGTTTCCTTGTTTTCATTCCCTGATAAAACATTTTAATCCACTCTCAATTTTGCTCTCTAATGTCTTGTCCTCATTGCAGTCACTCTTAATATACACTATAGAATAAAAGAGCAAAATTAGGCCCATTATATATACATTCACATTAGCAGATGGGATTTCAGGTGAGACTCAGAGCAATACAATGGTTCAGAGAAGAAATTCTGCAGAGCATTCGGCATCTTCAGAGGTTTAGCGGGACGACTTTAAATCACCAGTGCCCTCTGCTGCTCTCAGGATGGTCTTTTTATTTTGTGTTGTTTTTCCACTCACCCAGGTGTAACTTTGACAGTCTCCAAGCCATCCTTAATTACTGCTAGGATGACTCATGGCCGCTGTGATTTGCAGAATTCTGTCCCTAGGAGACAGAATTCCAGCCTGACCTGCCCCAGCACTGACCCGTGTGTGCTGCTGAGGCAGGGCTTGGGGTGATGGCCTGAGAGCCAGGGCTGGGGCTCTGCCACGAGTGCTCATCCTCTTCAAAAGCAAAAGCCTGAAAGGTTTTCAAGGAATTTTACTGCTTTTCCCTAAAGACCATGGGTAGAAAGGGAAGGTTGCCTCTCTTTTGCCTCAGTTTTGCAGGGAGGATCCAGTACAGCAGACAGACTAAATCTAATAACATGAAATATGAAGGATAGAGAAACACGAGTAGTTACAATTTCATCAGCTGCACAGAGTAATACCTACCTAGGGGGAAAATCAATCAGAAAGTGTCTGATCAATGTTTTCTTGATAGCATTACCTGTGTGGGTTATAAAACCTCTGAGGAGATGGTGCTTGTGTTCCATACCTGTGTAATTCATTTATTAGCCTGAATTTACAGCTGTCAGCATTGATTTGGAGTACCAAATGAAAATGAACACACATTCTGTGGGTTCCAAGGACAGATAGCTAAAAGCCTAAGAAAAAAGTAACAGAATTTTTTTTACATGGAACAGCTAATTAATTTCCATTTCATTTACATATACATAAAAATAATTAAATTTGTAGAAGGAAAGCTGTCTGGTCAGGAGTTCTGAATTTGGCTTCCATTTCCCTTCCTCCTTAAGGAAGTAAGTAACTCCCATCTGATCCAATAACTTACACTCCTCAAAATAGGAGGGATGGTCAACTTCAAGTGAAAGGAGGTGTATTTTTTGTGACTGTAGGCTAGATTTGTATGCATTTCCAAAATCCTTCTCCACAGTCACTTCCACAGACTACCAAATATGACACTGTGAACTATGACACTTTTTTCTGACAAATAAAATAATGTTAATTTCAATATTGATTTGGTATGCTCTATATATAAAGGTACAAAAGAAGACAAAAAAGCCTTCTTTTTCTATTGGGATAGATATTGGGTTGACTCATAAACTGATATGGTTCCTGCTTAGAGTAACTTATATGAGGCATCTTGGGTGGTCCTCCCAGATTTGTTTAAACTGCTATTCTCTGCTTTCTCTTCAGACATGGCTCTTTGAGGGGTACAGGGAAGCCTTGATTTTTTGGCAGGACGGGCCACTGCACACAGAAACTGCTCTCACACTTAGGGAGAGAGACATCATCCTCTTGCTCCTGAACTGTACAAGTTAATGGGCACTGGGAAGTTGATCCTATGAGCTCCATGATGCAACTCCAGCTGTCCTCTGTGGGGACCTGATGTCTTGCAGCACAGGGTCCAGCTGATAACAAAATGTAGCCCTTCTGTCCAAGGCTGGACTTGACATCTCAGAATTGCAGCGTGGGATTTGTGTTTGGCTGTCATTCATTATTAGTTTGTCCATTCCACACCAAGATACAAACAAAACTCCAAATAAAGCTGTTCCATGCTTTCTTCTGAAAGGAAAGGATATTTTTACTCCTTGTCCAAAGCTGAGATGCCACCTCTCCTATGCATTATGATTTGGTCTGTATGGCAGTGCCAGACCACTGCAATAAAATGTTATCATTTACACAGCACAATGCAAATTATAAGATAAAATCAGTGGCCTACAGGACATATAAAGTACCAGGACTGGCATTCAGTGAGTATGCCTTATGAAGTATTCTCATAAATGATATTGAAATGTAGTGAGAGGCTCAGTAACTCAGGCAAGTTACTCCAACAGAAAACAAAATGAAGAACTCAGCCCTTGATGGCATTCGAACAAACAGATGGTGTGCAACAATTGCTGTGCTTCTCAGAGCTAGTATTAGGGAATAAAACTGGATTAATCTAGTCTATTCTTTGGTCAAGAATTCAAGAAAAATCCTTTTCTTGCATTTGAATGCTTGCATGTATCCTTGAAGGCCATTCAAGTTAGACTGAAAAAAATTTCACATTTCCTGACAAGTTAGACTGATCAATTATAGACTGTTCTAAATGGAATCTTTTTGACAGTATAGGTCATAGATTCATGATGCTTTTGCTCAAGTCTCAGGATTTAATTGCCAAAATCAGACAATTCCCACTGTGAACATTTTAATAGTCTAGTATCTGGCACCAGTATTTTGACAAAGGTAAACATGGCTGTTGTCAGGATATGTATCACAACAACACTACTCTTCTTGTTGCCACTATCCTTTACTGTGCCTACTTGTTCATCTTAAAAATCAGTTTAATATGAAAGCATTTTTTTCTCTTGCACTCTTCCAAACAGAAAATAAAAAGAAAGATAAAGCAACAGGAAAAAAAATGTAAAAGAGAAAAAGTGAAAGGAAGAAGAAGAAATAATGAAAAGAGGAAGACAAGATTCAGGAGCAAGGAAAAAGAATCTTATAGTCCTTCAAAAGGAACTTATTCAGTATGGGATGAACTTCTGCTTATTTGTCTTGCCAAAAAAAAAAAAGTTATGTCCTGGGGCATTTTCAGTTACTGCTTCGTTTCATCAGATACATACTAGAATTTTAAACATGTGCAAGACCATGAATTTTTTTCCACCAGTTACACGCTAATCTTCTCATGCTGATTTCTGAGCTTAATCTTTCAGTGAATTTCACAGCAAGAGACAGATAGCTGCAGAGGGAGAGCAGTTCAGAAGTCAATGTTTCAATACATAGGCAGAAAGTAGAGCTGTAAGTGAATTACACTATTATAAATACGACACTTCATAAAACAAGTGCAAGCTGGAGGAGAATCAGGAAAAGGGTCTCAACCTACTTGATAAATTCCTTGAAAGGAATTGGAAATCCCTTTCCAGTTATGAGGAATGTGCTTAAACTCATTAAAACACTTTGTCTTTCAAATATATGATGCCATGCCACCTTGGCAGGGTTCTTCTTGAAAGGATGAGGGAAACAAAGATTCACATGGAACTCAATGGAAGATGTTTTTATCTCTTCTATTTTTCAAGAGAAAGAATTTTTGTTATTATGCTGTTATTATGACCTTCCGTGCGAAGCAAGAAATCTCTCAAGGTTTGTAACGTGAAGAAACAGCTCATTATCTCTAGTTGGTTTTGTATGATTTACACCTTTTTTTATATGTTTGTTTCAAGACAAATGATGAGTCAAAAGCACAGTCCTCCATTATTCCTCTAAAATTAGTGGAATTTGATGGAGATCTTATCTTTTCATTAACATTAGCATCAAGGACTCTAATCCTGTCAAAAGATTTTTAAAATGCAAAAAAAACATTTATTTAATGGATATGGGCATGGTCTCAACATTCAGTCCATTGCTAATCGCTTCCAGTCATGTCTGTGGAGCCTGTTGTGGTACCTTTCACTTGGTGTCATGTCTATTTTTCCAGCATTATTTTTCCTGGAATGCCTACCTTTTCTTTGTCAGTAACAGCTGAAGACTTTCCCCTAATTCAAACTCCTCGTCACGCTGCCTCCTGCCCTGTGTTTGACTCCTTGTTGAGCTCAGTGTCCTCCCTCAGAGCTTCCCCTTGCTTTCAGTCCGTGCCTCACACCCCTAATTTGTATCGACTGGCTGCTGTGAGCTCTGCACCTGCTCCTATCCCGCATCGCCGGAATTCTTACAGATGCCTGTTTCCAAGGGAGACTGGGCAGGAACTTAAAAATAACCGTGGAGCAAAAGCTGTGCAGGGCTGTCTCAGCCTGTGTGCTCTGCAGCTGCCGAGCCAGTCCCACCTCAAAACCCGCGCCACGCAGCCTGACCCAAAATCCCAGCTCACCGAGCTCCTCTGCTCCGCCAGGGCAGCACCTGCACCAGCAGCATTAGCTAGCTCTGGCTGACTCCACTTCTGCTTGCCCAGATGGACAGGGAAGGTTGGCAATTTACTTGCTTACAAGCACAGTGCCCGTGGGCTACCTGGGGCTAAGCCTAGCCAAGACCAGAGTGGAGGTTTTGTGTGAGAAACTTTGAAGAAAATTAAGAAAGAGCTGCTTGAGACAAATTTTCCAGTTCCCAAAAAAGATAAAATCAAAGCCACGACCTTCCTGTCCTCCTCCCAAAATGTCAAAGTTATTCCTGCCTTTTATTAAATAGGGAACATGGAAGATGGGAAAGCAGAAAAAAAAATTTGTAGGGGAAGAAATTAAAATTTCATTTTTTTCCTGTAACCTAGATGGGTTAGAAGAATTATCTTCATCACCACTTCCACGAATTCGTGAGAAAATCATACAAAACAATCTTTCCTTTACATTGTTTCTTGTATGACTCTAAAACTTGTAAACTCAATTATAACTTAAGACCATTAGGAACAATGTCTGAATTGTAACTCAAAATTTGTTATCACCATGTGAATGCAGACACCCTCAATTACTGTAACAAAGAACAGATGTGCTGTTGTGGGGTTGCCATTTGCTTCCCATTAATGATTGATATTTAACAATCTTACAAGACCAGCAAATTAATTAAAAAAAAAGAATTCATTATTTGCTAATAAGGAATACTAATAAAGGGAACCTTTTTAACATTTGGTTTGCATTGTACATTGACATGGATGCTATTTATTTTTATTTTGTGTCACATGAGGGAAAAACCACATTTTAGGCATCAACAGCCTTCTTGAGGAAATCAAATCCATATTCAATAAAAATCAAGTATTTTTAGCATTTTAGCTACATTTTATAAAAAAGCAATAATTTCTCTATATAATTTCATTTATCATCCATCTTGTTAAAGATTTGACTGAGCTAAAGATATAGAGCAATATAAAGCAGTTTGCTCTAAATGTTTTGTAAGAAGGTATTTAAAACTATTATAGCTCCTACTACTTCCTATTCCCAATGTTAAACATTAATCCCTTTCATAAACTGCACTCTTAAATTAGAGATGAGTCAATTTTATTACCCAAACTCTACCAGCACTTCTGCTTCAGAAATTTTTTATGCTTCAGTACTTTTGGGGTTCTAAGTGGATCTAGAGCTTGTACTGTTGATAATAAATTCTTGGGTTGAAAATTAATATAATTATGTTAACGAAATTTTCAAACTGAAATGTTTCAGTTGTTAAAATCTACTCCATACAGTTTTCTTTAAAACAATAAATCTGCAACTATCATTTCAAACAAAGCTTCAATCCTTCAACATTTGTGGGGAAGTAAATTGTGCAGAGAATAAACTGTCACCCACATTGAAATATAACATTTTATTTCCATATACTTGGACTTATTGCTTGTGATAGGGAGTTACAAAAGCATAATTCTATTTTGAAACAATAAAACAGCACAAGAACACAACAAAACCTTTGGATAAATGAACTAATGACAATAAGTCTCTGACAAATCTCACTGAACTGATATATATATATATGACGGTATGGAAATCCTTCCAAAACATATCTGTGCAGAAAAGTCAGTGGAAATACACAGATTCTTCTCATTGGTAGTTATCAGTTTTTATTTATTGCCTAATGAATACTCAAAATTTATAAAGCATACTATCTTCAATTTCAGAGATAACACTTAATATACAAACATAAAGCTTGAATTCTCTCCTTGATGGATATAATATAAAGCCACTTAGCTAAAATACTTGGCAAGGCCATGAAAACATTTTAAAAGTTTTGACAAAAAAAGACAGTGTATAATAACATAATGGAACTTTTTAAAAATTTATTGCTTATACAGAGGAATCTCTTAAGTATATCTTCAGATCCTTGTAAAAATCATTGTGTTCACAAGGTCAAAATGATTAAAAATAACACAGTGAGTAGACTAAAGAGACAGCAAAGAAGCTAAGTGATTTATTTGTTTTGGTTTGGAAAGAGGGAAAAGGGAGGAAATATCTTGTTTTAGTGCTGATCTTTAAAGATAATGAAGGTGAAGTATTGTCAAACACAGAGACATAAAAGAATAAGATAGAAGAACTCCAGAAACAGCAGTAACATAAATTACTCAGGCATGATGCCAGAGCTCTGCAGAAACTTCTGAGCATTCATGCTCCAGTTCACTATCACTGGACATTCTCTGGGTGTGAAGTGAGGGATGGGAGCCTCCAAAGCCATATCCTTCTCTTTTAATCTACCTAACATAGATGAGACTCATTTCATTTACTATAAAAGGGAGACATTCTCTAAAAGCAAAGCAGGTTCAGTGAACAAAAGTGTAAAGAAAAATAATTTCCTGGATGCAAACTGCACATAATGACCAAAGTATGACTGAATGAGTGGTGTTCAGCAGAGAGAAGGGTTAGAACTGTTGGCGGATAGTGAAGACGAATTTCCAGAAATCTCTGTTTTAAAGCTGTAATTAGTTCATTTCAGATCTGCCAGCATTGTGTTGGATCATACTGTTATTTCACCAACATAAATGGTATAGAGACCTGCAATTATGAAGCCCTTAGTATAAATCCACCCTTGTGGAGTAGTTTCAACACCTCAACCTGCAAAAAAAGCTTCACAGCACTGCAGAGACTGCAGAGACCACCACCAGGCAGCCACAAGCAGCCACATGGCTCCTGCTTCTGATTTCCAGTCCAAACCTCACACAATCCCTCATACACATCTCCCATGTTGCAAAACCCACAGAACTCACAGAAAGGCAACAACAGGCGGTAGACAGTGCAGCAGGGGAGTGTGTCCTAGCCCTTCTCCAAGCCATCATTTCTGTCCAAGGTAGTTTCAAGGTAGACAGCAGGGTACTCTAGCCTCACTCACAGTCCCACTTGGCAGCAAACCCTCATCAGCCACCACCAACAGATTTCTCTAGAAGAAGGAATTAAAAAGTGACACCATTTCTGTAGCAGGTCTCAGCACTAACACCTGCTTCTGTATGTCCATGGAACCAATGAAAAACATCTTCATACAGCACTTCATGAACAACTCCTCATATTAAATCTGCTTAGTATGATGCACTCCTTTAGTAACAGCATGTTGTGGCCCTGACCAATCCTCCTGCAGTTACTGGGTTTAATGCAAAGACAAACCCTGATTCCACCTCAGGATAGCAATTAGCAAATCAGCCTTTATCTGTTGGCAGCAACTAGTTTGGAGAGCATTCTTCCACATGCATTAATGTCAGTAGAATAATAAACTCTTTAGTTAAATTTAGTTAAATAAAAAAACATATTAACCTGTCCAATACAGTATTGTAAGCATATATTCTTTTACTGGAAAAAATGTTTATCTAATAACATTTAATGTCAGTATCAAAGGGACAAAGATTAATTTTTTTTTATTAAATAAATCTATCAGCAAGCAATAATAGGTGGTGAACACAATAATATATCAAAATCCCAGGGAAATTATTCTGATTAATGGCATTAGCAGGGAGCAGGTTTCACTTACATTTCTCTCTGGTATGTGCAGCAGGACATATCAGAATGTTAATTTGGATATAAGAATAAATCTTCCAGGATGTTTTCCATTTGCTTGATTGAATGTTTAGGTATGCAGAAGGAAACACTTAGCAATTAATGTCAAATTCCTCAGTTACCATTTCCTAGCTAGCATCCTTGCAAAGACAAACCTACCCATTCCATATCAGAAGGCATAATCCTAAAAAGTAATTCCAGCTAAAACTGGAATTTTTCACACACTAGTTAATTACTTGATCCTTGCTGTGGATGACTGTATTACAGTAGTGCAGTGAATTTAGCCTATGCAATATAACTTAAATGCTGTGTTTCTGCATGTCTCAGTCTGCTTAACTTTCCCTGCAAACACCATGAATGTCTCATGTAAACCTGTGTTAGCACCTGATGGACTGCACTAATCAGTCCCACACCTAGCTGCTAATCAGCTTCATTCTGAAGATTCACTTCATGCCAATTGCAGAACACAGTAACCTAACTTCATAATTTTTAGGGTTTCACAACATTATTGAGTCTTACAATGGGTAAAATCAGTCAGTTGTTCAAATCTGACAGTATAAAAAAGAAATGATGGATCAGCAACATCATACAGGGTCGGTTTCCAGAGTGAAATACCAAAAAAGGTAGCTATTTTTCTTTTGACTCTATTCTTTATACAGATCAGTATTAACCATAGATTCACACCATTTGCTACTGTTGGAGACCTCACCATTCATCAGCAAAATGGCTTTTAGATGGTTCTGCCCTAATAGCCATAAAGAAAACCTCCATAAATTTGTCTTTGTCCTTTGTAAAGCTTTGCATTTTCTCCTGTTTTGTCTACAAAGCAAACTAAACGGAAGTCAAGGATGTACAACTATATATAGAGATTAAATAATCCGTGTAACACTGCTCTTAGGAAGAAAACACTGCCACCAGTCTGTGTTAGGGACAGGTTCCACGTCATTGACTCTTGTAGTGCTGGGAACAGCTCCTTGCTAATATCTTTTTGAGCTAGAAAAGCATCCAGACATGATGCTGAGCAGTAGCTGTATACACCAGTTATGTCCTAAAGTTTGTCCCACCTTCCAAAATATGTCTCTATCATTCTGTCCATACACTTCATGCTAACTCAAACTGTTCATTTGAATAGTCTGGTTTTGCAGAGTACTGCATCTCCTGACTAACCCTATTATGAAATATTTTCATTCTTGCTGATAGTCCAAGGGAATTCTTTCCAGGTGTCAGCTGCAGATTTCATGTATTTTTCACTATGAGATTGATTATGTCATTGAGGCTATTTTCACACCCTTTGAGTTTTGTTGTTTATGCTACCAGACAGAACAGGAACACATGGGATACACTGCCATTTCTTCACCAAATTAAAGCATCTCAAATATTCTGCTATGAAACATGGACAACTAGTATGAATTAATTTGATTGTGCTTCCACGCATTCTTCACATTTTTTACTCTGTTTCAATAGGAAAGTATAAGTTTTCTGGTACCAGTGTAGCACTTGTAACACACAGTGTGCCCCAATAAAAACACTTATTAATCTCCTACAGGAGATTAACTGTAGGAAGCCCAACACCTAGACTATTAAATTGTCTGTATTAATATCTTTAGCTTTTTTTTTTTTGCTCACATTCAAGGCAGTACTAACAGATATTACAGCTGGTAACTACTGAGGGGAAAAGCTAAAATATCATAATATATTTAAATGTAATGTTCTATGGGTTTTTTGCTATTGTAGTTGTGGAGCTTTTCTGATGTGCAAGTTCATAACACTGGATATTAGGTCCAATGTTCCCACATGTCACAGAATTTGATTCTCAATAGAATATTTACTCAATGTAGCAGATTTTAAAATTCAGACACAGGCAAGCAATGGCTTTATAGAAGTATAAGCCAATTGTAAAACACTGAAGGTTCTGAGAGATTTAAGTGACTTCATTAAAGTACTGAAATTTTCCAGCATCTACGGTCAATCAGTCTCAAAAAATTTATAATACTTAAATTTGAAAATATTCATGTATAATTTCAATCATAGACACATTTGATGTTATTAAATTCTATAATACACTTTCACTGGCATTCATATACAAATTTAACTACTAATTTGTTCATTGTGTTGTACCTTGTCATTATAGAGTTAATAACACGTGCAACTAACAAACTCGCTCATAACATAGTATAGAAAAATCTCAGTACGAAAAGGTTATACTGCTGAAATCCCTTAGTATCTTGTTTTTCCTCAGATTTTCTTGAGGAAACTAAAGATTCTGCAAGTTGTGACTTTAAAAATGTCACATGCTTTTCTGCTCTTGTTTTTTGACCCTTGCCAAAGTTTAAACAAATTAAATATATCTTACTGGACATAAGTGTACTTCCCATTTTCCCCAGCTCTTCCATCATCCTCAGTCTCCACATTTAAAAGAAATCTCTCAGTGAACAGACTTAGATTTAATACAAACTACTTTTCTGTGTAAGTTTCTTTACCAGTATGTCTTTATAATATATGAGCAGGGCTATTTGCTATAAGTGCTAGACAGATTACAGCTGAATGACAATATTAAAAACCTCAAATATGTTATCAAATATTATTATTGTATAGTTCAATGCAGGAAACATTCCTCAGAGGAATAGGAGTTTATGCAGTAAATAATCTTGGTTTGGAAGAACACAGTCTTCATTTGATTTTCATGCCCACATCACTCATAACACTCACATATGCCCACACCTCAGTAGGACAGGTACTGGGAAACCATCACAAGAAATTATCTTCATATAAGAACCCATGCACTATTGCTGAATAGAGAGCAATTCTATAGTAATAGCCTATTGTTGTTTAATCTGCAAAGGTCAGGTCTACAAGGACATTAAACTAAAACAATCTTCATCACCCATTTTTTCATTAAAACTGCTGCCTTCTCCCAGTACAGTTCTGATCTTAGATAAAAAAGACTGCAGGACATTCTTTGAAGTCTTTACTAGAATCAGTATTTCAAGTCTGTAGCCATGTGTGTAATGCATGACATTTTTCCAGAGAAACTAGAACAAAAATGGCCAATAATTGTAATGGTTGTGTAGTTAAAATAGCACTAATTTGTCAATGTTATTTAACATTTCTGGTTTTGAATGGTCATAGGACCAAATTAGTCTACCAGATTATAAAATGAGATAATCATATGGTATTTTACTGTTTCTTTTTGTTTTTCTGATCTTAATGAGATCTTCAGATCAAAAGCTGTTTTCTATAAAAAACATAAGAAAAATATAAGATGGACATTTACAGTGTTCCTAAGACATTGGATATGTAGGCATGCCAAATCGTTGTTAATGAGATTAATATTATGTAACTAAATGAAGAAAAATACTCTTAAAGCACTGAAGAACTATACAAGGTGGCAGGGAATTTGGACTGCTGGGAGGAAGGGATCAGCAGAGAATGGAAGTTTCAGCAGCTGGTCCAGAAGAGGAAGAACCACTAGTCATCATGTGGTACCACCTAAATTTAAGGATAGTAAATTTTATGACAGAAACTTGCTGTTTATCTGGAACTGAAATAAATTAGATGATGATGAACTATGTAGAGTCAGGTACTTGTTGAACAGAATTTATTTTTTTACCTGCAATCATAAACCACAGGATACTGTTATTATTGGAAAGATTTCTGATATTGCGAAATTTCTGATCGTAATTTGATTGACCTCATAGGATTATAGGCAAATCAAGAAGCACATATTTTTACATTTCCAGAAAAAAAAGAAAGCTAAAGGAGATTTTTGGAAGTAAGAAGAATGGTGATAAAAGCAAAGA
This sequence comes from Notiomystis cincta, assembly GCA_013398075.1. NCBI lineage: Eukaryota > Metazoa > Chordata > Aves > Passeriformes > Notiomystidae > Notiomystis > Notiomystis cincta. The sequence goes on from VZRX01000897.1 coordinate 69,991, forward strand.
AAAACAAAGGTTTGTTGGTCTTTTTCGTTTTGTTTTGTTGGGTTTTTTTCCCTAAAGGTATCATGATTATATGAACTACATCATTATAACTGACAAGAATACAACTCAAAAAAAAAAAAGCAAGTTTGAAAGAAATTGAAAATATGAATCAAACCTGTTGTAAATGAAGTGCTAACATCAGAAGAATATCGATGAGTGATTGATAAAAATCCAGAGGTACTATTAATGAGAGTATTCTCAACCCTGAGAGTACTGGTGTTTCCAGTATTTGGAGGCAGGGGTGTGGAATTGACTTTGACTTTTTATGGTGTTCTGCAATACAGCAACTACTGCCTGCTTTAGAGGGAAAATTCATTATTTACTTGCATCCAGAGTGAAAAGATACTGCTTTACTCTTCTAAAGAAATTCAGCAAAGGCAAATCAATGACGAGCAAGGGTGTTAGGGTCCATAGAGATTCCCTAAAATGTATATCAGACTGAAAAGGAGAAGCTACTCTTCAGATACCCCTTTGTATACTAGTTCAGTTACAGAGAAAAAATTAATATTCATATTTTAGATTCAAACACACAGTAAATGTTCAGAGGCATTTCTCATTTGAATTTATATATTTTGTGTATTAACAAAGGAAGACTTAAAGAACTTGTACAGGATCCTAAAACTCACCTGTGTGAAATAACTAGAAGAATTACAAAGAGCCTCTGGCAGGTAGATCTGAAAGTAGGTGTAGACAAGTTACTTATAAAAGGCACCTGGGTATAGATATCAAAAGTGTATGTGAACTAGCATCTGTTACAAATGTATTTCTGCCACTTAAGTATCTGAACACAGAATATGGCATCTCATGTCTCAAGCCATACTTCTGTGGTTAATTCACTGTCTGTTTCCTCTACAAGGTGAACCACTGACTGTTGCTTCACATGTGGCAGTGGACAGCAGGTAAGAGGGAAGTTACCTCCTGAGATCCAACATGGATAAATCTGCTTCCAAAATACTCTGTCAGTTTGGGGAATCCTTTGACCCTGGTCTAGAAAAGCTTGAGAAACCAAGTAGAGGACTGTAAAAATGGTTGGCAGATAGGAAGAAGCTGAGGGAAGCAGGCTTGCATCATATTTGTCCTAGCAGGAGCTTTGTAGCTTCCAAAATAGAGGTTTTTAAGTGTACAACTTTAGCCCTGGAAATCTGTGCTATTTGTAGCTGAGTGTCACATGGGGAGATCAACAGCAGAAGTCTTGGAAAGACACTCCAAGACATGACTATAAACATCTGGGTTTCAAGGTAATTTGCTTACAAATTTTTAAGCTACCTCTGAGCTGAACAGAGTCTGCAGGTAATATGAAGTGCAAGGGGCAATTGACAGTGGAGTGAGTTCTTGGCTCATGAGTCAGAAAGCAGACAAG
>VZRX01000901.1:0-49821 GCA_013398075.1 Notiomystis cincta
GGAAGAGGAAGAGGAAGAGGAAGCAGCCAACTCCTTGCTTTGTGTATCATACCCTGTAATTCAGTTCTTGTTAATGGGAATAGGTCTTGTACTGGTACCTTAAGCCAGGTATCAGCTCTGGGTTTAATGCACTTCTCACAAGAGTATTTCTTAGCTCTGTGCTGTTATTCTGAAATTGCATTTTACTCTTTAGGGCTTGCTTTGCTTTTTTGATGGTGTTTTGTTTTTTTTTCTTTTAAATTTGCTTACGCTGGTCCTGATTTTCTAAATAGACTCTGACAATGCAAGGGCCCTTTTACTTTCCTAATGTTTTGGGTAAAAGGATTTAGGCTGAAGCACAGACAACCTAATTGTTGTAGTTTGGAAGTAACTTTACACATGAAAAACAAATTGGTCCCTGAATTTTTCAGCCAATCCATTAAAACTACATGATTTATTCTTTCAAACTCTCCTTTTTCTCTGACTATATTTATTAAAATGCCAAGCTACATCCAGTTTGCACCTGACTGACCCCAGGGAATTAATCTAATTTGCTGTCTATAAATAAGGGGGTGAAATTTGCCTGAAGGCTGGGGGAAAGAGGTGAGCAGACGTGTGATGAGGGGTCTCTCACCCACGTAAGTGAGGAGAAACACTTTAGTTGGGTGTCAAAACCAGATCAGAGGAAGGAAGCAAGCCTTTCCCACTAATTGGTTTCTAAGTGCTATTTATTCCTCTTGTCACCAGATTCACTCACACCTCTGGGAGCACAGCACTCCTCAATATGACTCGGTTGGGTTCCTCCACAGGTCCCTGGGGTGTGGCAGCTGCCTGAGCTCTGCAGCACCAAACCCCCCTGGTGCAGGTGCAGGAGGGTGTGTGCCATGTCTGTGGAGGAACCAGGGCTCCCAGGGCAGTGGGGAGCTTGTGGGGCACTGAGTTTTGCTGCCCTGCAGTGGGGGGGCTGCTCAGAGTCCTGTCTGCTCCCAGCAAACAAATCCCTGGAAACATTCAAGGTTGGATGTGACTCTGGGCAGCTTGATCTGGTTGAAGCTGTCCCTGCCCATGGCAGCAGGTTGGACTACACGACTTCTAAGGATTCCTTCCAACCCAAACTTTTCCATGATTCTGTGGTTTCTGGTACCTTCATTTCCAGGAGAGATTGCCAAGGTGGCTTTGGCTGCACATTCCTGGCCAGCTGCAATAAGCAAGGCTGACCCTGTGCTGGACTGGGAGGTGGACCCAGCCCAGCTGAAAAAAAAATAACGCTGGAACATGGTGGGAAATTGTTGTTTTAAAACCAAATCAGCTCCTAGACGTGTCCAGCTGCAGAGCCACCCAAAAGGGAATGGGATGACCCCTCTCACCTGCCTCCCTCCCAGCTGAGCATCAGGGCTAGCCCAGGAAAACTTCTTGAGCATCTTTCTCTCTGCATTCCAGAGGCAGCCAGGATGTTCTCCCACAAGGAGAGGGGAGCAGGAGGGGAAGAATGACAGACTGGTGGAAGGAGCACTATGCCTCTGACAGCTTGCAGACGCACAGGAAACAAGGTTGGCAAAAGGCACTATTAGGTGTTCCTGCTGCTGGCTAATGGTGTCCAGTCAGGTGGGTTAGCCTAACAGACAGATAGTAATGGATTAGCTGTACCAGAGCAAATGTTTTATTGGCAAGTAACCATTTACAACCTACTGTGCTCTTCCACCCAGAATTTTCCTACTTAATTTCCTGACAAACCACTGTCCTAGCACCACCTAGTGTCCGGCCTGGCAATTCAGACATCCCTAACGTGGGAATTCCAGCCCTTTGCAGCATAAACAAGAAAATTTGGAGGGATTTTCTTGGGTTTTTTAAGCTAACATGGACTCCTACAGCATCTTCAGAAGAGCCTGCAGTTGTACCATCTGAAACAATGCTTTTATTTCCAGATTCTGGAATCAACTTCGCATGATTGTCTTCTCTCAAATGTCTGAAATATCTCTGAGTAGAAAAGGGCAGCAACCAAGAACCTTTCCTGATAGGAATGTTGAAATTTTCACTTTCAGAAGGGGTATCTTGGCTAATTAAATAAGGAACACAGAGGTAATTAAGAAGGGACTTCATGAGAGATGCAGGTTCTTCAATGTCAGCGGCAAGGCAAGACAGTGGTTAAAATTGTGCTGCTTAAAAGGACTGGATCATTTCCAAGAGGATGCAGAAATGGAGGCAGAGTGTGCCACAAAGAGCAGCAAAATGAGACCAGGTTGTGCCTGGCAATCCGAGCTGGCGTGCACAGGAACTGAAATTACTGCAAAGTGTCCTATTTCTCATGAAGTCAGAAGCACAGCAGGAGTGCTGGCACCACCAATTCCAGCCTCCAAGCAGCATGTATCATCACAGCTTATTGCCAAACTCCTGGGTTATTGGCACTGTAGAGCCAGGAGTGTGTGTTTGTATCCCTTCTGTCATGTTGCATCCACGGGGTTAAGTCTGGCAGTTTGCAAAGTGGAGCAGACTAATTATCATACATAAGAAATGACTAAAATCTGACAGTCACACGTCTCCTGGGAGGGACAACCCAGGAGACATCAGTGAGGGGGAAAAAAATCACTCTGGGGAAAACTTTCCTAAGTTTTCCATAGTTCTGTTCATGTGCTTTCCCCTGGTGTCTCACAGAAACCCCAGGCAGCAGAAACACTTCTGATGGACATCTCAAGTACCTGCATGTGTGTGTGTGTGTGGCTGTCACCATCCACCACCACTGTGTGAGTGTCACCACTATCACTGTGTGTGTGTGGCTGTCACCACCATTGTGTGAATGTCACCACCCCCACTGCGTGAGTGTCACCACCACCACTCTGTGTGTGTGGCTGTCATCACCACTGTGTCACCACCATCACTGTGTGTCACCACCATCACTGTGTGTGTGTGGCTGTCACCACCACTGTGTGAGTGTCACCACCACCACTCTGTGTGTGTGGCTGTCACCACCACCACTCTGTGTGTGTGGCTGTCACCACCACTGTGTGAGTGTCACCACCACCACTGTGTGTGTGGCTGCCTGCTCACAGTCCCTGCTGTGGGACAGCCTCAGCTGCTCACACAAAGGGTCAGGCCTGCCATGGCCACTGCTCTGAGCGCTGTTCCATGTTCTCTAGAGGGCTCTTCTCAGCCCTCCATCCCAAAGGGAAGCCCTGCTTCCTGCCCTGTTGAATCCCACCAGTTGTAGGGAGAGGGGGACGTGTTGCAGGAGACACCAGCGCGGTTTGCCGAAAGCTCGGGGGCCGCGTTTCGAACAAGAGCTGCTTTTGAAATGGATCAGCAGAATAAATTATTAGAAGAAGCAGAATTAACCTCTGAAAGAGCCCTGTTTTGATACCAGTAGACTTTGGAGAGGAAGAGAAAGAGCCACATGAATAACACGTGTGCCCCTGACAAAGAGAGGAGCTTTCTCACAGGGGTTACCAGAACACCCAGCAGCTCCTGGACACCCCTCTGCTTGCTGATGTGAGGACCCTCCACCTGAAGATGGTCACTTCATTAATGAGATGATTGCTAAGATTTTGGATGGGGATTTGTCCTAACAGATGTTTTTCTTCAGTTACCTTTTTTTTTTTTTTTAATTATTCCTGATGTTTTTACCTATCAAATTGCAGACTTCTTCAAAGGAAAAGGAATAAGCAGTTGTCATAACAACAAAGCTCTTCATTACCACAGGAACCTTTGACAGCTTTATTTAAAACATTAAAAAAAATTAAAAGAAAAATCCAACCAATTATTTTTATCAGTCTGATTCATGTTCTTCTTAAACAGATTACAGTGCGTTCTATAGCAGTTACACTGTGAAGGGACTGTGGCATGAATATTTATGATAATGTAAACTTTGGGGGGGAAAATTAAAAGTGAGTTTGTTGTCTTTATGAGCTTCCTGTGGCAGTAGCTCACCTTGCCTTTTAATTAGAGGATATGATGTGAAATTTAAAGGTGGAGTTTTTCTTTTTTCTCCCCTGTGTAAAGCAAAATGATCGTAGTATGAAATAAAACACTGAGTGAGTCATCCATGTGTTCTAGAAAACGATGTCTTCCATTTTTCAAGCCAAAAAAAGGGTATTAACATCCTGAAGTTAGAGGAGGAGTGATTTGTTTGTTAGGATGTGGAGGCCCTTTGAAAAGTTTAGAAGTGACTCCTGCTTTTAATTCTCAGTTCTCTGAAGCTGAAAGAGATGGAAAAGATGATCAACTCCTACTGTCCCAACTTACAGAAGAGGAGAATGCAGGAAGATGCACACACAGCCCCTCCACTCCCAGGAAATAGCCTATTTAATGGGAAGTGTGACTTGCTGGGGCAGGAGAAGCAGGAGACTGCTCTGGGGACAGAGCACAGCCTGGCCACAGGAAACAGGAGCCAAAGAGTCCCTGTATTTCTTCACACAAAAGAGGTAAATAGCTCCAACTTCCTCCTGTTTAACTTGTGCACTCAAATTTGAAAGATGCTTTTCTGGATTTCACATTCTAATTCTTAGTCTGAAATAAAGGCTAAATGCCTTTCATCTGTTCAAGTCATTTATGGTATCCTTAGCAAAAGGATTTTTTTACAGCAAAGTGAAGGATAATAGTGGAATTGTTAAACTCGTACTCTTAAAATAAGTCACATTTGTCCTCAGTTGGAACAGTGATGTTTCTTGCTGGGCGTAATCAACAACTTAATTCTCTCCCTAAGCCAAGGAAAGAATGAATATCTGCAGAGACCTATCATTCTGTCTCCCATCCATAAAGGAATATAACAAGCAGCTGTTGCATTTATCTTAAGAAGACGAGAGCTGTAAATTGCCTTGTCTCACAGGCACTTCTCCTGCACATGTCCATAATTCCTCCATCAAGAGGATGACCATGAAAAGCAGGGAAAATCCCAAATATATAAGGTCAGACTCCTCTCCCACAATAATAGATTACTTAACCTCAGGCATGTGTTGGGACCCAATTATCCACCACTTTTGGGGATGGAGATGCCTCTACTTACCTTTAGGAAAGGGCTGGCCACACACAGCAGAACCTGTTTCCCCCCTGAGTGGAGGGAAAGGAGTGCTGGGTGTGTTATTTCCTTACAGCCTCCTCCATCCACCCACGGGCTGGGTTTGGTGGCTTCCCTGTGAGGGCAAACGTGGCTCTCCCGTTAGGTGAGCTGCTGTTGGGAGTTATTATTTAATGATGACAACTGCACACAGACAAGGCCCTGCATTAGGAAACACACACACACCATCTGCTAGGTCCCATGATTTAGCTGTGGGCGTACAGGAGTCTTATGAGCATTAAACTTTATTCCAGGAGAGTGTAAATGCAGGTCTCCTTGCACAGTGCTGCCGAGGGAGGCATCCAGGGGAAGAGCATTCCTCTGTGGTATAGTCATTACTGCTTCAGCAAGATGTTAATTTTTACAATAAATAAGCTTAATCTTTCCATGCAGATCGTTTTAGAAAATAAACAGGCCATTTTTATGAGCTACTTAGAACCAGGGCTGGGATGGGATTTGTGGTAAGGTCCTGCACACACCACAAATTGTAAGCAATTTTAAATTCCTGGGGAACTACTGCAGGTCATTATTTCTTGTGAGTTTTTAAATAACTTCTAAATGCAACATTTTTGCATGTTTCAGAGCATTTAGAAAGCAGAATCATTGCCTGGTGGAACTAAATTCCTGGTTACTAAAGAAAGAAGATGACTGCAATCCATGGGCTGAGCTTGTGGGTTTACCACAGCACCTTTCTCTGATGCTTCTGGGGAACTTGTATGGAAAACAGGGAATGAGGGACCTGGTGGGGGAGAGCCTGACCACCTTGGAAGTGTGAAATCCCTTGGGCTTCAGCGTGGTCTCCACTGCTAGCCATGTCTGTAACTGCAGCAGAGGTTAGCAAACAGCAGGAAACCCACTGCAGGTATCTTTAACCACTGACCTCACTTGTAGAAAGAAAGTAATAATGCAGTTTTGGCCTCCTGAGGATATCATTATCCTGCCTGACTGTGAATAGTAATGTACAATAGATGTGTGATTCTGATGTGAATTGTTGATTAATGTTTGCCAAAGGAATAATGCAGCTGTTGTCTTGAGGATAACAGAGATGTTGTCTTTTTCATGAAGTATTTGAGAAAGAAATGACATTACTAGCCAGAGTTAGGCATTTAATATCTTACATGACTAGATCTCAAGAGGGGACTGATTTTGCCTTCTGGCCAGCCCTGAGATGAATTCATTTGTGTGACAGTCTCTGTTTTGACATTAGATATGATATCATGTCCTGGCCAGAAGGTTTCACAGATTTGGTGAGATTCTGTGAAGGAGCTGAATCATTCCAGCCCAAAATTAGCCTGGCTTTCAGGAGACAAATGTGGCCTCCAGGTTCAGCTACTCCTGCTGACCTTGTGGGACGTGGGCCCAGTCCACTGATCACAGAATCATAGAATGATTTGTTTTGGGAGGGACCCTAAAGTTTATCCAGTTCCAACCCTCCTGCCATGGGCATGGACACCTTTCACTTGTCAGATTGCTCAAAAGCCCCTTCCAGTCTGGCCTGGACCACGTCCAGGAATGGGACATCCACAGCTTCTCTGGGCAACCTGTGCCAGGGCCTCACCATCCTCACAGTAAACCTGCCTTGTGTTTGCCTGGGAGCCTGTATAAGGCTGTGCAGCCTGAGCCTTCATTCCTGTCTTGTAAACAAGCTGATTTCATATTGTTAGGAAATCTCATTTTCTCTTTATCTGTGGAAATGATGCTCAGGCACTGTGGAAAAGGGGATCACATAACCAGGTTAGTTTTGGCTGCATGCAGCCACACGTTGTGTCACTGCATCACAGAAGCATCATCATTTCAACAGCTACAAGTTTATGTAAAACACTTCCATTCCCCGTGGCAGGAAAGTTTATTAGCTCTGTATTCCTCTTCTTGCCCTCCACTGAGCCAAGCAGTTGTGTCTCACAACTGCAGGAAGAAAAATATAACATCCAGGCTGCCTTTCCTAGTGCAGCTGAGGGAATTGCTGTGGCCCCCCACCTAACACATCCTCTGCAGGACACAGGATCCCACTGGCATCAGGCAGCAGCCCTAGTTTGCCTGTCCAGCTCTGGATACAACACCAAGCACAGAGACAGACAACAACAGGGGCCCTGTTAACAATCCAAGCCATGAACACAGGGCTGGAACTGAAGCTGACCCTAGGGTCATACCTGGGATATGCTGAACCAACACTGCTCCCTCCACGTCCTTGGGCAGAGTCACCGTGGGGTCTTTAAACCCTGCACCTGTCAAAGAAGCCACTTATTTTAAAACATTGGCTTTAAATCAAATTCTAGGCAGAACAACAAGCCTATGAAAACATCAGTAATTTCATTTGGTAAGGCAAGCAAAGGTGTTCATGTGCGTTTTTTTAAAACGTGTTTTATAATGTAAATACAACCTGGATGAGAAAGAGAAAAATTGTTTGCATCATGAAAGCAACTGTAATTCCCAATTAAACAACTCCTAATAAATGTTGGTATTGTTCAGTCTCCGTGGAGGCCACCACTAACATCACACAGTGTGTAGGCCCCCAAAGCTCTTGTTTGTTTCTAAAGCGATCAGGTCACACCACTCAGTTCCCCCCAATTTATTTAAATCTGTTACTTTATTTCAAGTGCTAATTATCTCTCACAACAAACAGAGCCTTGTCAGCTGCAATTACTGGCATTACAATAGATTATCAACAGAAAAGTGTGTCTTGAAGCAAGAAGTGTTGCCTTGGTTACCAACCCAAAACGCTCCTGGATTGCATCTGTAACCACAATTTCCTGATTATACCTGAAATATTTCATGAGGCCCCTCTTTTCCTCCTAAATTAGTACAGGGCATCATGAGCCAAATTTTACCCTGCAGAACTGTGATTTAAATCACACCAGTGCAAGTTTGGAGCCGATGGTAGCATATCCTAAAGGCAAGAGAAAGGGGTTACATTTTGCAGGAGTAGAGGGGGATGCGTTCTGCTCTCGTAGTTAGCGTCAGAATAATTCCTGTGCCTTCCCCGGCGTTCTGCCGGGCTCGTAAATGAGAATAGGCTCTTGCCCAGCAGAGCGGAGCAGGTGTGTTTCACAGGGCCCTTCTCCTCCCTACCAAACACTCTGACACGTGTGAAGAGCTGGCACGGGCTCGGGAGCCTTGGGCTGGTTGCAAATGCAGTTTTCAGGACGGCTGTGAGCGAGAGAGGGGCTTGATTTGACTTGGCAGAAGGAGAAATGTCAGCCGCGAAGAAGCGCGAGTTCAGGCGAGAAGTTGGGAGGTTGGGTACGTCTCTCATCCTGTGTCACGCAGCCAAAAGCTAAATGCCTCTGCCTCAGGAATGTCTGCTTGTCTTTCAGTCCACGTACAGTGGCTTCAAGCAGCAGGGAATCAAAGTGGATCCAGTGCTGAAAGTTTGTGACCTTGTCGTTTGAACGGGGCTCCAGGACCTCTCAGGGACGTGTGTCAGCCCCCAAAGGGGAAGGCAGGAAAAGAACTGGGATGCCTGAGTGTTGTTTCCATTAAATGTTCAGTACATCCCAAACTGCAGTCCTACTAAGCACCATTTATTTGGACCCCCAGCTTGTGACTCATAATCTTTTATGGGCAGCTTTCCCCTTCCGTGCTTCCCAAAACCTCCTGATTGATTTTAATGCACAGAGAGCAGCTTTCCCAGCCTTGAAATTGCTGACCAGCTCTTTGCCAATCTTTACGCCTAAGCCTGTTCAAGATCTCCAAACAATCCATTTGCTTCCCCCAGAAGAGTCTAAAAATTTGGGGAATGCTGACCAATTTGGGTAAAATATGGTGAAAGTCTTTGCTTTCATTTAAATTCCTTTTTAAACTGGGGATTTTCTGTTCCTGTGAGTGGCTTGGTGCTAGGACATTTGACCAGAGAGGAGGAGCCCTGGACCTGTTTCCTCTCCTATGTTCTCAAGGTGTGGACCTGCACTGCCAGGATGGGGCTGCATTTTCCAACCTCCCTTTGGGAAGCTGTGCCATGGCACAGGAGAGACTTAGAGGATGAGTGGGAGGGAGAGAGAACATAGCCACCTGTGTGCCTGTGGAATTTTACTTAAAAGAGGGAGTTATGAGTTCAAGTCCCAGCTCTTTTTGTGTTTTATCTGTGTAAAATCCATGCAATGCAAAATAGATCACTTCCTAGGAGTGTGCACTGGGACCAAATACTCTTGCTTGGATTATGTAATATTTCTTGCCTATGCACCACCTTTCTCCTCTCTTTGCAGCTCAGCCCTCACAGAAGCTCCTTGGCTTTTCAGAAGAGCCCCCACCTTCCCTCACAGCCGTGCTGTGGCACACAGGAGAGCAGCCCCACACCTGTGGGGGCACCGTGTCACTCACAGGCTGCCCCTCGGTGCTCAGGGGGTGGGTCTGAGTGCCCTGGCAGTGGAAAAAGCCTCATCAAGTGCTGTAAGACTGCAAAACCCCGTGGACAGTGGTGGCAAGTGAGAGTGAGCCCCGTTCTGCTCTTTGAGTTTCTCACAAGGGCTGGATCAGTGGGACTGCTGAGAGTCCAGAATCATCACTGATGGGAATATCGCCTTTGGACCAACCAAAACCTACTCTGAGGAACCTGGGTTTACTTCAGCTTTGGAATCACTGTCCAGGAATAAAGAAGAGGGTTTGGGGGCATCCTGCAGATCATTGGGGAGCATTCTGCAGAGTCTCATCTTCACTCACGTTTTTCATTCCCTCAATTTGCACAGCAGTAGCACTGATTTGTACTCACAGCAGAGCTGGTTTCTGTTTATCCTACCCCAAATATAAATATTTCCATAAAGATAAAATTTTAATGCAGGGCTTTATGGCAAAGGCTGTTATTTCCAGGCTGCCATTAACAAATCCATGCTGCTGTGGTTTAAATGGAAAAATTTAGAGCTGATTATAAAATGCTGGAATCAGACACAGCTATGGAGATATGATAATACCTGAATTGGAGACACAAGGTCCTGTTTGGTATAAAAAAAGCAGAGTGAAGGACTGGAAGCCAAGCCCAAAAGGGCACAGCCAGTGTCTAGCATGGCAGCACCATCAGAAGAGCATTATTTGTTGCATGATAAGGTTCTCCCCTAGAACAGGTTTCCAGGAGTTAGCCCAGGGAGAGAATGGGAATCAAAGCAGCTCCTTCACAGATACAGATTTTGGCTGCTTCAAAAATTAAGTCATTAATTCTAAATAAACAGAAGTTCAAATAAAAATAGTCTGCTTTAAGAGGAAGTAACTACAGTGGAAGGAGATGGTAAAGCAGCACAGAGAAAAGCCTGAATACCCAGAGAAGGACAGGTTTAGAATCAATCCATAATGCTCTTACTAAATTCCCTAATTATTTTATATGCTTTATATTTTATAACACCCTCTTTGATACCCTAAACACATTCCAGGGAGGTGCTACAGGTTGATTGCTGCCAGGCCCTGGTGTTTGCTGTGCCTGGCTGAGGAGGAGGAGCAGAGCTGACCACGGCATGTGGCACACAGGGCTGCTTGGGATGGCGTGGGCACAAGCAGCTTTCTGTGGTCCTTCAGATGTGCCATTTGAGTGGCCTTTAATGCATTTTATCTGCATGGAGCCAGCCCTGGAATATGTCTAAAAGCCTCCCCTGCTAGAGTGCAACAGGTTTTGACAAGCACCAGTGCTCAGGGGAAGAACAAATGTGTGATTTAGACCATTGTTAAGGACATTTTCCCTGCAAAGAGAGTTGTCACATTGCAAAATTGGAAAGCTGCATATAATAGGATGCTGACTGCAAAATATGTTACAGCCGTGCTCTCCTATTATTTATCAATACAAGTATGGTTATTTACCAGTCTTAGATTGCCAAACCCCAGAGGAGCAAAACTATGTGAAAAACTTAACATGTCTTGGGCAAAAATTTGTTCTATCTCAGGCCATGTTATTATATTTTTAAATTTTATTAAGAAATAAATTTATTTAGCATTGTTTGCCTTAGAGGTGAGTGGTTCTGAAACTGTATTTCTTGTTTCCATGTAACCATGCTTCAGTAAATTTTGAAGTTTTTACAAGAGTTTGGGGTCAGTTTCCTTAGGCAAGCTGAAGAAATTATTTCTGATGATTTAGTTAGTAGTGGTGGTGTGGTCTTCTGCAATCATACTCCAGGCAGCTGGAATGAGGTGGGGAAATTAATCTGTGGTGCACCTTTAAAGTAGATGGATAAATAAACCCAAAAAAAATTAAATGAAAAAACATAACTTGTTCTGCATACAATGGAAGTTTATGTGAAGAAGACTGAGAGTGAGAGGAACTGGAAAAGGTAAAATAACACAATACAAATGGATAGTTTTCCCATCATAATCTAAAATTAACAACATGGCACTTGCAAGCACAGAACAGAGGGAGCTACTTTATCCCATAGTCTTGGCAATAAGAAAAAAAAAGGCAATTTAAAAACGCAGCTTTTGATTTTCTTATTTTACTCCCTTTCTCTGAATGTCCCCTATTTCTAATGCTTGCTTCTGCCTTTCTGGCAGCCCCCAAATTCCTCAGCTCTGGGAACTGTGGGCACATGAGAGCTGGCAGATCAGGCCTTTGCTTTCCTTCCCTTGGAATATGCTCCCTTCTCAGATGGGGTGCTGCTCCAGAATAGAAATAACTAATGACAGTGTGACTGCTTGAAAGCCACATGGAGGGAGGGAGGAAAGAGATGCTATTCACTTCAGCAGTGCAAATAAAGCCAGAGCTTTCTTTCTACAGGCATGTGTGGGAAGGGCATCAACAGAGCAATTACATGGTGGGTGGGAAAGGGGATTTTGTCACTTTGGCAGTGCTGGCAGACAGAAATAAACTGCTTCTAGGGGAATAGCAGGGTAAGAACTTGCATATCAAGAGCATAAGCAGAATTAAAATGGGCCCTTAAGGGGATTTATTGAGGGCTGTTTTTTTTTTTTTTAACTGCCTAAGGCCCCTCCTATTTCATTGTGTGCAAGCCAAGAGTCAGGAGCAGGGTGAAAAAGTGAGCAAGTCACATCAAAACTAGCAAGAAACTGTTCTAACTGCAAGAATTTGATTGCAACCCTAATGCAGCTGTTACAGAGGTGGCAGGAGGGCACCTTCAGCAGGTAGGGCTGGTGAGAGGAGTAGTGGTCAAGAAAGCAGCATGTGAGAAACCCTCTTCCCTTTTCAAATAAAAAATGGAGTCCATTTCCTCTCTTTGTTTAGAATAGAATAGAATAGAATAGAATAGAATAGAATAGAATAGAATAGAATAGAATAGAATAGAATAGAATAGAATAGAATAGAATAGAATTAAATAAGCTGAGCTGGAAGGACCCATCAGATCATCGAGTCCAACTCTCAGCCCTGCACAGGACACCCCAAGAACTGCACTTGTGCTTTTTCCAGGTTTCCCCAGAATTCCACATTACTCACATGAAGGCACAAGGCAAAGCCCCCTCCAGGTTGACTGGAAGAGGGAAACAAAGTGTTGCTGTTCTGCACCCATAACTGCAAGGTGCTGCTGGCCTTCTCTGGGAAATAAAGCAGGTTTCTAACATGGGTTACAATAACATTGGACCACTGATAAGGCATTTGGGTGATGGAGGTGGTTTTGCTTCCTTCTCATGTTTTTTTCTCACAGAAAGGAAACCAGAAGTGATGTCCACCAATGCAGATGAGCAGACAGTTGTAATATGATAGTAATGAACTGGAAATAGCAGATTGCTGCAAAAGAAAGACAAGAAATAGGGTGTGTGGAACACAAAGGGGTCTCTTCACATGTAAAACACACACTGCTATTTCATGGACCCCACAAATTTGGCCATCACTTGTCGTTTAGTGGTGCAACTCATCAAGTCATCTGGTGCATCACTGCTCCTAACAGCAGGCTGGGCTGCCATGCAGAGCACTGCAGCTGAGACAGAACAAACCTGCCTTCAGCTAGACAGCCTAGAGAGTTTTTAGATGGCAGATGATTGGTGATGTCACATAAAATTGACAGCTCTTCAGACAAAAGGAAGGAGCTTGACTTAATGAGTGCTATGGGTGGGTGTATAAGCAAAGACTTTTCTAAGAATTATCATTACCTGGGAAAGGCAATTTTCAGCTGAATTGACATTGCAGTAATTAAGGGCCAATGTAGAGAATCCTGGTCATTATAACTATTTAAATTTCCAAATTGCTTAGTTTAGAATTGCTTATGCTTGAAGTGCTACTGACAGCCCCATCACTTTCTATTCTCAGCCAGCTTGATTGGCAAATTGATGAGGTCTGTACCTCACAGCCACAGTTCCACCTTGGTGCCAAAAGTCACTGCCTGGAGCACAACAGTGAGCAGCGCCCACGGTCACATCAAACCACAGCGAATCCAGGTCTTACATTCACTCCTTGATAGTGGAAATGCACATTAAAGGGGTCACTGGGTAGCAGATTCTTGAAAAATGTGGTGAAGGATGTCTTCATATTTCAGTTATTTAAATTTACCTTACCTGGGAATGCCTTTTATCAGCTGGGTTTGAGTCCACACTTCTGGGCCACTACAGAGCCTAATTTTTTTCCTGGCTTTTTTCCCCCCTCTGTGTTGCCAGCCTCGGGTGGACAATGGTTTTCAAATGGCAAATGCTATTCTGAGGTTATAGGAACTCTTTTCAGAGGTGGATAAAAGAAACATCTGGACCATCTGAGGGGATTGCATTATGTCTTGCAGCAAGTCTCCTAATTCTGAAAGCGAATCATTATATGTTGTACCTGCCAGTTGCTTTAATTCTCTTGTCACAGCAAAGTCAGAGAGACTGGGAGACACAAACCATATTTTTATTTTAACAATTTAGAAGACTTTGTGCATTATTCTGCAGGAATGGAGGCACTGGTCTCCTTTAGATTTGGCATGTTGGCCTCCTTTTTTTCCCTGTAAAAATGTATTAACTTATTGTGTACTTTGTTCTACCGACTTAGAAAGAGAGAAATTTTCTTTTTAGTCCCTCTTCCTCTGTACTGTCACTTTTGATTCACAGTTGCTAAGCGTTGCAAAAGCTCACCAGAGGGACACTCTCATAGTGTGATTTGCAAACTTTGAAATAACACCCACCAGCAGAAGCACCATATGCTACAAAGTTGCACAGTAAACTGACAGCAGTATTTCATTTATAATTTGAATTTCCAAAAATGTCAGCATTTTTCACATCAACAAATGCCTCTCAGCTTGCAGTGCCTGACTCTTTCCTCTGAGTGGACATTAAATTGTGCTAATTCCGCTTGAATTTCTACGGACTTTATTAATGACAGATGCATTAAAATCAATTTGCTTTTATTATGGTAACTTGTGTTATTGAGACAAAATAAATCTGTGAATTTTCTGAATGTGCAGATAAGTCACTGGGCTTAAATGCTACCCAAATGTGTGTGTAGTTTAGGGCATGTGGACTTTGTGGCTCTTTGTAACACTGATAATCCGGTGCACCCTCTTTGATAATAAAATAAAGTACTAAGGAATAGTTTTTTAATCAATCAAAGGCAAACTTCACATAAAACACAAGCTGTTCCCTTTGTGGTTAATTTTCATCCAGCTGCACTTAAGTACAACAGAGCCAGCAGAGAAAACTACTTGGCAACACTTTCTAATTAGGGGACGTTAATTACAGCTAAATACTATACAATTTCTATGTTATAAGAGTTCATCTAAATCAATGTTATTATGGTACTAAAGGAATTAATAACGATTTCATACGTAGGAGCTGTTGCCAAACTACCCATTAGTTCAGAGTTTAAAACGACTTTACAATGGAATCTGTAAATGCGCGTCGCATAAAGCACTGGAGCGCTCGCAGACAGTCACACATGGCACTGGCACTGTGCACTACAACTGTGCCTGCTGGCACCCCCTGCTCCTGCTGGAGTGGCTGGGCTGGGAGAGGGGCACGGCCAGGGAAGGGCCCTGCAAGACAAGGCACACAGACCCCTCTCTGAGAATGGAGATCTGTCTGTCCGTCCCTCCACGGGGAGCCCTGGGGCAGTTCTGTGTGGCAGGGGGCTGGCAGACCCTCTGACAGACCCACAGACACTTCCCACCTGCAGGTCAGACCCCAGTGCTGAAATACAAGCTGCAGGGAGGGATTACAGCCCCTCTGCTCCCAGGCCAGGGTTCAGACCTGCTCTTCCACTGTGGATGGAGAACTTTTTGTGGAGCTGATCCACACTAAAATGTCCTTCACTGCATCTGCTCATATTGTTGCTTTAATTGCAACACAAGGATTGAGCCACTTCTTGTGGCACCTTGCAGGCACAGTCCTGGCAGCATCTGCCTAATTAAAATTATGGCTTAGCATTTTTTAATCAAATCCAAATTACCAAAAAAGGAGGAACATCGACCTACTACGCAGCCAGAGAATTTCTCCCAGGTTATTTATCCTTAAACAGGGGTTTGTTAATGTCAAGGCTCGGCAGCCTTGTCAGTGAAGTGGGAAGAGACACCAGGACTGGCCTGTCCAGAGCCAGAGAAGCCCTGAGTGTGCAGTGCCTGAGCTCAGGCTTTGCACAGAGCAATCCTGAAGGGCTCAAAGCCCTCCCTGTGCTCACTCCTGACTGTTGACTGCACTGCCTCCAGTTTCCCTTGGCACAATTTGTACAACTTGCAGGACCCTCCCTGTGTTCCAAGAACTTGCTGGTCTTTTCCCCCACCCTGAGTTACTGCTGCCCTCAAGAACACTCAGCTGTACCCTTCATTTCCATGGGGATCTTCTCCCTTAGTGTCCAGCTCCTTTTTTTCCCATTCATCCCCATCATGGTGGATGAGGTCAGACAGGTGCAAAGAGATACCTGAATTTGGTGGATGGCAGAGGGGAGCTGCTTTACAGCTTCATTGGTTTATTCCTCAGAAATGGACAGAGAAGGAGTTGTGTTGTTGCAGGGAAGAGCTGCTCAATTCGTATGTTTTAGAGCAAATCAGGATCAAAGCAAGTTATTGATTTATTAATGGTGTGTAATTAACTGGCAATCAGTGAACTATAAATCCAGGGTCAATACCAGCAGCACAACAGATGAACCACAATACGACGTGCTTTCAAAATGTAAATAAGTGCTTGAAAATTCAAAAATTTAATCCCCAAAAGGCTCCCACCACATTCACCCTATGTGGGGGTGAAGAGGGACCCCACAAAATTGCAAATGCAGTGCAGCTTCCCTGTACTGTCAGTCCACTGAGGGTGTCCAAAGGGAGGGGACACTCCTTGCCTTGCTGGGCTGGGGATGTGAGGGGCTCCCCCCAAAAGGGTGAAATAACCTTGCAGGAGTTTAATGCCCAGCACAGGAAAAGTCACGTTCAGCAAACACACGCAGAGTTTTATAAGGCAGCTCCTGAGCTGCTGGGCTTTGAAGAGCCGACCTCCAACCAAGTTATAAAAGTTGTTTTGCTGCACTGCCCCAGGACGGGAACATCAAAAAGATCAGGAGATAGACACAAAATTAACCCTTTCTCAGGAGTCAGCTGTGAGAACATGTGGAGGAAATGGCTGTAGATCGATACAGGTATCCACAAGCACTAAAGAGGACAGGCAACACTGGGAGATGTGCAAGCCTTTCCCTGAAACCATCACCCACGCTGATTTTTTTAAAGTTTTGGTCCATCTGGGGACAGTAATGACCACGTGGGTCTGCTAATCCAAATAATTCTGACGCTGGGCACCTCTTCCCTCTGGGACACCCCTGTGCCACCCCAGAAGAACAAGGGGCACGAGGCCAAGCAGGGAAGCCATGCCCAGAGCAGAAGCCAGGAAGGCAGCAAAGCTGCAGGGAGATTTGTATCCATGGCCCAGGGTATCACTGGCTTGGGGCAGCATTAGCTGACATGCCCAGGTCTTGGACATACCAGATATCTCACTCCCATCACCACTGCTCCTCCTTGGATAAGCAAGAGAACACTCTGCCTGCAAACCACAGTGTTTCGCCTTTCAGTTTGTAGTGAAAGCACTTTTTGTTTAAGAAAACATATCTGTATCAGCACTAGAATTGTATTTTAGCGAAACATTCAGCAATATTTACACCAGCAGAACACTAACAGATAGTGCTGCATCTTTTACGTATGGAGCAAAGGGCTGACTTGCAACAGACTGCTATTTTGATAAGAATACCTTCTGCTTAGGAACTATTCTTAAGTTTATTTTTCAAGCGTTATTCCAAATCCATGTTATAAAATGTTTATACGTGCACTTAGGAACATGGCTATGGTAGAGATGTAAAAGGGGGAAAAAACCCACCCCACAACTGGTGTCTTTTCTCATACTTAAGATGTCAGAATGGATTTGCAGTCCTCTCACCCTCAGGCTGTGCAAAGCCAACCCTCCCAGCACAGGGGATGCTGCTAGAGTGCCCATGTGCCCCCCAGCCCCCAGCACGCTTCCGTGGTGCTCGCATCCGCAGGGAAGCCCAAGAAATCCAGGGGGAAGCAGAGTGGGTCTGTTACCTTAAGGAGGTGAAAGGAGATGTTCCCGTGACAATAAAAGCATTCCTAAGTGCACCTCCAATCATAAATCATTTTCAAAATTGCTCCTGGCTTTTTAATTTCTTTCATTTGGAGGATTTATAGTGCTCTGATGTGCCAGAATGTTTATTCCATGGGCTGCCCGTCACGTGGCACCCCACTGGCACAGCACCAGGTTCCAGTCCATGTTAATCTAAACCTCTGCAATGATCATCTGCAGCTTCTAATAAATGACTGATAACTCTGGGTGTAACTCTTGCAGTTATTAAAGTGAACACCAGCACAGAGTGCTTCAGTGTTTCAGCCTCTTCTTGACGGCTGTTTGCCATTCTCCCTTTTTAGTATTGCCGTCACTGAAACAAAAAGCTTCTTGTTTGAAAATTATTTATGGAGTGTTGCAGTGCTTTATAAGATTTTCATACACCACTCTGTGAGCTGGGATCCTTTTGGATTAGAGTGTACTCTCAATTTCAGTCCATGGATGAGAACTACTTGATTTCTTTTCATAGTCTGCAACTCCGGAAATGGCCATGAATATGTATTCCGTCCTTTGGCACTCCTTTGTGATGGCTTTTGGGGAAGGCTGTGCAGGATCTGAGAAGTTAAAGATGGATTGGACCCACAAGACCCATATGCCTCCCTGAGCAGGGTTGTGCTTTCTGAACGTGGCCCCCTAGTACTCGGTGGGGTTCCAGCTGAGGGGCTCCTGCTGCCTCCCCGGTGGGCTACCAAACTGTCTGAGATAATGACTTACAGAAAGGCTTGTTGGCACTCATCCTAAACTCCCCCTCGTTATTTCTGCCTGGTGCCCCTGATATAAATCCAGCATTTTGTATCAAGCCATTCTCCTCCATTGCTGGAATGCACATACACCTCCATCGACACTTTTGCATCCGTGACGTGCAAAGGCACCAGCCAAGAACCACAACACATCCTAGCAAGGGCTGTGTGAAAACAGGGCCAAAAAAATCAATCCCTGCCTCAACGAGTTAATTGCTCAGATGAACTAAATATACAACACATGAGAGGAAACAAGGAATAAACACTGAGGTCTGGAGGGCAAAGCATTTCAAAGTGATAAAAGACCAAGTTGCCCATGCAATCATCTCTCAGCCTTTGCAAATGCTACTTTTAATGTTGTCTCCTGGTCCACCTGTCTGTCTCCCAGCCATTCCCAAAATTAAACTGGTGGGAGATTGCATCTGTGAATTCTTTTGGTCCTAGTATTCCTCCCCTCCAGATGAGGAACCACGCTTCTGGCAGGTTCCCTTCCACTCGCCCTGCCTCACCCTTGCTCTGCATCTGGGCTTCTGAGTCATTTTCCCCCCAGGCCTTTCCTTCCACTTCCCTGCTCCCTCTGGCACTCCCAGTTTCCTTTATTCCTCTAACCAGTGTCTTTCTCCCCCCACAGTCCAGCTCTTGCCTGCTGATGGAATTACACTCTGGCTGGCACCATGTGCCACACTAACACCACAAAGACATGTCCTGAGGATTGGGGCCATTCTCCCCCTTGCCACAGGTTCATGCTCCGAAATATTGGAATTTCATAGATCTCAGCTGCCTCAGTTTCTAGGTGTGGGCTGAAAACTCCCAACCCACTCCTTATTTTTATTCAGCTTTATCTTCTGACACAATTTTTATAAGAAAGTTCAGTCAAGGAAGACACCTACCTGGAAAATTTCAGTCCAAGCAATTAGCTCTCCAGTGCCACAATTGGAGCATAATGGAGAATAAAACGTTTATGACTCTTATAAGTGTTTGAGACTCCAACTTCTGCCTGGAATAAGTGTAATTTCTAAGGAAGGATTTAAAGCTCTATTTGTGCTTTGCTCATGCACTTCACTGCTGTTCTCTGGAAACATACCCTACTGACCAATTACGCCGTGTTCAAACACACAAGCAGCAATTAACTTACTCATCTGCCTCACCTGTCACACGTGTATTTAAAATTCTCTCTTAGCATCTCAGCGTTTCTTAATCTCGTCAGCAAAACCCAAAGCACTGATGTATTCTTAGGCACAGCACTTTTTTCCCCTTTTTTTCCTGCTCTCTCCGTGTGTTGCACCAGTTTTACACCCCATTGAGTTCAGGAGAGCTATACAGCAGGAAATTGGGCCCAAAGTACATATAGAGGTTTAAATCTGATCCTAAAACACTGTAACACACAGCTCTGAGGCCCTCTAATGGAGACAATGGCAGCCACGATCAGCAAAATGAAATGGAATTAACACTAAACAAAGAAATTTCCACCGGAGGAGGCAGTTCAGGGAAAACGTACTCAGCAAGGAGTGGATAGATACTTCTCTGCAGCTCAAGTGACTTTTATCTATGTATTTATTTGTTTGTTCCAAGCAGAAGGCCAAGAGGGTTTGGGGTTTTTTTAGAGAAGCAGAGGTGGGGAGTGAATGAAATCAGATCAGAGGGAGGAGTACAGGTGAGACCTCTGGAAATCACAACTTTGATGGGGAGGTCATTGCTACCAGGGACGTCCCTGCTGTGTCTCCAAGGGCAGTCTGTGGGCAGAGCTGGTGCAGTGAGTAGCCATGAATACCTGTCCACCCTCTCTGAAAATGCCATGTCCAGTTTGCCTGCAGTCTAACAGAAGACATTTAGGCAGCTCTGTACCCTCCCATGTTGCTAACACACCCCTTCCACCCTGAGTGGCTGTGTGGAGTTGCTTTGGGCCACATCTGCTCCTTCCTCTCTGGCAAATCCTAAAACAGCATAATGCCAAGATGCTCCTGCTCACCAGCAGCTCTTCTTAGGGATCTCGCATTGGGATCTTACCTGGTATTGTCAGAACAAGCTTAAGAAATGTTTCAGAAATTGTGAAACAGCTTTGCCTTCAGTCTGCTGGGGATACCTTTCTCTTCTGTCTCAGCTGCCTCCTCCTCACCTCCTCATCTTAAGTGTCTTAAAGAAATAGAAGTTGTGGGAATCTGCTCAGGGTAATGGCAGAGAAAAGTAAAGATATTTTTCTCAATCACTATTGGAATATGCACTCTCTGGATCCCATCAAGTTGTTTGAGTATGTTGGACATCCACACTGTAACAGCAGCCAAAGATATCTGTCATTTCTGACTCTTCCTGTAAGCTGAGGCATTAGTCACAGAGCTGTGCCTTTTTCATTTAAACCTGCATTCCACACTCAGAAATACAGAAGGAAACCATGTAAAGATTATTCCCATTTCATTAGCTGACCTGAGCAAGCCAAGCAACCCATGCCAGCTCTCCAAGAAATATCGTGGCTCCCTGTCCAGCCTCAGTACATCTTCAGGTATTTATTTCAAGATCCTTGAGCTTTAAAGAGGTGGAGGACAGGTCACTTTTCAGATCATGAGTTTTTAGGGGCCATTCTGAAGCACATTTAGCAGAAGAGACCAGGGCTGACATTGTTTTACAGACTGGCACAGGCATTTTGTGAGCACTTGTCTCCAAGGATGGGTGCGGTCTGGCTGCCATGTGGGGAAAAATATGTGTGTGTTTAGATGTTCCCCACTCTGCTGTCATCAAACACGGAAATAACCCATTTAAAGGTGCTGAAAGAACTAGAAGCCAGTCCCTGGAGCCTGGATCTATAGTTAGAGGGGCATTACTGGATGATGTGATCCTACCAGATTGCAGGGTTTATTTCTTTACAACATTAGAGGACTTGTCAACCCTGAAGGGACTAAGGGAGGGAGGATGGAGAGGATGAAACCACCTGGATGTGCAGCACTGCAGGTTTAAAGCTCCAAGTCCCAGAGCTCAGCACAGACAGCATCTATTTAACATCCTTGCAGCTTCTGGGCTTCAGCCTGAGAATTGCTCCAGCACCATGAACCACAGAGCATCCCCTCTGTGCCCATATTAGGCTTTTCTTAGCATTCAGAGGGAAACAACAAAAGTTCCCCTTTTCCTTTACAGCTCTTTCACTTTCTGCCTAATGAAGGTGGAATATAAAATGTTGAAGGAAAAAGCAGATTTTCCCCTACAGTAGAATTTCTTTTTCAGTTATTTTTAATCTGACATCTGTTTTAACATGCATTCACACACTGCATTTATTTTAATTTTTTCCCTCCCTTGTGTTTTATTATTTACCTCCTGTTCCAGAGAGATCACAAAAGATTACACTTCAGTGAAGCAATAACAGCAGTGGCAACGATCTCTCTTACTTCTCACAACTTTTCTTTTTACCCCTTTGTTTTTCCTTTATCTACATCTTCCCATCACCACCATCCCAGAGGCCTCGTTACAGCTGCTATCACACGGGGTGGAGGCATTCATGGGTTGGTTTTGGTTTTTTTTTTTAATTGGACAGATATGTGCTAACTAGAACACAAAGCCCCTCTTGTTCAGAGCCCTGACAGTCGTCCTTTGCTCCGTTTCAATTCGTGCCTTTAAAGAAAGTTCCACCAAGAAATCACGCTCTGGGTCAGCTGGTGCCTGTGCTTTGAAGAAAGCCCCAGACTCTGCAGAAGGCAGCAGAAAGCAGCCAGCACTGAGACATGCCAGCCTCCAGCCAGCCTCCTGACATGATGCTGGCTGAATGTTTCATTTCCCCTGGAAATGAAGATAACATCCTTAATCATCTTACGTGTAATTAAATTAAATCACGGAGCACACGCGTTCTTCGGCTTCTCCTAAGAAGTTGCTTGCTCAGGTCTGAGCTTTAGGGTGGAAAAAAGGAGATCTCGATGGACCAGTAATCACCACAGACAGTTTTAGCACTTCCCAGCCCCAGGGCAGGCTCTGAGGCAGTGAGAGAGAGCACGGGCTGGCTGGTGCAGCTGGCAGGCTCAGTGCTGAAGCTTGCCCAGCTCCTCACCAGCCCACTTGCTCTCCAGGTTGTGATGGTGGCAGAGACCCCTGACCCATGGGATTACCAAACCAGCCTTGTCACTGGCTTGGCCCAGACATGGCAAGGGAACTGGTTGGCTGCTTTGCTCATTTGCTTGTCTTGTTAATTAGTAAATAGGTGAGAACTCATTTAAGTCTTCAAACAAAAGCAGAGCTCATGCTGTGGAAATGGAAAAATCAGGTTATGAAGCTTTCCCTCATCTTTCTGGGCAAATCATGGTCCATCTTAGGGTTTGGTTACCTGAGGACACTGTGGTGTAGGGAGGATGCTCATGTCCACCAGCTGAGCCTGCAAAGGGCCTGCTCAGGAAGAGGTGATGAGAGGAGACCTCATCCATGTCTATTAATATCTGAGGGGAGGGTGTCAGAGGATGGACCAGGTGCACCTGGCACTGCCCAGCAGTGCCCAGCAAGAGGACAAGGGGCAACAGGCAGAAACTGATGCTCTGGAAGTTCTACATGAACATGAGGAAGAATTTCTTCCCTGTGCAGTGACGGAGCACTGAACAGGTTACCCAGAGAGGATGCAGAGCCTCCCTCACTGGAGATATTCCAGAACCCTCTGGACACAATCCTCTCCTGTGTGCTCTGGGATGGAGCTGGGGGGTTGGGCCAGCTGTGGTCCCTTCCAACCTGACCCATCCTGTGATTCTGTTCTTCCTCTACTCCTTCCATACAGAAAGCAAGGCTTCAAAAGACAAGTGTAGCCAATGCCAGCATGGCTTCCTCAGTTTGTTAACATTGTTTAAAAAGCCCTTTGTTTTCATCTCAGCTAAAGAAGCAATTTTAAATTTATGCTTTCACAATTCAGTGTTCTCAAACACTCCCTGTGATCTCAGAGATCTGAAACTTTTATGCCTCAAGAAAGCTTTGCTGTATTTTTCTGCACCCATCACCCACTTAACTCCTGCTTTTAGGGACTACAAGGGCTACAAACTTTCTTGGTGCTTCTTTCTAAATCGTATTGCCTCTTAATTTAGCATGGTTCTGACCTTCTGAGACTTTAACAGCAACAGACAATCAGTAATTTTACCAATGGTGTCTTTACATATTAGGAATACTATTCTATCTGGTTGCCCTTTTACATAGGGACTGGCCAGAAGGACAATTTTCTTTCTCTCCTGGGCAGGTTACATCTAAATAAAAGCAGTTCCCTCCTTTTACTCCTACCCCACACAATACATATCATCCAGCTGTGATTTCAGCAAAAGCTTACCAAGATTTGGATAAAACTTGCTGTTGTTGTTCATGGGGTTTTTTCCCCCCAAGAGAGGCAAGGAGCCAAAGTTCCAACTGAGCAAAATAAAATTAAAAGTAGATCAGTTTTTTCTGTCTCAGTGGCATGTGCTATGGTATATAATGTATGTTCCCTGCTTCACAAAGGAAATGAAAGAATGAACTTATATGACTGATGAAATAAAGATATCAAAGTATTACTTGCCCCAGCTGATATGTGCACTTCACATATAATTACTATTTAATATCTTTGTTTCCTACAAGCCAGGAAAAAAGCTTACCCTCTCTCCCAATTCCCTCTTCTAGTAAATAAGCTGATGCAGAATATTCTAGATTTGTAGTTTCTACTTGACTTTCTTCTTGAATTTATTCTCTTCTTTGCAAAGTAATGTGGTCTACAAAATGAAGCTATTTAAAATCCTAAATGAATAAGTGTTATAAAAATAATAAATTAGTATACAAGACTGACTTGCACAAAACATATGTTACGCTCTGAAATATATTTAGACGTGAGTGCATAATTGCCTGTTCCTTTCCTAATGGCCTGAAGCACAGAACTAAATCTGAACTTTTCCCAAAGTCTGTGCAGCAGCAGCAGAGCACCCCCCCCTCCACACTTCCCAGGAGGCCAGGCCCTCTGCCTGCAGCCTCCACAAACCCCAGCTGGCCACAGGCACTGAAAGGCAGCAAATGGCCAGCAGGAAAGAGATGGGGAAGATGGAAAGAAAAAGGACTGGGGTGAAGGGCAGCAAGCCCAGGAACCCGCCCAGGTGTGAGCATTGCCAGCCGCCTGTGGGTGGGAATGCAGATGCTGCCACGCCAGCCTCCCACCTCAGCTCAGAGCTTATGGTGCTCCCTGCATGCCTGTGTCTGCCTCTCTCACTGGCTCGCTGCTGGCACAAGCCCAGGAGTGCTTCTGGCCTCGCCCAGCCTTCTTCCAACCACCCAGGAGCCCCACGCAGCTCGGCTGGCCTCCAGCCCTGCTCTGCCTCACCCCGTGATGGATCCCACCCCTGCTAGGGAGGGAGCAGTCTCCTGGACAGGCCTCTTGGAAAAGCCTTGTTCCCTGCCTCCAGCCCGGTCCCTTGCTGCTCCTGATGGGATCCTGGCCCAGGCTGAAGCCCTCACATCACTCAGGGCTCTCAGGAGTGACTGTTGGCTGCTACCAGCACTTCTGCAGGAGGGGTGAGAGACAAGGCTCTGGGTCATGTTGGTGGCTCAGAGACACAGAAAACCTGAATATAACTTGAATCACCACAGAGTTAAACAAAGACAACCAGTTGCTCTGAAACATGGAGCCTTCTACTCATTCCTTAAAAAAGAACAACCCCCAAACCAGAATCAGCTTTATTTGGACGTGTTTACAGACTGCGTTACTTTTTTTTTCCTTTTTTGACAGAAATATAAAGGTTTCAACAGAAAAAATGTATAAACTACTTTCCAGTCCA
This sequence comes from Notiomystis cincta, assembly GCA_013398075.1. Lineage (NCBI taxonomy): Eukaryota > Metazoa > Chordata > Aves > Passeriformes > Notiomystidae > Notiomystis > Notiomystis cincta. Next base: position 24,951 of record VZRX01000901.1, read on the forward strand.
GCTTCTCTGGAAACACTGGTTGGCTTGGAGTTGCACAGTATTTCACATAGGTGTTTTTTTAATGCTCCCTCTGCAAGGGGAGCCTGTTACCCCTGAAGTAACCAGCAGCAGCCCATATTTACATCAAATCTGTTGACAGAATTCCTCCTGGCAACCTCTTCCATCAACACAGCTCCTGTGGAGACAGTGATGTTCTTCTCAGAGACTCACCTTAGACAGTGAGGTGGCAAAGTTGGACCTCCATTAATTTTAAGGAACTACACAGAGTCCTCCACCTAGAAAATAAAGCATCTCCAAAAAAATCCTTTCTGTCTTCACCCTAACTGTCCAAAAGACAACCAACAACAAAAAGTGTGGTTTGCAAGTGGCATTGCTTCCTGCTGTGAGAGTAGGGACATTTATACCATTTAATAACATTTATAGAGGTTGAGCTAAACAAAATCCAGTGTGTGGTGGCTGGGAGGGCATGGCAGAGGGTCAGCCTGGCAAGCACCTGGTGGGAGCTGACTTCTCATAAGAGGCTCTGTGCTTCTGAAAGCTCAGCAGCAGCAGAATTTCCCTCTCAGTATGCACACACGCACTTGGATCTTTCCTTGACAAAAGTGGCAATGAAACCAGAAGGAAAACTCATGGTAAAAAGGGCCACTTTTCAGGAAAACAAATGTGAAAATAGAGTCGCGGCTCAGCCTCACCTTCTGTGCTGAGACCTAAAGCAGAAAAAGACTGAAAGCCTTGGATGAACTATTTCCTGAGATGTTGTTTTCCTTGACTTTTATTTCCCCCCTAATCTGCTTTCCTATCTGTCCAAGGTGTTTTGTAGCACACTAGTGATTCAGGTGGTATAGCCAGATAAATAACTGAGTTATTATCTTTATAATAAATCTCTTTGTTATAAATGCACCTTGTAGCTTGATTTACAGCAAAATCCTCCTCCTCCTCTTGCTTCCATGATGAGACCTACTTAAGTCAGTGAGACTAGTCATGATGATAAGATAATTAAGTTTTTAGTACAACTCTGGTTAGTGAGCAGAATGCAGTTCTGATATAATGAATCTACTAGCTCCAGTCTGATATTCAAAAGGTGTTGGTGATTTGGGCATTATTCTTAATGTGCTCTGAAAAAAGCACATTTTTTGTACATTAAAGCATTAAACCCCCACACAGGACACAATTCAGATCATCTTTTAAATTAAAGTATTTCTTTTGGAATGGCCAAGTTGAAGTTCAGCCAGCCTAGCAGTGACACCTGCAACTGACAGTCAACCCCCCCCACCCGACATTAAAATGGAAAGATTTGCATGAATGTGTTTTAAAATGACAGGAGACAGGAATTGGAGCTTCTAAGCAAGTTAGACTAAAATTTTAAGAGTGAAATGCCTAAAAATAGGCCCCTGAATGCATAGTTAGGCACCTATATAGAGACTGCTTGATTTTCAGTTGTTCTGATCACCCAGAGCTCCCATTAACTTCAGGAGCAACTGTGGATACTCAGCTGTTCTAGAAATCAAGCCACTTTTATTCAAGGGTCTAAATATGGATGTCTGTGCCCAAGTTTGGGGGGAAAAATACAAAAAATAAAAAAGAGGTCTGGTAAGGTTTTTTTTTTTTCTTTTGCTACAGAAGACATTTCACAAAAGAGAAGTAATAGCCAAGTTTCATTCTTCTTTCCCCTTGCAGTGCTTGAAACTGAATCAACAATTAATAGTGCAACACATCTGTGCCAGAAGATTTTGTCTGAGGTGAATGGAAATCCATTCCAAGATCGGTAGCTCTTAATTAGCAATCTGAAACATTCCATAGATATTTCATATTCTGAGACTGCAAAGTGTTACCAGGCCACCTAAATCTTTTTCATAGTATTTCAGTGTTGCCATTAATAAGCTTTTCAGGCTGGTCTGAGGAACTCTGCAAGATTAACTTTGCAAATCTGTAAGTATTAACTATTTAACTATTTCAGAAATGCCACATTTTTCTGCTTTTGGATCAAGTACAACCAGCAGACTTGAGCATATTTTTAAATATCATAAACTATGAAGAAGGGAGAATTAGGCCTTTAATTCTATCATATGCACTTGGTTGTCAGAAGACTTCTGAATGCTGTTTGCTTAAAGACCTCTTTTGTAAAAGTAATCCTGAGTTGATTTTGTGTCTAAGCCATTGCCAGTTCATGCTGAAGTGCATAAGTGCCAGTCACATGATAGAAAATCTGCAAGAAAAAACAGAAAATTTATGATGGAATTATATATGACTATAAAGCTGCAAGTGTCAAGGAAGTAACAAATTAAAGGCATGCCAGATGAAGATGATAGATATTTGTTTGTGTGTGTGTGTGTGCATAAAATATGTTGTAATATCCCTTAGTACATTTGTTTGTTGGATATGAACTAAGGGCTCTTGCTCCTGTGTTTGGAAAAAGTAAAAAGCAAAGACTCTTGTTGCTTTTAACTAAGATTTCAAAAAGAGCCAGGTAGAAGTCAATGTTTTCCTCTGTCATCTGGTTTTGACTATTTCAGTATGTTTGTTTTATTGATTATAATGACTGGGATATTTTACCTTCCATGTTTTTAGACAGCATAGAACAGCAGAGCTTTGGTCATGGCTGAGGCATTTGTGCAATCCTTGGCAGATAAAAGATATAACCCTTAAGAAATCAGAACAAATGGTGCAACACAATCACTGGCTGTGTTCTAACACCCAGCAGTGATGGCAGTGGCAAGGAGAAAGCTCATGCTGCTCTTTCATAACCAGGGACATAATTTTAGATCAAGAGCAAGGCAGAGGGAGCAAGCCAATATTATTGTCATTGCAGGAGTGAGCCAGGGGTTTTCAGCAGTCATGAATATTAACCTGACATCTCTCAGCTGTTCTTAAAACATTTCTTAAAACCTGTCAGTATTCAATTGCTAGGAAAGGTAAGGAAAGGGAAAAGACTGATGCTTTTGTACTCCCCCAAATCCCCTATCCCTCATGTTTCCCAGCAGCAGCAACAGGATAATGACTCTCAGACATTTTTCTTGGTTAGAGGTAATATCACCTCCTCTCCTGGGCTTAATGAACATGGGAGTCAAGTCCAGAAGCCTTCATGTTTTGGTAGTTCCAAATTTTACTGCATCCTTTGGGGTTGATACCCTGTGCCACTGATGCAGCTCAGGGGTAGATAGGTCAGAATCCTTCTTCCCACTGGGAACTTCTTCCCCAGGAAACAATCAACATGCAAAAAGTGCTCTATCAGCAGCTCCATATGTAGGCTGAGATGTGACTTTCCCCAGAGGATGGAAATACACCGTGGGCAGTTGTGGCACAGTGACACTGAAGGGTCTGTGAGGCCCTCTGAGGCTGAGACAGCTGGGAATGAAGGGGAGAGCACTGCCACGTGTTTGAAAAGACTCTGTACATGCACAAACTGAGCCCTTTTTGCCCAAACTTTGTAAAATTTTACACTGCAAGCATGGCCTAGACCACGGCCCAACACCAGAGTCCCAGACATCTGTAAGGACAGCTGAACCTTGAAGACACACTGAGCTGTAAGTGACCCTGTCACTGATAATGAAAGAGATGGATGTTCCATTCCTGCAGAAGCAGCAAGCCAGCACATTTAGAAGGATTTCTTTTGCTCTCCACAAGCTGCAAGCTGCCAACAACCAACCTGCTGCTCGATGTCTCCCAGTAAACTGCTGGCTCCCAGGCGGAAGAGCTCTGGAGTCAGCCACTCCACCCCCAGCTCCTCCTTCACCAGCATAAGCCAAGTAACAGCTTCTTGGGCTGTCCGAATGCCCCCTGCAGGTTTAAATCCAACCTTTAGAGAGAGGAAAAAAAGACAAAAAAAGGAAGTGCAATGCACATTTCCATTCATCAGCAAGCCTAGAAGAGAAATCAATGTTTGTACAGCTGCAGTCTCAAAGTGCCTGTGATGTAACAGCTCTACCTGGTAAGGACCTGACTGCAAACAGGACAAGATCTGGACTAGCATTGGGAGCTATCAAGCCTCAGCCATCACTGCCAAAGATAACAGTTTCATCCTGAGGGAGCAATACTTTGGACTTTCTCAGGAGCTGGGCTTGAGGTCTAATGGGAGCACTTTGCCTCTAGTACAAGGGATTGATTCAGGCAGGACTGGGATGCCTGCATAATCACATCATGCCCATCATCACCACCTCCTGCCAATCTAATTCCAAGCAGGGAACAACAAATATCCAACAATAACAAAGCACTAAAGGTGCTGCATGTGAGGCAGCTGACTCATGGACAGCACTGAGAGCTGGTTGTACTTTAAAAAAGCCTGTGCAGCACAGTTACACATGATTTGGCTGTACATTCAAACCTATCAGAGGCTTGATTTTCATTAAAATTCTCCAAATGGGAATTGAATTAGGTCTGTCTTTATCAAAACATGAAAGGTCTGTGCTTCATAGGAATTGCAAAAGTTCTCTCCCCCACCACAGGCTGGATATGCTTTCAGTCACTGGGTGTGAGACGTGTGCCATATCTGAAGGTGAATGCCACGTCTGAAAAGGCACAAACACCAAGAGAAACTTATCTTTGAGGTAAAGCATGTCTTGAATCCCATGATGGACCTGCTGTGCACTTGGCATACGCCCCTAATGCCAGTCCTTTGGTTATGTGCCATTTAAACACATCTCGTTCTGAGACGGAGCTTGTGACACACAGCTATCAAATCCCTCATCAAAAATGCCAAAATGTTGGCCTGTAGCACCAACCTAAACTCTTGAAAAGCAAGGAGAAAATCAGGGAAAATTCTTTCTGCATAAAAAAAAGTAAATCTGAACAATATGTAGCACAGAGTGATTCCTCCTCTGTTTCCTTCTGCCATTAACCTTCACATTCTGCAAGAATTATCATTTTAGTTTTGTATGTAAGCTCCTGAAACTTCACTGCACTGAGGATTTCTTTGTGCCTCATGGATATAATAGTGAAATCAGAAAGTATCTGGTTTTAAATGTGTTTGGTAATCTTTTTTATATAGTGATTTCAGGACCAACCAACACAGAATAAATCCTTCTCTCATGTTGGAGCATTGTGATAATGGCATATTTCCAATAAGACTAAAAGGAACAAAAGCAGGAAAAGCCTGATAAATCCAAACCACAATGACTGTGTTTTCGTGGATGGACAAATAGATGTGTGAGTGGATGCATACATCTGTTAACATTCGATTTCCAAAAAGAATTTAAAGCACAGCAACGGGAAAAGCATCTTCTAGATAATAAACAAAAACAGTTGGAATGTGTTTTCCCTCAGGAAGAGAAATTCTAATGAAATTTGAATTTAGATTTCTTCCTAGAAATACGACATCTCTTTGAGATACTCTGTGGCAAAAACAAGTAAAACAGAGTTAGTAAGAGAGTTAAAACCATCGCTCAGAATTCCTTCCCCTTTCAGCAGATTCTGAAAGCTCTTTTCTTTGCAAAAAAGCTGACAAAGACAAGCCTGTCCTCTCCTCCATTTACCAGCTCCCCAAACAGCACATCTGACTGCTATAAAAATGTAAAAAAAGAAGGGGGGATGAAATTTAATTCAAGAGCAGTACAAAGTCCAGCTACCACTTTCCTGCTGTTTCACAGCATTTCATTATTTTGCTTAATAAGTTCATCTCCTCAAGAATTTTCTCTTCACCTTACATTATTAAAAGTAATAAGTTTTTCTGGATTGGGGGTTTTCCCAACAGAAAAACCAATTTATGTATGTCCTTCAATAATGACAGGAGAAGATTATTTCCCATTATATTGCACACTTTTCATATCACCACCACAGCTTATCAGTCAATAAATGTTACTCTGCAACTTGTTCCTTTCCTTGAAGAAGTTTAATTTCTGTATTAACCTGTTTTTCCCAGGCAACGCCTTGCTAGAAAGCATCCCTCCAGCAGCAAAATTAGTTTGTTAAAGAAACCATTTAGAAATTCCTTGTCACTGATAATATTGTCTTCAGTTAATAAAAGTACATAAAGTCAGTTTACATCTAATTCACTGACACACACATGCACACGGCCACGAGTACTTCTTCTTAATAACATATTTCACACCATGAATACCTCCTTTGAAAGCAAAAGGTGAATTCAACATTTATATCCAATTATGGGGACAAAGCTGTGCTAATGCAGCAGGGACCAACTTGTGGCACGCAGCTCGTGCCAGGGGAGTCCCTGGCCCCAGGGATCTGCCTCCCGCTGGGGCAGTGATGCTGCTCCCACAGAAACAAGACCTTTGGAGCTGCTCAAAGCATTGTGTGGCAGAGAGAGAGGCAGGTTGAGGAAAGGAGGTGTGGGGAGAGCCCAGGGATCCATGCTGGCCTCATCTAGATGGCTACAGGGAGTAGATGGACACACCTCTAACCTGCTGTCACACGTTCCTCAAGCTGCAACAGCCCCTGGAGCCATCTCAGCCCCCATCCCACTGCTCATCCACGTCCTGACACTGTACCTGGCAAGGCCACCTGCAGAAGGGACAGAAGGATAAGCTGGAGAGGAGGGAAGGTGGCCAGAAACGGGGAGAGGCTCTTATCTGGAGACATGGCCTCCTCCCCTGGCGCTGAAAGTGAGGACCAAGCCCACTGCTGAACGCCAGCACCAGATCTAACTGGCAGCTCCCACTCACTCACCCATGGATAAAGGAAGTGAGAGGTGGCTTAAGCCCTCCTGGGAATCCCCTCCTCCTTTCTCAATGTTTCAGCAAAAGGATGAAGGCACAGCCAGTTCATCACTGGCTTTGCTGTACATTCCCCTTTTCTCCACTGACTTCACTTGACAGTGACCTGATCGATAAACATTAAGTATCAGGACACAATGTTCTTCCAATCCCTGTCCCCCTCTCCTTCCTTCCACCTCAGGCAACGGGATACAACTGAATCTGCCTCCTTGTCCCCTTGGAAAGCCTCTCTGGCAAGGGAAGGAAGACCAAAATGTATCCCCTGGGTTGCCAGAACAAAGTCAGAACATGCAGTTGTGTACACTGGACAGACTCGATGGCTCTGAATTTGTATAGCTCTGCTGAGGTTTATGGGAGCAGGTCAGTCACTATCAGCCTGAGGTTTGCCCTGTTATTAGTGGATATGACCACTGAAATGGGGAAACAAAATTCAAATCCAAATGCAGCAGGGAACGGTTTGATTGCATGAGCTTGGATGGAATGAAGGAACAGTTCTTCAAGGGAGAAAAGACAAAAGCAAAAAAAAAAAAAAAAGAATAATGTTAGCAAATCAATCCTATTACATTCTTATTTCTTTCTGAGTGAGCCTGTTTGGTTAATTTTTACAAAGGAAATGAGAACTACCTTGTAGCCAGTTTGCCAGTAGTATTCCTTAATGGCTCGCATCATGACTATGCCAACGGGGAAGGTCGCATTTTCCACCTCCTTTCCTGTAGATGTCTTTATAAAATCAGAACCTGAAAGGAAGTGAAATGTTTTACAGCAGTTTTAGAACAAGGGTCCCTCTGCATATACAAGTTCACAGCCTCAAAGATGCCCTCCTGCTTCACAGCAATTCTGAAACGTTCCCTTACATGTATGTCCCTGTGGTGTGCATAAATCAACATTTTAGTACTTCCACGAGCATCTTTGAGAACAGAAATTATTTTAATCAGGTTTTTTTTTAATTTAACTTCTCATCTACTTAGTCTGATGTTTGACAGTCTGGTATTGCATCTCCTGCAGCTGCTTTTAACAGAAGGGAAAGATATTTCATATGTGTTTATTTAACCAGTTGTGTAATACTGTAAACCAAGGGAAAATTCCCCTTTTATGCATTTTGCAATTGTAACATTGCAAAAGCCACGTTCTGATTTAATGCAGTAACAAGGTCAAAACATCTGTGTTATTTAAAGAATAAGAGTTAGTCTTGGCTTATTTTTTTCCTGTTTTCTCACTTGTGAATAATATTCTCCACTGCCTGTTTTAATACTTGTGTAATATTCTTGTGTACTCTAGCTCTTCTGCCTTGGCTTGAAAGAAATCCTGAAGCACAGTGCAACAAAAAGCAAAGAAACTAACAAAACATAATGTGCCTTGCAGTGCATGATCCAGCATTGACAGAATACAATGACAAAACTTCTTTAATTTCATTAGGACCCACTTCACCCCTAGGAACCTACTTCTTAGAAAAGGTGTACTGTGGGATCATTAATTATCAAAAGTAATTGGGAGAAGAAGAGGGATAATTCAAACATCATGTAGTAGTGCATCATCCACTTAAGTCAATTGGAACTGCATCTGCTTCCACTTCAAATTTGGCTTAGGGTCCATTTTGTCTCTTGTGTGAATGATGATGCCTCTACAACATCCCCCAGAGTAGGGAAGGGAAGTTTCAGCACTGGCTCCAGCTAAGGAGTTGCCTTGACTACATTCTCTGTGCTGCAGCACACTCCAGAGAGTGTCTTCCTGATGGCACAGCTGACTGGCACACAGCTGGCTCTCAGCCTGATGGCAGGGCAGGACAAAGCCAGGCATGTTTCTGTGCCTGAAACACAATCAATGGCATCACCAGCTCGGGGGTTTCTCAGACCACCGTTTTCTCTGCAGGCTTCCTGCCTAGGCACCATCTCAGCCCAGTGGGGACTCAGTTGCACCCTCCTGTGACAATTTCCATTCTGGAGAGAAGCAGTTATTTGCAAGAAAGATTCAAACTCCAGAGAAAGTGCAACGTGCAAAAGAGGCAATTAATAGTTGATAGAGCTTTGCAAAGAACGAAGCACACAGGAGAGACAATTGAGTTGCACATTTCAGAGCTGCTCCCTTCCAGAGAGACCCTACAGACATCTGATAGTCACATTAAAACAAGGAGCAGTGGAAGTGAAACTTCGACATCACCAAATTATATTTTTAATTTCCCTTTCGAAATGTAGCACTTAAAGTCCTTCAGTGCAATACTTCTCATTTTTTCTACTATTAGGTAAGTCAAAGCTTTTATAAGTCTTATAATTACAAGTCTCTATGGTACAGTTTCATTAAAAACTTTCATTAAACAACAGCTGCCCTTGTATATGGTCTTCTAATCAATTTGGTCAAACAGAATGACTTCTAATCAGCTGTTGATAAAAATAGAAGATGAAATTTTAATTCTAATAGATTAACCACAAACTCAAGATAGTCTTCAAAATCCATCTAGTTCTATTCTCCAGTGGATTTAACGACTATTCAGCAACTCATTACTAAATAGAACAAGATGAACATTTTCCAGTTCATTAAAGAAATGTACTATGTATTTTTGCATTGTCCTCATGATTCGTTACAGGGAGTCTTAATTACAAGATAATGGATAATGGTTATTAAATGCAGACTCCAGTAATGAAGCTCTATTCATTTGCGAGCCTCAGAGACTGCAAAGAGGGGAAAATAAAATTACTAGCTTCAAAAGATTAACGGATCAAATTATTATTCAATTTTGAAAATCTCATTCAGACTTCACAGAAACAAGAAGAGATTAAAAACTAGTATTAGTACAAAAGTTGTGCGTTTATATATTTATTTTTAAATAATATCTTAAGGCTATTACCAGAATAATCAGCTTTAGATGTGATTATTAGACAAACATACAGCCAATTTAGTAGCATCCTCTAACAATGAAAACAATACATTTTTATTTCCCAAACAAATTCTTTTTCTGACACAAGGGCTGGCTAACAGGACTGCAGGCAGCCTCTTGCAGAAGACAGAGGGCCCACACTGGCACAGAGAGCCACGATGGAAGGTGCTATTAAACTTCGGATTTCAGCAGTGAAAAGGGGGATTTAAAAATCAAGCACTGCCATAAAAGGCACCTCCTTTAGGCAGACTTTATGCCAACCTTGTAATAATAAGGGAGCTTCACCCAATCTATTTCTTACTCAAGTTTTCAGGAACAAGTCTAAGGAATCGATATCAGAAGGACTTTCAGCTGGAAATTTAGGTGATGATTTAGAAACCTGAGTTTTATCACCCATCTTCTTGTCTTCCTGTGAATGCATACACTCAAAAAATCAAGGCTAAGGCTAAAATACTCACTGAATGGCTTTAGCCTTCCTTAGAGTAGATTACATGATTCAATGAAGCATTAAATCCAAGATTTTACAAAATTAGTTATTCAGGGTAGATTTCTAGGCCCAGGGAGCCTGGAAAAGACCACACTTTCTACTTTTATTTTCCAGTGTGAAGCCACAACAGTACATTTCCTTTCAAGGCAGCAAGTCCTGTAAGACTCTCAGAACCAGGGAGATGGGACAGGTGCAATAAAACAAAGGTTGTGGGTTCAACACAAACAGGCCATTTACTTCAGAGGAAGTCCATTATATTATTGCTGTTGTAGATGCAATTTTGGGTGGCACCTACAACAAAGTTGCAGAGCTGAGGTGTCCAGAAGCTGAGAGACTTGCCCAAAGTGTCTCAGCAAGTATTTGGCAGGGCATGGATTGAATGCTGTGGTCTCCCAAAAGGTCAGAAGAGTTTCTAGAACTGGCCTGCACTATGGCTATCCTAAACTCTACAAAGGTTTCCAGTCCACAAAACATTGAAGCAGAGCATGAGAAGTGGGAAATCTTATTTAGATGACAGCATCCAGGAAACACACTCTGATTCCATAATTAAGCAATAAGGAATAATAAGCAGTGTAGCAATCCTGGAGTAATCACAACCTTTTGGTTGTGAAGTGTTTCAAATGCCCTTGGGGAATGATTATCTCCTGATAACTACAGACTCTGTGTTGCTGCCTCAGTCTTAATAAAGAACAAAGATGTGGCTGGCAGTTTCAAACAATAGTTTAGAGAGAGATGCTTGCAGAGGGACAATTTTGCCACGCTGCTCTGTAAGTATTTGCAACGAGCACAAATATATCTCCATTGCTGCAAGTGAGATAGAACAACATGCAGTGACATGGGGAAAACACATGTCCTTTCAAGACCTTCCAGGACTGGTGGCAAAAAAGTGGCATTCTGCTCAGAGGACCTGCAAACCCACCTGCTGTTTCTGCTGACAAGGCAGCAATGACAAAATAGTACCCTATCAAATGTGCATGAAGTCCCATTAGCAAGTCATCTTTCTATTTTATGAGCACCTAAACTAAGGGTCTTCAGATTCATACACAATTAGCCTTACTAGGGGTGACCAGGTTAACAACCCTCTGAAAATAAGAGGCAGGCTAAGATATAAAAGGCTAATGTAGCAGCTAATTCTTGTCAGTTGAGGCATCCTAATTGTCCCACTTACATGTCCTTATCCTGCTCCAGCAGCAAGAAAAATAACATTCCCTGCTAGCTTAACTTTGCCATCTGGGAGAAGAGAATACAAAGCTGTGACAACTCACTTTAGCAGTGGCTCTCCAGGCAGCTTTAGCTCCATGACACAAGGCCACACTGCCAGACCACTTTGGTTAGGTGCCTCTGCATGTTTTCACATGCTTCTCTCTCAGCTACCATTGAAAAATCTCATTTATAACTTACTCTGTTGAGAAGTGCCCATTTTTTGCAACTCTTGTCGAAAAAGTGACTTCACAGAGAGGGAATAAAGGTAAAAATCCCATCACAGGGCTCCACTTTTAATGTCTGTTTACAAGCAAGACAACCTTTCTGAAAACCTGTCCTATCATCCCAGCTTGGTTTCCACAACTCAGAATGGATGATGCAGCACCTCCAGTAACAGGGGTTCTGCAGGCCAAACTATGCCCTCAGGAACACTTACACATGCACACAAAGGGACAAATTATCAAGTCCACACTTATGCAAAATTCCCTGCAGATGATGTCTGAAAGAGCTCAGCATTGCTGAATTATGCATAGCTTGCTAATGCACTGTTGCAGTGTCTACCACAGGTCTCCACAGAATACTATTACTTAATTAGTATTAGTTTCTTGTGTGTTCATTTAAAATGCTTCTTTAGAAGGTTCAGCAGGAAGAGCCATGCCACCTTCTGTTGCTCAGCTACATAGCATAGGCACTTGCTATTTTTAGAGCTCTCCTTCCAATCCGATCCCAGCCTGGCATGGAAAAAAGAGAAGAGGAATAACTGGCATGTGCTCGGGGTCCAAAGACCACAGCTGGAATCCCTGTCACTGCTGGCACCTGGCTTGCAGCCACACTGAAGCACAGAAGGAAACATGCTCCCAGTCACCTCCCCACATTGCCATGCACAAGCAGTGCTGGGAGATGCCAGGGGACAGGAGTTCAGGCAATTATGTGTTCCTGGAAAAGCCATTCCTCTTCCTCCCCAAAGAGGAAGCAGCAGTATATCCTCCCAGGAGTGACTTCTTGTGGGACAACAAGGAAGCTTAAGGAATTCCTGTATTGTTTTCTCGTTAAATCTCATGTTTCTTTACCAGGATCTCATTTTTCTTCTTTAAAACATCCTGCTCTCAGGGGTGTTACAGTGTATGACCTACATTACCCTTATTTCTTTCTGCAGATGGCATTACTGGAGCTGCTGCAGCAGTTTGCCTAATGACAAAAAAGAGGAAATAAATCAAGGCATCCCAACACCTAATCCTAACCTTACTGTGATCACCAGGAAAAACCAGATCTTCCTCTCAGCTTACCCACTTGCAGTGCTGATTTCCTCTACAAGCCATTCTGTGGGCTATTTTTTGCCACACTCGTGGTTTTGGGCAAGATTCAAAGTACAAGAGCCATCAGCAGAAAGCTCCTCTCCAGCACAGGCTCGGCTCGAGAGTGCAGCACAGTGCACCCAGGGCAGGAGGCAGCACTGGTGGCACAGCTCTGGGCCAGATTCCCAAATCCATGGCCTCCTCCAGAAATTACTGATGAACAAACACAAAGATTGGCCTCTCAAGTCAGACTGAATCAAGAACTCTGGTTCTCTGCACTGAGCACGTGCTCTGGCTAGGATGGGTGAAAAGGCAAAATGCTGTGGGAGAACCTGGACTTGATTTGAAAACCTCCCCCTTTAAGCTTCCTTTACAAACACTAAAATGCATTGCATCACTTTATTGTTCACACTTAAATTAACCTAAACAATGATAAAGTAGCTTAAACCGTGATATAATTAGAACAGCACTGGTCTGGGCCAGGCTTTTTCCCTCTTGGCATTCTTCGGTTTGGATCAATACATCTCAGCCTCTCAAAATGTTGTCCAGTACATGACATATTACAGACTGAGACTAAAACCCTGATATATCTAGCAGTAATAGAACTGCAATTTGGAAGAAAATAATAAATATGCATGCTGGCTTAGAACCACAGCACTATGTGGCATATTGCATTCCATGTTTTAGCAGCCACATTTAGCTTTGTGCTTTTTAACGTTGATAGCAACTCTGAAACAAATATGTTAACATTAAAGCTCAGGTACACTTATGTATTGTCTATTAGCTTCAAACAAAATTACTCAAATTGAAGAAATAGCTGTTTAAAATCAATTTGGAAATACTCCACACTGAATAAGGCAAGTAGAAAATCAGTCTACTTTATCAAGAAGGTGCTATGAATTTTAAAGATTTAAAAAAATCCACCATACATAATACAGCCAAAATCATGACACTTCAATGTCATTTTGAGTGTTTTTCAACACTTGATGTTAAAAGCAGTTTAAGATTCTGTTCCTACTCTAGCCCAGAGAAAGGCAGGATTGATTTTTCAGATTTAAAAGTCCATGTCTTAATGCCACAGTCAGAATCTGTCCAGCATCCAGCCTCTTTGTCATGCAGAGGACAAACAGCAGCATCAGCCCCTCTTCCACACTGTTCCCTACAATCAAAGGCAGCTGGCACAGGTGGAGGCTTCAGTACTGGGGGGATTTCCAGGATCAAAGGCATTTTCCCTGAGTAATTGGAATGGTCAATGTTTTGGCTTTTGGCTTTGCCTGAAACCCAAAAAATATAAGGTGCCAGATCTCACCAGACTCATCTGTGATCCATTTGCCTCCACCTGGCTTTTACAAATTAGACAGAACAGATTTCTTGAGGGATGGCATAGAGGGATGAATATTCCACTTTGGTGATTGTGTGATTACTAGGAAAACGTGAGGCACTTTCAGCTTATTTTTTTGAATGTCTTCAACACCAACAAGTTGCAAACACACAGATTTTATCACAGAGATGCTCCTGATGCAACAAATATCCAAAATCCTGGATGGTTTTACATATCTATAAGGCATTAAGATGCTTATTTTTAAAGGGCCTCAACCTTACTTAAAGCTCCTACTTTCCAGAAAATTTTTGCCCCTCTGAGTGTTTCCTTTTTCTTCCTCCACCTTGATAATTTGGCATCTGGCAGAACTGCAAAAGCCCACGTGTGTAGGCTGCAGTCTAGGTGAGAACTTCCAGGTACAGACAGACCTGGAAGTTTTCACCACTGTCAGTAGGGTTGTTTTGCAATGTTTCTAACTCTTCAGGCAGCCTGAATACCAAAAATCCTGCCAGCTCCTTTCAGTGGAAAAAACAACCCAAACCCCTGACTGTGCAGCCACACTCCAAGCAGGAGGCACCTCTCTGCTGGCGGTCAGGGACAGACACTTCTGGTTTTTTAAGAAATCCTTTTTTCCTCCCATTGCATTATTAACAATGCTTACATGGCAAAACTAACAATTTTATTTCAAAGGGATGCCTTATGAAGGTGTGTTGCTGATAAATTCAGTCAGACTTTTCTGGCCTAACATCTTCTGAGCACTACTTGAATGAAGGAAATAAAAAAGACCAGTAAGCATCATCAGAAATAGGCAGCAACTCATAGAAAAGTATTTCATATGCCAGGGCATTGTTTCTCCACCTCCATTTGCCAACAGCCTGTGTGCTGATCTTACCACAGACTGCAGTTATGGTGAGCATCCCAAACCAAAAGCACCAACAATCTGATTAAACTGCATGGCTTTTGGTTAAAAAATAATTGAAACTGATAGAAGAAATGCTGATTTCACCAGCCCACTGGCAAAACAAAGATGATACTCCAGTCTTCAAATCCACATTTTATATATAGGTTTTACATTTTTAAAAACTTAGACTAAATATATATTATCATTTTGAACTTTGGCATTCCACTCTTTTCCTTGAAATACCGTGAATCAAAGAAATTGAATATAAAACTCTCTTTGTGTTAGATATATATATCCTCACAGGTATTTAGTGGCAAGTTATTAAATGTCACTATTCATTGAGACAGCACATTTTATGTCTTTCTTACGGGGGAAAAAAAAGAAAACAGAAAGAAAAGCCATCTATGTAAAATTTGCAGCAGTATTTCAGAGCCTCAGTGTGGCACCAATGACTTCTTCAGGCCCATGTTCAGAAACAGAGGTGGCCAAGCAGAGCATCCCCTGTGTTTTACTGAGCTGTCACGGGCTGAGCCGCAGAGGCAGCGACGGTGTCGGCGCCGCACGACCACCCTGCCTGCACCTTTCCTTCTGGCACAATAAACTGCAGAGAAGTGATGAGGAATTCTCTGCTCAGCATTTCCCAGTGTCAAATCACACACAAAGGCATCTCATAAGTTTTACATTGGAAGGTGCAGTTCTGGGGTGAAGCACAGCAGTGTTACATCTCCCTTATCTATGAACTAAGCACCGTATTCGCTTCCGTGGAGGGCTTTAAGGCCCCCAGACATTAGCCCAAAGCAAAACCACATTGTCTCCTTTTAATTACCTATCTTTTCATACTTCCTGTGATCCAAATGACTGAGTTAAACAAAATGGTTACTAGTAACAGGAGACCATTGATAACCAGCAAGCTGAGGTGGGTGTACGTGCACGGAGTTCAAAAGAAAGTGGTGATGCTGCTGCATGCTGTTTACTTCTCCAGTATGAATTTATAAAGTGAATTAGCAAGAATTAAAAGGATTAAAATCCCAGGAACCAATGAAGCCAGTGAGAAATAAAAAATAGATTCAGTCCTAAAAAGATAAAATTATTTAACAACTTATTAAAACAGTTCATCATTGTAATTAAAATCCAAGTGCCTAGAAAAAAATGCCACAAGAAAGGTAATTATTTATGAGGAGACTTTAAAAAGCCATTCATAGTGAATTTGGGAGAGAATCAGCCTGAAAGGGTTGGTAGTAAAAAGAAATTGTTTGTTTATTCATAAAACTTATTTTGGTCTAGCCTACCACTAAGAACCCCTAACATCTGCTCAATGGCAGCTGTAAGTAACATTAGGAACACTCAGCCAATTTATATCTTTCTTTTTTATTAAAAAGTAAACAGGTCTTTTTAAATTATTCACTAGTAAATTAACATAAAAATCAGTGCTGTAGCTAACCACATTTTGTGGGAAGGTATCTGCAAGCCTTGCATGATCATGATGATCTCAATCTTTCTACATTTCACTGACTACTTTACTCTTTATGTGATGTCCCACCTAATTTAGCAAATGAAAATGCAGAAAACTTACAAGCCATACAGGAGTCACAGCCATGCATAATACAAAATGCATCACTGATACTTCAAAAGCCATATTAGTTGCCTCCTTCTGACTTTAACCAATTCCATTCTTACCTTTCCTTTGCCTTCTGCTGTATAAAAATTCCCCTCAAATAATCTCAGATCTCTCCTGCTTCTGTCTTTCATGAATGAGACATTCATTACACAAGAAGGAGCAACAAAATACAGGAGTATTACTAATTAATAATTATTTGTTCTCATCTGCAGCACTTCTAGACAGAGATGAAAAAGTGCTCCACATGTTCCCGTGTTTCACTCCAAAACTGGAGTGAACAAGGTTTTTTTTGCTGTCTTAAGACAATAAAAGAGGCACAGGAACACTTCAAACCTAAAAGCTTCTCTTTACCTCTCACTAACACCTTTTTTTTACTTAATCTCTTCCACATTTTAGAAGAAAAATATATTACTTTCTCGTTGAGTTTGTCTTGCTTTTCAGTTCTTACTTCATAATACAAGCAAGTCTGCAGATGAACTCACTAAGAAGTTGTTCAAGGGCATGGAGCAGCTCTGTTTATTTTACTACGATATTTTTGGTTTACTTCTAGGGAACACCCAAGCATTTCTGCAGTGCTCTCTGGAGACAGTTTAAAGCTGAGCTGTAACTCTAACCCAGGCACTGGAAATGGCACCATTGCAATAGCACAGGGTCCACCCAGCTGCAGTTCCTGGAGGATTCTGCCTTGAAGCTGCAACTGGCAACCCAGCAAGCTGCTGAGAAGCTGAATTTGCTGAGCTCCAGGGCAGCTGCAAACACAGTGCCTGATTACAACACAAACCTAACTAGTTAGCTACCAACAGCATGTATGTGGTGTCGTGGTAGCAGAGAACCAGCTGAAAAATGCCACCCCTCCTCTTCCTGGTGACTAGGAGTCCCGAGAAGCACAGCATCCCCTTCCATCACACCCCACCAGGCTGCTTCCTCATCCTGGGGTCAGCTTTGTTCCAAAGCTCCATTTATGAGTAAGGCTTTGTGCTTCCTTTGAGGTCTCCACAGGTTCACTAGTGGGAAGGAGGCTTTTGAAGATCTGTGACTCACAATTTTGTATTCCATAATTTAAGTTCGGTGCGATGCATGGAATATGGAACATCACCCCCTGCTTCCTTTTTGGTCCATTGGAGGTGAATAGACAGATCTTTGTGACAAACTACAAGACTTCACTCTGGAATGTTTGGGATATGCTGGTAAATTGGACATTGGACTGGCAACATGACTGAAAATGTTGTGGAAAGACGTTCTACCCAAGAAGAGCTCCTGGTATCACCAAGGAGGAATCTTTTCTCCCTATTAGATTTAGGCAGAACTCAACTTTAGGAGTCAGCTGCAGTCATTCACTGCAGGGAAATCACTTTATAGCCCAAATGCTAGCAGGAAAGAAACATCAGAGGCACAAAAGACAATCAGATGCCAGATCTCTGTTCACTTGCCATAAGGACTATGGCCTTTGCTGTCAATTTTGTCTTTGAAAAATTCCCTCAGAAGGAGGGCTACTACAGACACTTTGGGGAAAGCTATTGTCTTTAGTAACAATAAACTAAGCACAGGAAGAAATCTTAAATTGTCCTATCTGAGAGATGTTGAATTTTAAAACTAAAGTTTCTGAAAAGGAATTAGAAAAAAATAAAAGAAAAAAAAAAGAAACAACAAAACCAAATTGGGATTGTTTCCCAGAGGATGAAATTCCAAAGTATAGTATCAAAGAAGGGAATACCTTCCATTCCTTCCAACATCTCCCCAACACAATTTGAGATATAACAAGAGTCAGAGGAATGCAGAAAGGCTGGGAGACAGACTCCAAGCAACCCAGGCACCTGCCAAGGAAATTCAAGTTCCTCGTGTAACTCATCAGAAACATTGCAGGTGAGCTGGGAAAGTCTTTGTCCAAACACCACTGAAATGAGCATATTCCTGCATATTGCTATGTCCTATGTTCCTGTCCTGGTAGGAATCTTTTCCTTTGAGAAAATGACCCAAATAGACTGGCAAAGTCTATCAAGAAGACCTTTGGACTTCTGGTGAGCACCTCACATTTATAAGGAAGGAGCAATGTCAAACACAAGCAGCCAGGAGGACCAACCTTGTCCTGGGGGCATCAGGCACAGCATCGCCAGCCGGGCAAGGCAGAGGATTGTCTTGCTCTGCTCTGGGGCAACCTCATCTCAAGCCCTGGGGGCAGCTTGGGGTGCCACAACATAAAGAAGACCTTAAACTATTAGAGAGCATCCAAAGGAGGCCAGGAGGATGGTGAAGGGCCTTGAGGGGAAGCCGTGTGAGGAGCGGCTGAGGTCACTTGGTCTGTTCAGCCTGGAGGAGACTGAGGGGAGACCTCACAACATCCATGAGGGGAAGAAGAGGAGCAGGCCTGACCTTTTCTCTGTGGTGACCAGTGACAGGACTTGAGGAAACAGTATGGAGCTGAGTCAGGGGAGGTTTAGGTTGGATATCAGGAAAAGATTCTTTACCCAGAGAGTTGTTGAGCACTGGAACAGGCTCCCCAGGGCAGTGATGACAGCACCAAGCCTGACAGAGCTCAGGAAGTGTTTGGACCATGCTCTCAGGCACATGGTGTGACTCTTGGGGTGTCCTGTGCAGGGCCAGGAGTTGCACTCAGTGATACTCCAGCTGAGTATATTCTGAGTCTTTGATAAATGCATTTGCATTTGACCAGTCCTGTGTAGCTCAGTGAGGAAAGTGTTCATGCAACCCAGCAGTCAGCTGGGGTATTCAGTGTTTCTCTGCACTTCATGATGAAACACTTCAAAATGCAGCTTCAGCAGCATTAGGACATGATTTGTTAAAAGCTGATGGATGTCTTTATATTGATATCATTGTATTTTAACATAGTTTTAACATTCAGGTAAGGAAACCATCCATGCCCTCCTCATGGGAAACTTTTTGTTTCATAATGACTAGTTTTTGTCACACTTTTATGGCTCAAATTTCACTTATTTTTGAGCTCACCTCTCATTGTGCCTCTTCGTTTTCACTGTGTCCTTATGGTTAAATGGGTATATTCAAGTGAGCATCCAGAGTTTTTTTAAATAACCTAATGCTGTTTAAGATCACATATTCCTGGTGTGTTTTTCCACTCAACACATTTCTCTTTAGAAGTCTAAATCCACATTGCTGCTGCCATGAGCATGTGTCTTCAAATTAGACAGGCATAACCACTAGGCCTTGATAACTCAAAAAGCAACAACAACAACAAATCCAGGACCTACAACCTTAAAATCATGCTTAGTTTATTTCCACATCTATATTATATTTCTGTTAAGGAACTGGATTTTCTAACTAGTGTTCCTACTTGCAATCCCTTAAAAGATACTTTAATATTTCATAAGCCAATTTTATATAATTGATAGGTACAGTAAATTAAATATTTATTTCTATTTTTCACTGGTTTAGTAGAATTTAACACCTGCTGCTGACAGAATAAAAAAAAAAAAAAAAAACCAACCTGAAATATCAGAGAAATAAATAGTACCCAGTACATCTATTGATTTTACATAATATTTCCATGTTTTTAAATTGCATTCTCTCAAACCATTACCTTCAATACTGGAGCTTCACAGATGCAAAGCTTTTTTGCCAGGAAGCCCTGTTATTTTGCTGGCATGTTTGACTAGAACTATTCACTGTGCAACAATTCCTGAGTCTGAGGCGATATGAAACTTCAGAAGTTTTAACTCACATTCTAACAAGTTATTTAACATAGAAACAAGGTTTCATTCATGGGGAAAATTAACCCAACAGGGGTGCTTTCTCACCTCTCTGCTTCACTTGTTATAAATTGAAAGCATACCATTTAGATATTCCTTAATTAACATGTTTTGGTGAGATCTTGAATATCAGCAAGAGTAAAGTGCTGTTCAGGCACTGAGGATAATTTGCTAATAGAAGGCTGACCCCTCTCAACAGTGTGCTACACTGTCAGCACTTGCTACTCACAGCAACCTGCTATTTCTCAACCAGCTCCAAAGGTTGAAGCTTAAAGAATAGCCACTTTCTTAAAGGTCAAGAAGCAGAAATCAGCCTTCAAACCCTTCTCCTCAGAGAGAAGGACAAGCATGGGATTTCTAAGGAGCTTTTAAAGAAGGAAAAATTTCAGGATTTCTGTGGAGCTCTACAAGCCCCCTTTGCTGGGCGCAGGGAGAAGAGCGGAGCAGGGCAGAACAGGTGTTGGGGGAACATGGCAAAACTGTCCCATTTGGAAGAACATTTTGGGCAAAGTGCTGTGAGGGCAGCTGGAGGAAGGAGACCTCCCTGCTGCTCCAGTCCACTGCAGTGCACAAAGCCTCAGCCCAGGTTGGTTGTTCCAGGAAATCACAGCCAGCAGCTCCCACCAGAAAATTTCCAGGCCTTCTCCTGCTCTGTTTCCCAACATGAATCATGACCAAGAGGATTCCATCTTCGTGCACAGGCACAAAAAATTTCTACCTTCTAATGAGAGGAACACACTTCTGTTTATATCTTGATTTACTAAGCTTCACAGAGGTTCCATAAAACGTGGAAATGTTAATTTTACACACAGAAAACCAGAAAGGCAAGGAGAGTTGTCTAAAGTGATGATATGCTGGAAGTCATTCTGCAACCTCAAACCCATCTCCTGGCTTCCTGACTTGGTGTTCTTCTGGTGAGAAGTGCTTGGAAATAGCACTGTTTCTACCTCTAAGTGGGGATGGTACAGGGAGAAAGTCAAGTGGTGGGGTGGGTAACACAAAATCAAACAGGTACAGAGCTGACAAGTCACCTGTTCTACACTGTATTTGTTCTTTGACTTCCTTGGAGGGTGTATATTCTTCTTTTCTGATTACAGGAGGACACCATTAACAGAACAGACCTTGCACAGAATTAGCAGAGTTGCCAGGCATCCTGCTCTGACAAATATGAATGGCCCCAGATAAAGATCTCCCCTCAGATATGGCTGTGTAGGCAGGCACACAGCTCAGTAAGCACATAAATAAATGCATAACAAAATGTGCCATTGCATGCACGTCTGGGTTTTTAACAAACTGCAAACAAATGAGGCTTCACTGTATGCACTCTAACTCTCTTCTCACTTCACAGACTCCCTGTATCTTTATTTTTCCCCCAACATCTTTGTTTCTCTTAAGTATTTCTTCTGTCCTCTACTTACCCATGCAGGGTTCTGTTGACTCAACTGGAAAGGCTTTTCATGAGAGCCTGCCCTAGCCTGTCTCAACCACTTTCCATTCCTTCACTTCTGATTCCCTACACATATATTACTGAGTTCCAGACAGATTTTTAAGTCTCATTTCATATTCCTTCAAGGTCTGCTTTACTCAAGCCCCACTTTTTCTTTTTTTTCTTTGCTACTAGTCTTTGTATGGCCTCTCCTCAGTAATTCAAACGTGAGGATATTGTGATTGCTTTGTTGGAACTTTTCAACTCCAAGCTTATCTATCTTGCCTACATTATTTCTAGTGATTAGCTGCAGTATCACTGTTAAGCTTGTAGGCAATTACCTCATTTAAAGGAGCAACCTTGTAGTGCCTTACTGAACATGCTGTTATCTGCATTTTCATACTGCTGGCTTCTTTTATTTCTCCCCATTCTGTACCAGAACAAATGAAGTCACTTGTTTCTGTACCAACCTCTTTTGGGCTGATTGTATTTAAAGATATCCCATCTTTTGATCTTACTCCTAATTCAGAAACTTTGTTAGCCCACGATATCCCTGGAAACTTTGAGACAGCCTGTCACACTGCCTCTTGGTTTTCCACAGCGTGGTTTGAGCTTGTTCTTTGCACTAAACTTTCAGGGATGCTAACTGGAGCTTTGAAGATGCAGAACAACCACAGACTATGCAGAATGCAGGACATCTGCTGTACCAGACAGGAACCTGACTGATTCCCAGTATAATTCCACAGCAATAATCACTGTCCTGATAAGCCCCTTAAGCAGCCAACTGCAAGCACCTCTACATTCCAGACAGTGACCAAGAAAGCCTCAGTCACCAGTCAGTGCTGAGGACTCTTCCCACACACTCCTCCCAGTAGGGACTCCCTGACTTGCCCCCAGCCCCCTGCTGGACCTCCAGACCAGAGCTGAACATCATCTGTCACCCTGGAGAGCATTCAGAGCCAGGTCACACCCACAGCAAGGAGCTGCCTCTAGAAGAAGACAGACACATCTTGCCCCTGATTTCTGATGGGTGTTTTACAGGTGCCCTTTGCAGATACACCACAAGCTCAATACAGTTGGTTGCTATTTCAGACTAGTAAAACAAGAAACAAATTGAAATTTTGTTTATGTGTTACCAAGCCTCCTCCCTTGGCTTGCCTTTCATTTTTAAAATGCTCTGGGCTCTAGTAACTGACTGACTTAGTATGAAACTACAGCTGATGTTGTAGTCACATAATTAAACCAACACATAATTAAACCAACACATAATACAAATCACATGCTGCTGAGGGGGGACCTTTGATTTTTGGGTTAAGCATGAGACCTAAAGACAGAAACAACTCACAGCTGATCTCAGTCTGACTTTTGCCTTGTCTGTGATTATTTCTGTCTCATATTTCACAAGGCAATTGTAAGATTTACTCTGCTAATGTCACTATGTGTTTTGAAGACATAAAGTACTAAGTGCCAAGTATTGTAACTTACTCAGTAGTCTTGTTTCCTACATTAGCTGCATTTGAGCAAAGCATGCCTTGCTTTTCAGTCAGTTTTTCTAGTCTGGTTTCCTGGGCCTCTCATTTTTCATGAAACAGTCACTTGGCAGAAGTTTTGGCTCAGGGTGGTCCACATTCAGCAGCAGAAGTCAGCCCTTGCACTCAGATGTCTGCCACACCACTAAACCCTGCTCAGAAGAAATCTTTGCAAGAAAGTGCTCAGAACAGCAACAGCTACTGGCATCTTAGAGTTTGTCTTCCCTAATATTAACCCCAGTATAAAAATCTTATTTTGAGCTGAAGTAAAAGCTTTGTGTAGGCAGGCATTATTTTGTGATGTTCCAAACCATCTCTCTCTCCTGTGAACTGCAACACAAAGCTTTCCCTCACAGTTTGGCTATGTTATTTCTGTTCACTTTGGAATGAACAGCATCAAAGGATCTAAACCCATTTCTGCTCACATATTTAACGTGTTTTAATTTTCCCCTTCTAGACTATCAGCATCAGAGACCTTATGGCTTCAGCCATCTTTTGCTACTTTGGTTTGTTTTAGCATTAATTCATTCCCTTTCTAAATTCAATGTTTACATGAGTCAGTATCTCCACATATAATTTATTTAACTAAATTTACATAATTGTTTAATGACCTATGAAAAAATTGTTTAAACCCCATACATTAGTAGAGCTGCAGAAGAACATACATCTCTCTTTCCTGTTCTTTACACAGGCACCTGTTTAGATACATATAAAGAAAACAATCTTTCACACATCACTTCTGTGCTCCCTTCCCTTCCCCAAGTGATGTACAAGGAGCAGTTTTCACAGGCAAAATAACACAGATCAAGTTTTCACTTCTAAAGTACTTTTACTTAATCACTTCCTCCACCTGTTTCCTAGTCTGCATATCTTAATGATTATGGATTGTTACACAGTACAATAAAGACTTGTAATTAGGTAATATGGTTTTCCAGAATAAAAATCTTATGTATGAGCAAAATATGGGATGAAGCCACCAACAGCTTTACTTAAGTATTCCTTTCCCACTGCAAGTTCATCTTTCCCTTCCCTTCTGGCATCTTGGGCTGTTTGTGTCCAGAAATAGAAGTTAAAAAATGGCTCACCTTCCACACTATGTACAAGAACTGCTTAAAGACACCAGAAAGACACTATACATAATAGCTGCAACTGCTATGGGGGAGGCAGGCACCCATCTGTGCTCCTCAGGACTGTTTATTCCAACAGACAGCTTAGACACAGGCTCGAGTGTCTCCTGCAGAAATGGACATGGTTTACACAAGGATACACCAGCCCCTGAACACCACGAATTGTTTCACCCTCTGTCCCCAAAGCAGAGTCAAAAATGCAGTCAGTTTTCTTGAGGAGCTCATGCACTCAAACCACCACCAGGACTTGAAGAAGCACAAGAAATGGCAGTGGATGCTGCAAACCAATGAGCCAAAATTCCCTGGTTCAGTGCTAGGAATTGATCTCAATCAGCTCTCCAAAACCAATGCGCTTCCCTGGCAGTGGGATGGAGCCAGAGCTGTGCAATGCCACCATGTCCTCCTCAGCACTGCAGAGGTTATTCTTGCCAGGTGAGTCACTGTCCTTAGAGGGATGTCAGCCTCTCTCACCCAGAAATAGCTTCTTAAATATTCCTGAAGAATTGATGGCGTGTCAGTCAAGTTTGTAAAGGCACAGTTAAAAGAATTTAAGATAACTGTGTGTCTCCTCCCATTCTGATGTCTTTCTCCTTGTGGACTGTACTGGAGAAGGAAGAAAAAGTAGCCATGGAGAATTATTTTGGAGACAGCAGGAGTCAAGAGCCATGAGTTCAAATGGAGGTAAATTATATATAATATACTAGT
>VZRX01000907.1:0-11028 GCA_013398075.1 Notiomystis cincta
CCACAGCCACCCTGCTCCTCTGGCTGACCCAGTGCCACGGAACCAGATCCACCCTGCTCCTGCCCGCTGCAGGGCACACAAGGTGCTGCTGCTGCTGCTGCTGCTGCTGCTGATGATGATGATGATGATGACGATGATGATGATGACGATGATGATGATGCCGGCCCAACCGAAGCTTTGTGCGGAGCTGGGTGCGCTCCGATGCTGCCGGGACTCGGGACCAGGCTGATCCCAGTCCCCAACACCCCTTCTGCCACCGCTGGGCTGCTGTGCCAGTGCGAGCTGTGGCCCCGAGCTGTCCCCCGGGCTCCGTGCGGCTCATGCAGCCGCGACCCGAGCGCTGCCCGTGCCGGAGCCACCTGCGGACGGCGTTTGGGGGCTGAAACCCGAGCCAGACCTGCAGCCTGCCGGCCTCCAGAGCCGCTCATTTTAGGCATTGCAGTGCTGGGGAGCGGCAGCAGATCAAAGTGGTGGTGCACACAGATATATTGGCGTTTGGAGATTGGGAGATAAATAATTCATACATTGAAAATAGACTTGGGTTGGGGATATTATGGATTAATTCCATCTCGCACTCTTTTTCCTCACTCCCACCGCCCCCCTTTTTTTTTTGCTAGTGGGAGACCTACTGCCCTTGTCCCTTTCTTCTGATTTCTGAATCTGCCACAGGCACTGTTAGAATTACAGCAGTGATAAGAAAATATCAGGCGTGGGATTTGAATTAATGCTTTTAGACAAATCTCCATTCCATCTCTAATTCTAATGCTAATTACATTTGCAGATCAAAGCCTGTTCGTTAAAGTTTTGCTTTTGAATACATGTAAAGATTTTACTTTTTTGTTTGATTTTTTCCCCATTTTTGGAGAAATGCTTCTTCCAGTAGAGACCAGATGTTCCTAAAATATCCCTTTGGAACAGCACAGCTTTGGTGCTCTGTTTTCCTTTCTTTGAGCCTTTTGTCTGCACTGGGTGCAGCATTGTTCTGTTACTGTATAGGCAATCCATCTTTCTGATTTATTTGGTTTCTGTTTAGGAAAAAAGCCAGTGATAACTTAATAAGTGAGTGCAAATAATTGCAAACATGTTTAACTGCATGCTCAGCATTGCCAACTGCAGGTATTCAAAATTTGGATCAGCTTCAATAAGATTATGAGATTACAGTGAAGAGATTTGAAATATAGAGAGAGACAATTGAGTTATTTTTATTTTTCCCTCTGACTCTCAGATTTATATGATTTACACTTCCTATCTACAACTAGGAGGATTAGAAATTATTTCTTCTCTTATTTTTTTTCCTCTGTGAGGCAGAATCTTTCTAACACGGGCTCCTTAAATTTAGATTTTCAGAAACAGAAATATAAATATCGTGCAACTCTTGCTAAAACCATAAAAACTGGCAACAGAGGCACCAGCCTCTCTGCATCCAGTCTAAGCTTGGCATGTCCATACATGATCGTGGGATCAGAGCCTATTTTACAAGTGTCAGATAATGAAAGTCAGGGGAAGTCAGAAATTTTTAACACCAAAACATAAGTCAGAGGTTTTTAACACCAGAGCCTCGGGGGTTGTAGCAGAAGAGTGCGAGCTCATTTGGGGAGGAAACAAAAAGAAGGAAAAGGAGAATGGTGGGATCCAAGTGTGGAAAGAGGGGATTAGGTGGTGAAAGGGGCTGGGCTGCGTGCAGGAGGAAGCAGAAAGGGTTCAGAGGGTGAAAAGGCCAATTAGTGGAGTATAAATCTAAAAAAGCCAATTTCTGAAATAAAGCAGCCTTAACTTGAGGCAGCTAAGGAGAGGATTAGTCAAGGGAGTGACGGGGGCAGTTTGCAGAGTGGGATTCTCAAAGCCAGCAGGACTGCAGACACACCGGCTGGATTGCCTGAATCACTCCCCAGGGTAAAAGTCTGGACTGCCTGAATCACTCCCCAGGGTAAAAGTGGAGTTTGGCTGCCCGGGGAGAGCTGGTCCGGGCTGCAGCAGGCGCGGGGTCCGGCACACCCGGGAGCTGCGGAGCGGGGTCTGCCTGTCCTGGTCCTGGTCCTGGTCCTGNTGCCAGCCCGGCCCTGCTGCTCAGGGGCTTTGGTGCCCACGGTGCCCGGGGGCAGGCTCGGTGTGGCCCTGCCCGTCTCCGCAGCCGCAGGGACACGATGGACCGGAGCCCTCCTCGGAACCAGAGCCGGTCGGTGCCTCCCAGAGCCCAAAGGTTCCTGCCCAGCCAGGGGCAGCCTCTCCATCCCCTTCCCAACCCCTCCGAGGGTTTTGGCTTGATCCTGCTGCAGCAGCCGAAACCCTCCTGCACGCAGCAGCAGCAGCATTTTAAGTGCTTATTTGCCCCTCCAAAATCTTCAGGTTCCCATCACCAGGAGCCCCTTGCCCGAGTTCTTCTCCCAGAAGCCCAGGCCCCTCGGCTCTGTCCTGTGGGACAGCCCGTGGCTGCCTCCCTGCCCAGGGGACCTGAGCTCCTCTGCTCAGGCAGGGCTGGTGTTGTCACACACCTGTGCAAGGGAGAGGGCAGTGACAAACACTGCCTCCTCTTCACTTGAGATGGCTGTTTCTTTCTTGCCACTGGAAATTCCAGAGGTAAAAAATCAAAATATAATAAAATTCTGCTCTCAGGCATGCACGTGTATTGGCAACCAAGTCAGTAATTCCCAATATTAGTCAATGCATGCAGAGATTTTGGATATAAATTGGTACCTCTGAAATATCTTTTGCAAAGACTGTGTATTTGGCAGGAAGCTCCAGATTACCTGGGTGTCTAAGTCCTATCAGAAAAAGCTGCTCCCAATACACAACTAGTCCTGCTGGAACTCAATCCCCAGGAATTATAGTATTTATTTTTGAATAGCATTGCTCCTCTCTCATCTGTTCCCCAGAAGTTTATACACATAGACACAGAGATCAAACTTGTAGCTATAGGGATTTCCCACTGTCATAGGATTATTAGGAAATACCTAACTAGAAGAAATCCTCTTTCCTTTTGTCTTCTGCAGTGCTGCAGGATGGAAGAAGGCACATCAGGTAGATGCAGGCTGCCAGCCTAAAGCCTAGGGTTGGGGAGCATCTGCATACAGTTGGGACACACAGCTCCACATGGGAAAAAGAATAAAAAAAGCTCTGAATGTAACAGGCCAAGCTTTCAGCTGGGTAAATCAGCATTTCTCCCTTCAGCTCATTGGAACTGTGCCTGTTTATATCGTCTAAGGATCTAGACAGTTATCTGGGCTTGCCAGCTCACTGCAGGGATAAACAGAGCTTTGGCCAATTAAATGTTCATTAGGGGCAAGGCAGAGAGGAGACCAGAAGCCAAAACTCAGGACCAGTCAGCACTTCTGCTCTGGTTCTTTTATCAAATGAAACATTCCCGTCCTGTGGAACATCTCGTTCTGCATGGCTGGGTGCAAGCCCGCAGCAAACACTGGTTCAGATCTGCTGGCAGTCATTTTATCTCAGAGCTTGGGGTTTCTTTCTGCTCACTGGTGTGTCAGCCTGCTCAGCAGAGCACACTTATCTCAGCACAGAAGTAGCTCACACTTATCACTGAACTTACAGGAGCCAGAGATGTGATTTGGATACCTTAATGTGGAAAACGACTTCATAATAGTCTCAAACTGCCACACTGTGATACCAAATCACAGGAATTCAAGACCCAACCTGCAACCTACCCCTAACATTAATCTGGCAGTGAACACCTGGAAATCAGAAAAGGACAGGAGCACTGAGTCCAAAATGTAATTTCCCTAGGAGACTGCCATTTACCCTGCTATAAAGAAACAGTGAAAAGGCTCCCATGCCACGGATGTCTCATTTAAATCACAGTCAGATTCAGCACCATCTGGCCCTCCACAGTCACCCTTGATTCATGCCCTGCATTAATGGGGGATTCCAGGCACAAGGAATATAAACCAATGTATGCACGAAGTGTCAGTGATCCCCAGCATTCCCCCTTTGGTGGGATTTATCACCTGAGGTGACTCCCCACAATCCCATTTGCTCACTTGGACATGCACAGGCTGCAGGCTGTTCTTTCAGTGGGGTNCAGCATTCCCCCTTTGGTGGGATTTATCACCTGAGGTGACTCCCCACAATCCCATTTGCTCACTTGGACATGCACAGGCTGCAGGCTGTTCTTTCAGTGGGGTAAGGGGATCTCATCATCTGAAACAAACCCTTTCAAAAGGTCCAGGCAGGATGTGCTGGCTGGGCTGTGCAGAGGTTTTAGGAAAGGTGACTGAGGTAGCAAGAGCTGACAATGCCAAAGGGGAAAGGGTAAGAACTGGACAAATGTCTCAAAAACAACTCCCTTTTAAGGTTCGTGCTGCTTTTTAGCCATGTAATGTCTGGTTTGGTGGTTGGTTTGCACAAAGTCTCTGGAGCGTTTCAAAGTAACCGTGACCAGATTTCTCAGCAGGGATCACATCAGGGCTGCTGCTGATCATCTTTAACCGTGGGCTGCAGTGCCAGCCCTGCCCGTGGTGCCAGCCCTTGGATCCATGGGCTCAGTTGCATTCCTGGAAGCAGATCTGCAGCTTTCTTCTGCATCTCTGCCTGCCTCATCTCTGCATCTATAGACTCCTTTTTCCCTTTCAAATTTCAGTTTGCTTTCCCTTAACTTTGTAATTGTGTTGGGGTGATTCTGTAACAGTCCTGTATTCCCCATCACCTGTTGGAAGGTTTTTGTGCCTGGCTCCAACTTTGCCCCCTTCCTTGAGGTCTGATTAGCTCATCGCAGCTGTGGCAGAGAAAATCTTTGTCTGTTGGAGTCCATCCTTTCTGCTGTGCCCAGTTTCTGCTGGTGGTAATTTCCTGCACCATCCAAGCACCAAGTTGTAAGTGACAAATGGCACAGCTAATGTGGTTTTTAGCTGAGGCACAGGCTCTGCACAGCTCCCCAGGGGAGCTGTACAAGGAGCTTTCTCACCGGGGGAAACAGAAAACACTGACCTGGGCGTTGTCAAATCTCTTGCAGAGACAGGCCAGGTGAGTCTCTGATCACATATTAAATAAAAGTAATTATTTTAATCCACAGTGGTTTAAAGGAGAGAGAAAAAAAGACTCCCTAATGAAGACTAAATAGCAGAATTCATATTAAGGGATTTCAATGTGGACTTAAGTTCACTAAGATGGAAAATGATTACATAAAATATGCATGACAATTGAAGTTGCTCATAAACAAGGACAATTTACTGCTAACTTTTTGAATCTCAGCAGTTAAGAAACAGTTGAAATGTTTGGGTATTCAGGAAAGGTGCCAGTTTATAAAGACTAGAAAAACAGGCCAAGGTGAAATTCACACTGTAAAATGTCTATGTATCTCCTAAAGCAAAGCCAGGTTGGCATAAAGAGATCTGGCTGACACTCTCCCAAATAGCCAGCTTCTCTTTCAGTGGGGTTTGGAAGCAAAATCTGCAGCAGAATAAATGCCAGTGTATCTGCTGTAGATTTCCTGTATCTGTACTTTCATGACCCCTTTCAAACTCATCCAAAACACTGCAAAATCCAGAATCAACTCCAAGTACATTTGTTTATAATGTCATTGCAAAAGCATTGATTTCTGCAATATAAAAAATGTGTGCTGACCTCTACTGCCTTCTAACCAAAATCCTATTTTCCTCATTGACCATTCCAATTCATCAAGTTCAGTGCTGCAAACTCAGCAATCTCTCCCCAGCAAGTGCCTGCTTCTGTCTTTTGTAACAGCCAGCAATGACATTTTGCACATTTCCAGCCTGGGCCTGGCAGAGCAGGTTTCATCTCAACCCCTGCGTTACTAGAGCAGAAGGAGGAGCATTATTCTCCAGGAGAAGGAGCTGCTGCTGGATGTGAACATAATGGCAGCAGCTGAGCTTGCAGGAAGGGATGCTTGCAGAGCCTGCAGAGCTCCCATTAGCACTGCGAGTTCTGCACAGGAGCAGGAGGGGCATGGACTCCAATTAATGTGTTTAGAGAGGAGGATGCTGCTCCCAGTGTGCTGCTGCCAGCTGAGCTGAGAGTGACTTCCCCAGATAAGAGCCTGCTGTTCCTCAGCTCCTGAGGAGGAGGGAGCAGATTGGGAGTTCAGATGGCAGAGTGAATTTGCTGTGGTGAATTTGAAGTGCTGACGGTGCAGCCTTCACCTGCTTCCTGGGTGCTTTTTTATTTGCTGTAAATTTAACAAACCTTGCCCTCTGTTGATAAGGAGTTTTAGTGCTCAGCTTAGTCCACCAATTTCCCCTGTGCTGCCCCAAGCTTTTATAGTGGCACATTTCTTTTGGTGCCTACAATATCTCTGTTTGTAGGCCCTCACCCTGGCAGCAGTGCACGTTGATTCATCAGCCTGGCAGAATGCAAAATTACAGCACAACAATCAGAATGCTGGCCCTGCACTGGTGTGTAATTAAGGCATGGTCATCCAGGGAAACTCGAGTTCCCTTTTGCAGGGAAAGCTTTTGTAATTCAGAGCAGTTAAACCCACCAGTTATTCAAGCAGGGTAATTCTCTCTCCAGTGTCTTCTCTTAGATAGGGATCTTGGGGAGGATCTCTGATGTGGGCACATGGTATGATCTGCATCTATTCCACCTCAGGCTCTGATTTCACAAGCTGAACAAAACTGGATTGACTCCACAATGGATTAACAGACTTCTAGCAAAACCAACTTGTGCTACAGGAAATGTGGTGCCATAACAGGTTCAGCTTGGTCCTGGTCACACACAGTCCTCAGAGGATCCAGGGGTGCTGTCAGCAGGAGCAGGGTGCTGCACACTCTCTTCTGAGTGCAGCTTTTTGGCTTCTCCTCACCAAAATGGCAGAGTTTACACTGGGCCTGCTTTAAGGTTCCTTTGGCTCCCCTCAGGTGAGCTGCTCCTCCTCATCTCCTCCCTGGCTGCTGGGGCTGGCTGAATTCCAGCAGCCTTTGTGCCTCCTCTAAGTGTGGAATGAGAAGTATAACAGACAAAGAAGAAATTTGTCTCCCTGCCTATTTCTAAAAGCAAATCTCGTCATTCACAAGAGAGAGAGTGGGACAGATCCCTTCTTTCAGAATGTCAGTGTGAGTTGGGGGTAAAGGTGCTTGCAACCAGCTCAGCTGCTAGCAGGGTCTGTGCTTATTTATGAAATTCCCTTCGTGTGCACACGAGGCACAAAGGATGGATACTGCTGAAATTCCAACATCCACAGTGCACACTCAGGGCTTGTCCCAACATGCTGCAGGAGAGGCAAAAGTCTGCGGGAGTTCTGTGCTGACAAGGGGCAGGAACCGAAGGACTGATTAGAAATGGCCACTTTGTATTCATTCTTTTTCAGTAACAAAACCTCCGTTTTAACCTGATGGTGACAGAATCCCAGTGCACAAGGGATGTGCTGCTGCCAGGCTCTGCTCATCCCCACTCTGGCTCCTCTTGGAGGCCTCTGTTTGCTGGCCACATTTCCTGGTCTGCACCAGCCCATGCCAAGCTGTGGAGGCAAAGAGCAGTGGCTGCAGAGCTGAAGCCACAAATCCTCCTTTGTGACGTGCCTGGAGACTGGGAAACAAATCACACAAGGGGGAAATAGTCCTTCCACTCCACTGCTCTACCTGAGAATTGCCTTTAATTGCACAGCCATGTGGCTGAAGGGTTTACCTGGTAGGAATGACTTTGATTCACACTGGTGGAGCACCAGGTTACAACAGTGAAGTTTCAAGGAGTAAAGGAAGAGGAGAAAATCGCTCATGGTGTATCACATATTTTAGAAAAACAGAAACTTCCAAGAGTGTCAGAACTGTTCCCCTTTCGTTGCTCTGACTCTTCAAATTTTTGCTTTTGCACCAAAATAGACTATTTGTTTATTACAGCAGGAACTAATATTTTCCCTGTAGCCAGTTAAAAGAAATACATCCTCTTTGTGGCTTTGAAAATCCCTACAGGATTATGAATGAATACTTCAAGAGTGTATTATAAATTCAGACATGTCTATTGGGCTTTCAAGTATCACAGCGGGAGCTTCTTACTGAGGCAACCTGAGGGTAAAGGCTTTCCCACCTTTCCAAAGTGACTCCTCCCACAAAATTTTCTTGGGCTGAAGTTAAAAAAAACCACCACCCTACCTAGTCCAGCTTCTTAGAGCTACTCCATTCTAAGCAGAACTGAATATAGATGTAATTTAGCACGATCACATCCCCAGACGTTGCTCTGGAGTGCTCAGTTTCCCTGCCACTCGCAGCGCCTTGCACAGCCCCCAGAGCAGGCTGTGTCTCGGGGCCAGGGCTGGTTTTGTTTGCAGGGCAGGCAGGTGAGGAGCCCGTTGTGCAGCACGGGCTGCCCTGGGCGTGCCCTGAGCACCTGCCTTGCTCCCCCAGCGCTGCTGTGCCAGCTGGCAGCCTGGCAGGGCTGGGACAACGTGGGATCAGACAGAGCCCGCTTCTCCCATCCCCTGCTGCGAGTGCTGAACCAGCAACTCTGCCGTGTTTTGATCAGATGCACTCGGCACTGACACATAAATCAGGGACAGTGCTAGAGGGAGCGGGGAGGAATCAGCAACAAAGAGGCAAAATCAAGGGCGACTTGGAAGGCAGGGATGGGACTAAAGAGAGTTTTAAAAGCACATGGCTTTGAATCTATATGTACTTACTTCTAAGGAGGATGAGGGGTGTTGCTGCTTTCAAAAGAATTCACATTTTTCAGGCTTTTGAATGCACATCGCCCCCAGAAAAAGCCTCCAGTGGGCTGAGCCTCAGAATGAACGAGGAGATGAAAATGAGTTTTAGCTGGAAACTGAAGGGCAGTTGTTAAGGAGTCCTGTCAGGCAGTCTTTGAAATTTTAGAGCCACCTGCAGCAAGTGGTGTGGGTGGCACTTGTAACACTGTGCATGATGCATTAATGGCTCAGCAGATGTGCATGGGTGGAGCTGCTTCAGACAGAGAACCAGAAGGGCTCAGAGACACAAAAACACTGCCTTTAGCCCAGAGCACAGGACATTATCAAGGGAAGGTCATGAGGGTGGTGATCTTCCAAGGATTTCACTTACCTGTGCAATACCAGAGAAGAAGAGCTGGTGTCAAGGTGCTCCAGTATTGCAGCAGAGGAGAAAGATCTCGGACTGGCTGTCCTTAAAATCTGCAGATTTTAAACCCCACAGAGCAGGAGGCTGAGGGAAGCTGTGGTGCCTGGTGCTTCTCCTGCCTCTGTGTAGTTCCTAACTCTGCCCCAGCAGCT
Source organism: Notiomystis cincta (assembly GCA_013398075.1). Lineage (NCBI taxonomy): Eukaryota > Metazoa > Chordata > Aves > Passeriformes > Notiomystidae > Notiomystis > Notiomystis cincta. The sequence goes on from VZRX01000907.1 coordinate 9,170, forward strand.
CGGTGGAAGCTGCAGCCATTAAGGAAATTGTCTTTAGAGAAAGCTTTGGAGTGAGAGGAATGAAGAAAACTTCCAGACCAAGACATGCTTGTTCCTGCATTGCTCTGCCCTTTGCCACGCTGCAATTACAGCCCAATCTAAGGATCTGGAGACATTCTGACTGTCTAACCCTCACTTTAAAAACACAAAAACCCCTGGGTGCAGAAGGAGAACGTGGATATGACAATACACACACAACTCTTCCAAACTCTTACAGTTGTACTCAACTTTAAACATGTACAGAATTCTCTCCAGTCTCCTGAAGTACTATTTAAATATTGAATAAATAATGTATACAGGCACTTTGGCAGGACAGTGGTCTAAGACACAGCCACTCCTCGAGCACTTCACAGTACAGTCTGGGGCTGAACTTTGGGAAGGTGTAAAAGAGGAACCTGCAAATCACTGACATGGGACTGTGATTTAAAATCAGCACAACAAGTGACAAGAAAACTACAATTTCATCCAAGTCTGACTAGAAGGTGAAAGCCTACTCTTAGTTATTCCATTTCGTAGTGAATTTCTTGGTCTGAGTCCAAGATTTTTACATTTCCATTGATAAAACTGAAGACCAGCTTTGTCTGATGCTCTCTGTCTGGCTTATTAAACCTGCTAATCTGTATTTATAACTATAAATATAGAGATCATAACCCAGGTTGAGCATTTTGTAAAATTCCCTAGTGTGCACTCACACAGTACAATACAACCCTTAGTTTTAGTTGGCAGAAACAAGAATGAAAGCAGTAAGATCTTAAGCACTTGAAAAAACAAGATTGTTATCTCGGGTTTTCAGTGCTGTTAGGAGAAAAGTAGCCAGCAATATGTAGGTCATCGCCAGTAGCTGCTTCGGGAGCCTGTGAACAATTTAAAGGAAGGAAGAGGTTTCCCTTTGTGGTTGAGTAAGTTACTCTATACCCACGAAGGCGCCGAGTCTCCCCCCAGAGGGAGCGGCGTTGTCGGCAGAGGAGTGAGCAGGGCACTCTGTGCTGTGCCGGTGGCACTGCCTGAAAACCAGGCAGACGGGGAAGTGATCCAGGGTGCCTCTTATTTTCCTCTCTGCCACTGTCCCGGGGCTCCCCCATTAACTCATTCTTGTCAGGCCGAACTGAGAGTGGCACCTCACAACTTGCACAGCGTCTGCTCCCACTCCTGCAGCAGCCACGGGCTCTGCCTGTGGACGGAGCTGCTGGGTGGGAGCCCCGGGATGGCTGCAGGAAAGGGAGGATGTGCTCGTGGGCCAAGCAGCTCCTCGTGAGGTCACCTGGAACCTCCAGCTCCTACTGATCAATTGGTGAGAAACCTGCTGAATAAAAATATTCTGCTCCAGCTGAGTTATCAAAACTTCCTTCCTCACTGGTAGCACCCCACTCACTGCACTGAGCTGCACCGAGGCTCCCCCAGACAGGGGCTGGATCTGGGCTGGAAAAGTAAGGAGTGTCAGCATCTCACAGCCTGCACAGTGAGGGATCCAGGTGATCCCTGTCCCAGAGACAGGGGAAGCTGTGCTCAGCCCCGGGGCAGCAGGGCAGTGTGGCCGTGCCGGGCACTGACCCAGCACTGGGCACAGCCAGGCCCGGCAGCCCCAGCGCCCGGAGCGAGGCCTTGGGGCACTGCTCGCGCTGCTCCTGACCCAGGACAGCCCAGGGCACGCAGGGCATTGCCCCGCTCTGCCGCGCTTGACACGTGTGTGACACGTGAGGACACGTGGTCTCGTGGGACACGACACGTGGTGTCATGTGGTGCCATGTGACAGGTCGTGTGATATCATGTGACACGATGTGATGCTATGTGATCTGACATGTGACATCATGTGATGCCAT
>VZRX01000910.1:344-12119 GCA_013398075.1 Notiomystis cincta
AAATCCTAAAAACGTAATCCTGTGAGATGTGACAACATTATACCAAGGCTGCAGAGAATACCTGAGCCCAGAGGCTGTTGGGGGCATTTTCTTATCATCATCAGAGACCTCATGATCTGAAACATCTGCATTGTCTTACACTGGTCATCAAGACCCACTGTCCCTCTGAACTCCAAATGTTTCCCTTCTCTGCTGCTTGATGCCTCCCTGGGTCACAGGCCCTGGCTCACAAATCATTTCAGCCTTCAGAGGGGGCTGAGGGTAAGGCAGGGAGGCTCTGAAATTCAATCCCCAAAGGGTTTTTTTTTATTTTTGGTTGGTTGGGTTTTTTCTTTTTTTCTTTTTTTTTTTTCTCTAATATTTATAAAAAGCTTNTCCAAACAAATGTTATTTTTCTTTCAATGAGAGTGCTGCAGCATCAAGTGCTGCTAATGCAGGAACACCAGCCCAGCCTCACTGTGGGTGAATGTTTTTTCCCTGTTTATTGATCTGCTTGCTCAGAGAAGGGCAGGACATGTCAAGGAAAGCAAGAGGAGCTGTTCTGTGTAGCACCAGGACACACAGGGAGGCTTGGTTCCCTCTGGAAGATGCAGAACACGCTATATTTCCTACACCTTTCTGCAACAGACGTATTCAGTGTTAGGGTGGGACACACCAAACTGGCACCACAGCTCCCAGAGGAGTTGTAAACAGCCCTCAAGTTCAAACCCAGGATACTAACAGGACCTCAGATGCTTTCTGAAGTCCCCTTCTCTGACCTACACACAGCTTCATACCACATCGCTTCTGCTTGCTTTTAACACCTCAGATGTGTTGCACTCCTGTATTTCAGCACAGCTTTTGGCAATGTTTTGATTCCCTTTACAGTTTTACTGAACCTTCTCCCCAAGCTCACCCTGCCATCACACTGTCTGTTCAATTCACCTCTCCGTTAACTGACCTGAGAAGTGTACAGGTATTTATGGACTGTGGCAGCCTCGTGGATTTCCAGGGTAGATAATGCTGTGTTCAGCAGAGCACCTCCAGCCCCGTCTGTGCTGCGGGGGCTGCAGCAAACTGACACCAGATTGCACTCCCAAGATCCCAGCTGAGCTGGCTGCTCAAAGCAAACATGCTGTGCTGCAGCAAAGCCACAGCCTTGCAGGTTCCTTTGCATGATGTTTTTAAAAATAAGATCCTGTGTATGCTCCCTTTTGCACTTCATGTTGGGAGCTGGTGGTGCTTACAGTGGAAAAACAAACACAGGCAAAGCAGCAGAGAATAGCTCCGCACACCCCAGACAGGAGAACGTTCCCATCCTGCCTCCTGGGGCAGCCTGGTCCTAGGAAGACATGGGAAGAAATTGTGTGTCCCAGGGATAAGCACACCTGGGACAGGCCCCAGCCTGCAGGAACCCCAGGCAGGTCGCTCTGCAAGGGACTTTGATATCTGCTGGAGCAAAGTGCCACAAGAGAGGAAGCATCTGGCCAGGATGGGATGTGAGCACCCACTGGGGAGCACCAGGTTGCCAGGAGCTGGGGTGGGGGACAGGGGAGGAGAAAGGGGAATTCCTGAAGGATGATTTCTTAAAACATTTAATTAGCACTGACTTTTTACATCTAAAATTACTTTTAAAATGTGCATAGAGATGAAAAATACAGAGGAGCTGGACACGCCTTCTCAAATGAGGACTGGTGAGTAGTGCTGACGGAACCAGCTTGTAGCAGATGAGTTGGAGGAAGTCTGATGGAGTTTCTCTGCCAGTGGTGCCAGGCTGGATGAAAAGAAAAAAGTCTTAAAACTTTCCCATTCCATTGCTTTTGATTAGACCTTGAAAAAGTACTTCATGCAAGGAAAAAAGTAATTAATTGGACTATGCCCCAGAATGCAGCATTCTTTCAAAATTTCCCAGACTTCTGTTTCAAAAATTACAGCAACCAGTATAAACTTCACCAATCCACTGAGGAGGCAACTCTTCAAATACCTGTGGTTTCCCGCATTTTCCAAGGAAAACAAAAAGATTTATAGTTTCTCATGTTAAATCTGAGGGGCTAAACTTTGAAAGATGTACTTGCCCACCTGCTGCACATGTATTAGTTCTAGCTGAAGAGAAGTCAATAAAAATGGAGAAAGAAGAATTTGCAGAGCTGGTTAAGGTAATAAGATTTGTTTCAGAGCATCTGATCTTTAGACTAACAGACTTCCAAACAGTTGGACAAGTAAATAAAGCACCACAGGGAACCGCTATTTGCAATAGGTTACCGCAGGGATACGCACAAAGGAATTCCTACAACTAAGAAAGGGCTGGAGCTATGAAACTTATAATGCCAGCACTGGGATCGATTGCTGACTTCTACAACATTGATCCTATGCTTCTGAAAAGATAGGGTGTTTAGTTCCACTTACTCTTTTGCCTGAGTGCAAGGTTTGAAGAAGCTCAGTGAGACATTTCACTATATGATCTTACAGACACAACACAAAAGGAAGTGTTTCTTTTAAAGCCTTATGTTCTTCAGAGAAATAAACCCCAGAATATAAACAAAGTCAGATAGCCCACAAGCCATCCCACCATCTCCCCGTGATTTTCCTGCCCTGCAGACCCAGCTTGCCCCGGGCAGCAGCCGCCAGCGCCTGCACCGTGCCGGGCAGTGCCGGGCAGGACCCGCCGGGAGTGGGGCAGCAGCACAGCACAGCCGCGGAACAAAGCGCCCCATGTCCCATGTCCATCCAGCACCAAGGGGGTGGAGGTGACACTGTTGTAAGATGCCATCTGATCAGAACTTCTTTTCTGTGCCTGACATGAATAAGGGGATTAGGACGGCAAGTTTCCGTGAGCTCACTCTATCAGACAAAAGGCCCCGAGGTTTAGTGTCACACTGCCTGATAAAAGTACAGGAGGCTGTCAATCACAGGCTCCTAGGTACTTGTGTTGGTGACATAATCTTATTAGAAGATAAACCAGTGAAATCCTTTTCATGATGAAAAGTTACATTTAATTGCTCCTTGGCTTTTCTACTCTTTCTCTTATTCATTTGTCCATTTAACTTTCTTAATGTTTGCTATTACAAGAATATAACAGCATACAGATGCCAGCCATCCCCACCACAGCCACGCCTCAAATAAATGAACAACTGAGGGTGCTGAAGAACGGTGGTGTCTGGGCAGGAACAGCACCAGTTGTGATCTTTTAAACAGAAGGTCAAAAGAGTTACTGAATTAATTAGCACGAGTGCTCACGCACAGGGATAAAGTTAAATGTTTTGTCACTCGATTTAGTACCAAAGAAAGCTGACAAAAAGACTAAAACATGGTAAAGCTCAGTCTCTGTACAACAAAGGGACTTTTAATATCCTCTTACGGGAGCAAATCCATATTAGCCTCAGTAATGTGACTGTTTCACTTTCAGATTGCTTCTTTTCAGTTTCACAAACAGGCAGCTGATGCTGAGAGCATGAATCACCTGAGAATGAATCAGGAGAAACTCCACAGAGCCAGGAGGGCAGTTCAGGGAGTGTTAGCCTCTGCACCCCCTGTGTGCCCTCTGCAGCCTCTGGGCTCGGCCAGGAGCGGGTCAGGGCCAGCCTGCCTCACGCAGGCCAGCGTGGCCAGAGGAGCACTGGCAGCACTGTGCTCCCCGCCCAGGGAAGGCTTGGGAGGACACCAGCCAGGTCTGCACAGCACTCACTTCAGGACAGGACAGGGCAGGACAGGACAGGACAGGACAGGACAGACCTCGAAGCCTGGTGCAGAGGAGGAGGCTACACTGCCCCTGTCCCTGGACACCCTGCAGCTGGCTCCCTTGCATGGCTGTGCAGCCACTGCAGGAGCCCACATGTGTTTCTGCCCTGCACAAGAGGCAGGAACCAATGGATATGAAGGTCCACCTGAGCATGAGAAGAACTTCCTTACTGCACGGGTGACCATGACCTGGAGCAGATTGTCCACACAGAGTGTTCGGTCTCCCTCACTGAAGATATTCCAGAACCATCTGGATGCAATCCTGTGCCATGTGCTCTGGGATGACCCTGCTGGAGTGGGGAGGTTGGGCCAGGTGACCCACCATTGTCCTTTCCTGCCTTACCCATCCTGTGATTCTGTGAACAGCCAAACTTGCCAGTACAGGAGAGAAACTGCCCAGGTTCCTGTGCCGCAGACTGCCCCAGAAAATGCCCCTGGGAAGCGAGTGATCACTTACCACATGGCTTGGGCACCTGAAGGCCCCCATTTCTTCAACCAGTTGTGTGTGCAACTTTGCCTTGTGAATTGCACTTAAGGACATTGAGTCAAATTAGCCAATGTCTAAACATGGGAGCACAGCCCAGCCAAAAGCCTTTGATTCTCAAAATACAGATTTTTAAAGCATCCTATAATTGTTACAATTAATAAACTACAAACATATTCTCAGCAAACAACTAGTGCCATTTAGTACTATGGAGTCCCACTAAAATAAGCTTTACACAAAGCACCTGAGTGTCCATGTTATCCAAACAATTTAGCTCCACAAATGTGAAATGGTCAAAGAAAAAATGAATTCCACTCATTTTATACATACTGTTCTTTATTTTATCCAAGCGCCTGTCAAACTGAAAACAAGCTAGCACTGGGAGCTGAAATGCTTTGAGAAATTAAATGTGTAACTCTCTCCCATAACTCAGATGATCTTAAAGGAAATAAGTCCTCCAGAATTCTAGAAAACCACATTTTCATTTAAGAATGAAACAAAATATCTGACAAGTGTCTTAATACTTTGCTTGTTTAGTGAAAGTTCACATGAAAAATTGTAAGAGAAGGATCAAAGTGGCTGGTGGCAGAACAAAAACAGCTGAAAAATGTGATTTAACATTGGTTAAATCAGTGGTAGTTGGTGATTTAGTGAAGAGACAATTGTTGCCTTACTGCGGTACTGGTCACATGTCACTGGTATTCCACAAACAGTTTGCCAGTAGAAATCCAACTCCAGCTTTTGGCAGGGTAATTTCAAAACAGTACAACATATTATAAATTAATTATCTGACTTACTATTTTCTCTCAAAACAACAGTTTCTATATCACGGATATTTACAAAATCCTTTGTTACATTTTTGAATATTTAATCACATCTCATATCTGTCAGTTCTGTGTTTGACTCTAGAGACTCCCATTAGTACACTAAAAGTCTGTCAAAAATATTTGCATACAGATTATTTGCTCGGCACCCAAATTCCTCTGACATTTTTTCTGAAATCAACAGAAGATGTAAAACAAATTCAGCCCCACTCAGTCCCTATCCTGGTCACCCTCATTTCGAGGCTGCAGGGTGATTAACAGAATCAAACTCCTACAAATGAATTTTTCAAAGGTTTTGAAGCAGTAGTGAGGGAAGAAGGATGGGTGAGCTCAGTGCAGAAATTTATTTTTACTGATTGAACTTAGGCAAATCCAAGGAACAATTAGGAAGTGCTGTCAACTAAAGCCTGAAATCTAAGCAAGTCGCCATTCAAAGCACAGTAGGCCCTTATAAACAGTTAATCCACGCAGCTGCAGTAGTTAAAGCAAACACACTGCCCTTCACTGCGCCATCAATTACACCTTCCCAGAAAAAATTACACAAACTTTGCAGGATTTTTCAGAGAGAAGATGGATTCTTTTGGAGACTTGAGGTCAAGGCTGGACTGTTTAAAGTATATTATTAACAAATAAACATTTATTGCAAAAAAACCCTATAGGCCTTTGGGGAGGAAAATTGTGTTATTTTTGGCATCAAATGACACAAGCCATTTATGACATGAATGGCTATCACCAACAGACTGATGAAATGGCAAATGTCTCCCACTTAACTTCCCTTGGCTTCCTGAATAAACTTTTTCAAACATTTTTTTTCCTTCTGAAATGGCAATAAACTCCATGTAATTTTGGTTTTCTCTCTGCTATAGCTATTTCAAGATCTGTAGGTGGAAAAGGTTGAAGGTACTTCCAGATGGAAGCTGAAGACTCCCCAAAGACTGGTAAGGTGATGAAAATCACATTGTTGGGATCCGGGGCCATGGATTGCCCTCGTTTGTATTCCAGCCTGAGTGAGAACATCCAATTAGCCATCAGACAGTTGGGTGAAAAGCCTGAAGTTTAATTGTGGCATCCAACAAACTGACTCTTATAACTCTTGTCATTGAATGTATCCACCATGCACTCAGACAAACCCTGCCAAAGCATGAGATGATTTTTTTAAGAAGAAAGCCACAAAAGAGACAGGCTTCAATTACTCAGGACAGCCAGTGTTCAAGGGACATGACTGAAGCCAAGACAGTGCACTTGCCTTGGCCCTGTTTTCCAACCTCCCTGTAGGACACACCAACCGAGCAAGCTCCAGCGCTGCTGGCGCTCGGTCCCGGCGCCCCGGGCCAGCCGTGGAGTGCAGTGGGACTGCAGAGCACCCTGCAGTGGCTTTGCACAGAGGAGGCTGCAGGAACCAGCACTGCATCACCCAGCCCTCCGGTCCTCTCTTGCTGCTGCTTCCCTCTGGAGGAGGACGGAGGGTGGAGAGGACGCTGCACTGGGCAAGACTGAGCTCCCTGTAATTGCTCTGGAATCCCTGGGGATTCTCCCACATAAAATTAATGCAGGCGCCATTATGGCTAATTTATTCTACACTCACAAAGCCATGCTGGGAACGAGCCCCAGCACGGGCTGTGAGGCGAGGCAAGATGCAAGGAGCTGGTGGGAGCTGCACACCTCGGAGAGTGCCAGCTCCCTGCAGCTCAGAACACCCCCACAGAAGTTCAGCGACCCCACAAAGGTCCTGCATGCCCCTGAAGCCCCAGAGCAGGACATGAGGGAAAGCTGCTGCTGAAATACTGACTCTGCCTCCTCCATGGAACTTTGTTCCACAGCAGCTCCGGCCAGGAGCAGCAGGAGTGAAGTGGGAATCCCTGATAGTAGGATCTGGCTGTTCCTCCATTACTAAAGTAGCTATCAGTGCTATTAACACTTTCTGCTCCCATCAGCTGAATCACTTGTTTGTTGCAGCACAAAGCAGTGAGCCTGGCAGGTTCAAACAAATAATGCTGTGCTGCAACATCACACTGCCATTTCTTCCCTCAAATTGTTTTACCCCATTTGTATTTTCTGCACTGTTTGCACACTAAACAGTAACCAGCCTCACTGCTAACGTTCCTGTAGGGTCCCACCATACTTTCCATATTGACTCCAGTGTAAGTGGGACCTGACGCCACAGGGTCAAAGTCCATAGGGGAAGCTTTTCTTATTGCCAGATGAAGTCAACACCAAGATCCAACTGTGAAGAAAGCTCACAATGTTAAACTGTGACTTCTGCTTAGGGTGGGTGAAAAGTTTACGCCTGTGAAAAGACATCCCCAAAAACTGCAGTGAGCAGCTCCACTGAGCTTTCACTAGACACTTGCTGTCAGGTAAACTGACCTTGCATGACACTGCAAGCTACTGCACGCCAGGGCAATTGGCTTCCCTGGCACTGCTGGGAGCAGGGATTTGCTGGCTCAAGCCTCTGCCCAGGGCCTGTGGAGTGGCAGCGTCAGCCCCTCTGTGCAGGGACTGTCCCTGGCTGCTGACGGCTGCTGGAGAATGCACTGCCAGGGAGGAGGGCTCCAAAGGGAGGGCAGCTACTGACTCAAGCTTGCACATACAAACATTCATGAACCAGATATTTAGTCTGCAGACCATGATTATTAACAGTGGGGTGGAGGAGGGGAGAGGATCAACTCTTCCTCTTCTGGAAAGTCAGAAATGCTGGAAGACCAGCAGACCCACCTATACAGGTAACCTGCATGGCCCCACCCCACACAAGCAGGAAGCACCAGCTTGCTCCCCCATGCCAACTGCCATCCCTCCACCACAGCATTTGGCTGTACCACCGCAGCTCCAGTATCCTGAACACATCATTGAGCTGATGGGGAGGATACATAGTGCCTGGCCAGCTCCAGCCTGGGCAGCCTCTGCACACTGTCTTCCCAGTGCCCCCACAGCGCCCAGCACACCTCTTCTGTGGCTGCTGACCATTGAAAAGGTTGGGACAAGGCTTGTAAGCTGGTAGGGGGTCTGCCTCTGGCCACCGTCTGCCACAGACCCAGGGCACAACGTCACAGAGGGACACAGCCAAGGTGCTCAAGATGGGTCACCACAGAGTATCAACTACCAAGAAACATCTGCAGGAGATCCTGAATATTTAAGAACAGTGCTGGGGTTACCAGACTGTCACATACAGCTGGACCTCTCTGTACCAGGTATCTTCCTGACCCTGGCAGCTCACCTCTTCTGTGGCCATTTCAGTGTTTGGTTTAAGGTTTTAGATTTGGTTTCATGATTTTCTACAGCAATTTATTGTGATTTGCTAATAAATCTCTTTTTTAATATCAAATTAAACACTTATCTCATTTGATACACACTACCAAAGGAAACCTCAGCAAATGCACCTACATCCCCCTGAAACTATATTAATGTTGTGACACGAGAGGGAAAAAAAAAACCAGAAGAGAGAGAAGCTGTTTCCATTGGGAAGGAAGGAACTGTGCTATTGGGTGACAGAAAAATGCAAGCTGTTGTCAAGCTGGTTCTGTTAAAGGCCAGGATCTCACAGGTTGGATACAGTTGTTCTGGGGAGTCGGTGTTTGGGAGAGCTGGGTCTTTCTCACTACTGAGCTTGGCAGGTGTGGAGCTGCAGCCCAAGGGCGCAGTCCCGCAGAGCTGCCGGGCCTCGGCCCCAGCTGCAAAGCGCAGCGCCCTGCGAGCTCCTCTGCTGGGGACTGGAGAGCTGTCCCCACCAAACTGTCCCCATCCACAGGCTGCAGCACACGTGCTCCCTCACTAGCACACAAGGAGTGCACCAATGCTGGCTTCTAAAGGGCAGTGCTGCTTCTCCCCATCAGAGTAATCCCCGGCTGTAACCAGAAATGCTTTAAAACAATATTCATCGTTTCTTCTGCAAATCCAAGCTTGTTCCCTATCATAATACTAGCATGATGAAAGTAACAACTGCAAAAAAAAAAAAAATACTGATGCAGACGATTATTCTTTTGGTTTTGTTTTGTTTTTGTCATCAGTGAGCGGTGATTTAGGTTACACCAAGGAACAAGCATGTGAAAGTAAACTTCCTAACAGCTACTAGGAGGATTTGGTCCTCAGCATGTGCACATAAATCCCATCAGCTCTTACTGGGAGAGTGCACGTGCACTCTTGTACATTATAAATAAAACACTGATTGCAGTAAAATCAAGAGCCAAATTCCCTCCTTTGATGAGCGTGGATGGCTCTCACTGAAGCCAATAGGAATTGCATGTTCACAAGTTCATGTCAATGTTTGCAGAGGAAAATTTTGTGCATATTAAAGAAAATATTATGTTTTGGAAGCAAAGAAATTACTTCCATGACAAGTATTCTATTTGCCTGCTACAGGAGAATCAGAGCACAAACGCTCATCAAATCCTGAAGAAATATGCTATACCTTGTTTATACTGATATCAAGGGCATTTAATCAATTTTGCTACAGCAGTTCTGCTGTATCTCTGAGGAAGATCACTGTAAAATTTCAAACCCAAGAAAACAACGAACTGAAATTCGTCATATTAACAATCCCTTTACTGTAATACAATCTCAGAAAAGTCTGCTTGTTCGCTGCCCACAGGCAAATAGTTTCTGAAAGGTAAAACCCCCATTCTGTGAGAGTGAGGTGATGAGCCATGCACAGGTGGGCTGGGCCGGGCCACTGGGGTCCCAGAGCAACAGATCCTGTGTGCCACTGCCAATGCTGACCTCAACACTGCACCTTCCTGAGACAGTGGACACTTAATGGTGACTACAAATACTTCATATTAAGGGTTTTCCTTCAAAATAAGCTGCATTAGAACTGTGCAACATAGCACACACGGTGTTTCTACTTATGAGGTATATTCAGCACATGAAAAAGGGCCACGGCAGCTCATCTATGTGGGGTACGGGTTGATCGTATAAGAGGAGAAAACAATTGCCAGTAATTTGTTTTTTAACAACCAGAGTCTGTTTTGCAAGATGGCTGTTTTGAGAGCAGCCTGTTGAGGCCCAGGGGCAGGAGCCCATGTCCTCCCCCTCTGCTCCTGGCAATGCCACTGGGCCAGGGGCTGTCTCTGGGCTTAGGGCGGCCGCAGCCACGGCTGCTGGACTTGGCTCTCTTGGTGTGCCCAGAGCAGCTGCAGCTATGCCAGAGGGCAAAACAAGGGTAACAGTATTTCATTTAAGAAGTATAAGTCCAGCTAAAGCAAGTCCAGGAATGTAAAGTAAACATAAGGTTGATATGTAAAAATATTTTTTTTAAAGAAAGGAAAAAATTTGAGTATCTGTCTCAATTTTATATTGAATTTAAAGAGGCTTCTAAAACCAGTAAATATTGCCTAAACAAGGCACTGAAGATTCAGATCTATATTAGCATGCATGTTAGAAACACTAACACTGCATTTCAAACACTCAGGTTCATTTTATCTTATGAGTATTTTCATCTTTTTTCTCTTTTATACTTTCTCCTCTCAGACTCAGAAGTCCAGCTTGATTTTCAACATTTATTTTAAGTTAGATGTGAAGCTGTTAATTTTTTTTACTTAGTTATTAGTGGAGAAAAGTGATGTCTCCTTCCCAAATGTAAGCAGTGCTGTTAAGGCTCCCACTGCTGCAAAATGAGGTTATCTCCCTGTTACATTTTATAAAATGCCATAACTCAGAAAATACCTCTGCTTTCTAAATAAATTCTAATACTTTTTTATCAAAAAGATCAGTTTTCATTCATAGCTTTGGCTATACCAAATCACAACTACACAGTCCGCAAGGTGGATATTCAATAAAAACTTCCTGCCGACTTCATTTAGTTATTTCAATTCACCTGAAGAAAGGAAAATTCTGTTCCTAATTGTACCCATTTATCTCCAGACTCCTCCAGTTCCCTTGTTTGGCTGCTGCAGACTCAGCTGTTGGGGCTCACGACGAATTGTTACTTGTAACTAATCTTGTCCTTTGTTTCAAAACAAATGTGGAAATTTTATGTTCTGCAATGAACAAGAAACTGTCATTTCATTATGAGTCAATCTTTGCCTTGTGAGTAATGTAATCATCCTAAATCATGCCAAAACCCCTTCCTACCACACCAAACCATCACAGAGCAATACCTGGTTTGTTTACCTTTACTGGAGATTACTGATCAAGTCACTTCACCGTTTTATGTATTTATTTGCTTGTTTCTTACCTCACTTGAGCACTAACACGACTTATTATGTGTGAAAAAAATGTAGGCAAAGAGAAGAGTTTTTCCCTGGTTTTTTGCAAGTCTGTCATTTGCCCTTGTACACCTTCTACAGAGAACACAGCAACGGCCTTTTTCCATCTCGCTGGGGTTCGAAATCCACAGCCCTTCTCTGACTCTGCATTTTGTCCAACTTACGGCATGGGCCAAGCTGGCCCAAGCAGTGTAAAATCCCTTTCTGATTTTGCCATGAGACGCTGCTGTTACATTCACGCTCGGCAGTCTCCGCAGGCTGCCACAGCCCCGCGGAGCGCACGGAGCTCCGCGCACGGCAAACAGGCACGGCCCCGCTCTCGGCCGGCCCGGGACAGCGAGCAGCAGGGCGGCCCCGAGCTCTCTGTCCTGCCCCGAGCTCTGAGTCCTGCCCCGAGCTCTCTGTCCTGCCCCGAGCCCTGTGTCCTGCCCCGAGCCCTGTGTCCTGCCCCGAGCTCTCTGTCCTGCCCCGAGCTCTCTGTCCTGCCCCGAGCCCTGTGTCCTGCCCCGAGCCCTGTGTCCTGCCCCGAGCTCTCTGTCCTGCCCCGAGC
>VZRX01000912.1:0-14329 GCA_013398075.1 Notiomystis cincta
AAGAAAGAAAGAAGAAAAGAAAGTCTTTATTGCTGTGCTTTGCTTATAATTAAGGCTGAAGTTAGTTCTCTAAAGGTTTAACCATACTGACATTCTTTCCTTGGGATTTTTGCTTGTTGTAGTTAACTGTACCTTTGATCATTAGTTTCGTTACCTCCTACTACTAATCCTTAACAAAAATAGCAGCACCTCTTGGGCAAAATCTCACACAAACATGGCTTTCACATTTATTTACAGCATCTGCATTGTTCTGGTCAGAAATAAGATTTTCATAGAATCATGGAACCACAGAAAATTCAGACTGGAAGGGAGCTCCTGCTCACAGTAGGGCCAGCTCTGCATTCAGACCTGCTTGCTCAGGGCTTTGTCCCAGTGGGTGTTGAAAACCTCCAAAACTGCAGCCTCTTTGGGCAGCCTGACCCACTGCTGAGCCATCCTTAGGGTAAGAAATTTCTCCTTGTATCAAACATGAACATCTCTTGGCCCAGTTTGTAGCCATTGTCCCTGTTCTTCCCACCACACAGATGAGAAAAGTCAGGCTCCATCTCCTTCAAAACATCCCTGAAAGGATTTGGGAAGTTGCTCTTAAAGCAGTCCTTGCTCCAGAACTTGCCCACAAGTTCTCCCACTGTCTCCTGAGGATCCTCTCCTGAATACATTCTAATTTGTTGATGTCTTTCTTGTTATCAGGGGACAAAAACTGAACAAAGTATTGTGGATTTGGCCTAATGAGTAGAGGACAAATTGCTGCCTGTATCTCCTGGCCATGTTCCTGTTGGTATAGACCAGGGAGCTGTTGGGCCCCTTTGCTGGCCCAGGCTCATATTGCTGCTCACCACAGATTTCCCAGAGCTGCTCCCAGCCTGTCACTTTGAAACCTGTTGCCAGTATAGGAACTCTTCTGCCCCAGGATTAGCACTTCATGCTTATCCTTGCTCAAATTCACAAGATTCCTATACATCCATTCCTCTAGCTTGTCCAGGCCTCTTTGGATGTGTCTCTACCCCCAAGAATACCAACTTGTCTCCCCTAAGTTTGGTTTCACCTACACACCTGATGAAAGTGTGTTCCACTGCCTCCTCCAATTCACTGATAACATCAGACATGGCATGGCCAGCCGGGCAAGGGAGGGGATTGTCCTGCTTTGCTCTGCACTGAGCTGAGGCCTCACCTCAAGTGCTGGGGGCAGTTCTGGGTGCAACAATACATTATAAAAAAAAAAAAAAAAACTAAAACTATTAGCATCTAAGGTAGGGCTAAGAACACAGTGGAAAGTGTGGAGGGGAATATGTATGAGGAGGGGCTGAGGTCACTTGGTCTGCTCAGCCTGGAGAAAACTCATTGCAGCTACAGCTTCCTCATGAAGGGAAGAGGAGGGGCAGGCACTGATCTCTGCTCTGTGGTGACCAGGGACAGGACCCAAGGGAACATCATGAAGCTGTGTCAGGGGAGGTTTAGGTTGAATATTAGGACAAGTTTCTTCACCCAGAGGGTGGTTGAGCACTGGAACAGGTGCCCCAGGGCAGTGGTCATGGTACCAAGCCTGACAGAGCTTAAGAAGTATTTGGAAAATACTCTTGGGCACAGGATGTGACTCTTGGGGCCATCCTGTGATGGAGTTGGGCTTTGATGATCCTTGAGGGTCTGTTCCAGCTCAGACTATTCTATGATTCTATGAGTGATTTCATTACTTTTGTCACAAAGGGAGAGACTCCTGTTGTTACAGTTAGATGCAGTTTCAAATTAAGCTGATAGAGTCCACATAACCTTCATGTTACATTTTCAAATTAAAAACACAGAATTTCTTGTCTCATTTTGATGTGAAGTTTATGTTTTGCATATTATTCTTGCTTGACAGAAGTACTAAAAAGACTGCAGCACCATCAGCAGTCTCTGTTTATATAGAGACGGTTGTAAATATATTAAGCATCTGTTCATTTATACATTCATTAAATAATAAGAATAACTTTTTAATAAGAATTTTTCTCAAATTTTCCACTGAGGTTGCATGTTTAGTACATACCATATTAATGAAAATGGAATTCTAGTGATAGAGACATTACATTCCTTTCTTTCCAAGGATGCAACAGAGGCAAGGAATTCTAAATTTAGTGCAGATTTCAACTGTCAGTGATAAATACTAATTTCTCACACCTGCTTTAACAATATCTTTTTTCCTGAATGAAATTTCCTCTTTGGTGTCCTCTTATTCTACCCATGGAGTACTTAGCACAGGTCCAGATAAAACATATGAATGCACTTCTTTCTTTTATATTTCCTTTTTCCCCCAAGACTACATTCCACACATATATGTGTGCATATCCCAACAGTAATAGACACATAACTAGAGATTAATCTTGCACTTCAACTCTCTGAACAACTCCAGTTCATCAATGAGCTGGAAATAGTATCTATGTTCCTAATGTAGAGAAACCTGGTTTTTATTAATTAATTCATTAGTGAAAACTGAATACTTGGAGGGAAAACAGTTCCTACAGATACAGGTTGTTGACCTCAGAAGAAAAAATTATATTTAAACCTAGGAAGACAAGGATTGTTGATTTCTGTTGGAGGTATTGGTTTTGGTACATTCTTTAGCACTGTACTTAGTGAAAAATATTTCAATCCTAATCTGGAGTTCAAAAAGAAAAATCATGTACACACAGAAAAACATGCAAAAGAAAAATAGAAACCTTAGGCTAGGTTAAAAATTATAACGTTTCCCACTAGTAATGAGATGCTTCTGGAAAGAGCTCCTCAGATTTCTCCAGGGTCTTCTAGTTGTCAAAGATACATGCAATATTTTCTCATTATTAGCTCTTCAGTACAGAGGCAAGAAAGTACCGTGTTCTTTGCAGTCATATAAAAAAGTGGTATTTTGAGCAAGTAATTTTGATCAGTAAAATGAAGGAAAGAAGGATACAGAGCTTACAGTGATGCACAAGGATTGGAGTGAAAGGACTATGAACCCTTCCTTTAAAAAAAAAACAATAGTGAAAACTGACTTAAGAAAGGGAGGAGGAATGAAGAATAAGAAAAACAGAATGCTTGAGCATATGTGTTCCTGCATTACACCTGGTCATGCTTAATCTGCATTGTTTCACGTTCATCAAAACAAGACAAGCAGGTGCAAACCGTGCAGTACTGTTTGGGCATCTTGTTGATTCAGTCATGTCATCAGTTTCCCAACAAAACATTTTCTATAAAACTCTACCACTGGCAAAGCAGTATACTTTTTCATTTCAATTCCCAAATGCAGACAATGATGTCCTCCCAGCTGTTCTTTCCCTGCTTTAGTTTTCAAAAAATACATACTTTTAGTGCCATAAATGGAGGAGTACATTTTTCAAATCATTATTTGAAAACACATTGCTGCCTTCTTCAATTATTATTACTATTAAGAGGGACTTTAAAAAGCCTCCAGAGAAGTTAGAACAATAGCTCCACAGAGGTTTAAAGAAAGTAGGACTTTTAGTTTATATCTTCACATCTTTTAACCCTTTCTACATTTAAGGGAGTTTATGATTAAATATATGGTTATGGCAAGTCCCTTAAATCACATTGTTAAGAGTGACTCACTCTTGATTGTAGAAGAAAGCAATGTGACTGATTTCTGACTTCTGGAAAATCATATTTTGCTGTCTTTCAGGCATTTTTTTTCTTCTATCCTTTGATTTGTCCATCTATAAAAGGAATATAATGATAGGTAGCTGCTGTGTATCTAACTGGCATGCAGAGGAGACTTTTAATTGCATTTAGATTACTTAATCATTGAAACTAGTGATGAAAATACCATTGACATAAGTGACTGGACTATGCATAGAAACTGTATTTCATGGGGTTTGAGAAGCCATTATGAAGCATTCCAAACAATTCTCTGGTTTAGCCTGTAAAAAAGAGCTCTATCTCATCTGCTCTTTGAAATCTCACAAAGAAATCTGTTCTACTATTTAGCATTTTTCTCCAATTTCTGAAATTAATAATTTCTTCAACGAGTCAAGTTAATTATGTCTTGATGATATGAAAAATACATTGTATTTAAAAATACTTTGTAAACACAGTAACAGTTTACTGTGTGAAGATTAATACTGTGTTTCCTCTAACCTTCCCTATTTCTATCTCTCCTGCTCTGTCATCCTAGGAAGATTTCCTTGTAAACATCTCTATTAAAAATATTGACATGGTAAATCTAAGGCAGACAACTAATTAAAAAAATTACTATTTCTCTTCTCTTCTCTTCTCTTAAATATAGCCCTGTTGATATTTGTCATATCTGTAACTGAGTAATTTTGGCTCTATATTTGAATAGATAAAACACCAAGATCTGTTATTTCCCCTCTCCTAGCAGGATTTTCCTGCCTGTTTTAAGTTTGGTATTTGCTGGGGACAGGAGACCAGGTTGACTTAAAAGATATAATACTAACCCTTATTGAATTTCATCATGTTACTTTGGGACCATATCCTCACTTGTAAAATCCCCTTTTAATTCAAAACTTATCTTTCTCAAGCACTTGGATCTTCTCTACTATATAAGAAAATTCTTTATTCGATTACTATGGCCTTTAATACAAATTCTGTGTAGTTCCAGGTCCAAAACTTATCTCCTAGGGTTCACACAGTAAGTCCTCTCAGTTTTAGAGGACGTTTACACTGAATTACAGGGAAATTTTGTTGGAAAGCAGAGACTTGTTAAAGCCAAGGAAACCCTGGATGGATACCCCTAATAGGTTCCATATATGCAATATCCACGGATCTGCAGAAGATTTCTGAGAGAAGATTACTGTGATTTCAGATGAAAAACCTGGAAAAAAACTGAAGGCAAGGCTTTTGGGCTAAATCTGCACCATTGTGCTGGTTTTGGCATGGGTAATTTTCTTCACAGTAGTTGATATGGGGGTGTGGTTTTGATTTGTTCTGGAATCAGGGTTGATGGCACAGTGATGGTTACAGGTACTGCTGAGCAGCTCTTGCACAGAGTTAGGGCCTTCTCTGACTCTTGTTCTTCCCCAGTGGCTGGGCTGGGGGTGCACAAGGAGCTGGAAGGGGACATAGTTGGGACAGCTGACCCCAGCTGACCAAAGGGACATTCCATAACATATGACAT
This sequence comes from Notiomystis cincta, assembly GCA_013398075.1. Classification (NCBI taxonomy): domain Eukaryota; kingdom Metazoa; phylum Chordata; class Aves; order Passeriformes; family Notiomystidae; genus Notiomystis; species Notiomystis cincta. The sequence continues at coordinate 5,105 of VZRX01000912.1, forward strand.
CATGTTCAGCATATAGATCTGGAGGAAGAAAATGAAGAAAAAGAAAGGGGAGGACATTCAGGATGCTGTTTGTCTTCCCAGGTAACCGTTACAGGTGACAGAGTCCTTCTTTCCTGGGAATGGCTGAACACCTGCCTGTGCATGGGAAGTGGTAAATTAATTCCTCGTTTTGTTTTGCTTGCATACACAGCTTTTGCTTTACCTATTAAATGGTCTTTACTAGAAAACATGAATTTACTCCCTTTTTCTCTTCTGGTTCTCTCCCCCATCTCACTAGGGCATAGTAAATAAGTGGCTCTGTGAGGCTTAGTTCCTGGCTGGAGTGAAAACACACTTATCACACCAGCTGCATGTAATCTGCTGATAAGACAATTCCTAAAATACAACAAACATCCAAAGAGACCTAGTAAGGACAAGGAAAGGAAAGAAACCTCTATCTCTCACTGATGTGAGAAAGAAAAGAGAACTCCTATGGTCTGGAATCATGTGCCAGATGAAGTATGTTCCTTTGACAGCAACTCTGCTCTTTGGCCTGATAGACAGCAACANTGCATAGAAACTGTATTTCATGGGGTTTGAGAAGCCATTATGAAGCATTCCAAACAATTCTCTGGTTTAGCCTGTAAAAAAGAGCTCTATCTCATCTGCTCTTTGAAATCTCACAAAGAAATCTGTTCTACTATTTAGCATTTTTCTCCAATTTCTGAAATTAATAATTTCTTCAACGAGTCAAGTTAATTATGTCTTGATGATATGAAAAATACATTGTATTTAAAAATACTTTGTAAACACAGTAACAGTTTACTGTGTGAAGATTAATACTGTGTTTCCTCTAACCTTCCCTATTTCTATCTCTCCTGCTCTGTCATCCTAGGAAGATTTCCTTGTAAACATCTCTATTAAAAATATTGACATGGTAAATCTAAGGCAGACAACTAATTAAAAAAATTACTATTTCTCTTCTCTTCTCTTCTCTTAAATATAGCCCTGTTGATATTTGTCATATCTGTAACTGAGTAATTTTGGCTCTATATTTGAATAGATAAAACACCAAGATCTGTTATTTCCCCTCTCCTAGCAGGATTTTCCTGCCTGTTTTAAGTTTGGTATTTGCTGGGGACAGGAGACCAGGTTGACTTAAAAGATATAATACTAACCCTTATTGAATTTCATCATGTTACTTTGGGACCATATCCTCACTTGTAAAATCCCCTTTTAATTCAAAACTTATCCTTCTCAAGCACTTGGATCTTCTCTACTATATAAGAAAATTCTTTATTCGATTACTATGGCCTTTAATACAAATTCTGTGTAGTTCCAGGTCCAAAACTTATCTCCTAGGGTTCACACAGTAAGTCCTCTCAGTTTTAGAGGACGTTTACACTGAATTACAGGGAAATTTTGTTGGAAAGCAGAGACTTGTTAAAGCCAAGGAAACCCTGGATGGATACCCCTAATAGGTTCCATATATGCAATATCCACGGATCTGCAGAAGATTTCTGAGAGAAGATTACTGTGATTTCAGATGAAAAACCTGGAAAAAAACTGAAGGCAAGGCTTTTGGGCTAAATCTGCACCATTGTGCTGGTTTTGGCATGGGTAATTTTCTTCACAGTAGTTGATATGGGGGTGTGGTTTTGATTTGTTCTGGAATCAGGGTTGATGGCACAGTGATGGTTACAGGTACTGCTGAGCAGCTCTTGCACAGAGTTAGGGCCTTCTCTGACTCTTGTTCTTCCCCAGTGGCTGGGCTGGGGGTGCACAAGGAGCTGGAAGGGGACATAGTTGGGACAGCTGACCCCAGCTGACCAAAGGGACATTCCATAACATATGACATCATGTTCAGCATATAGATCTGGAGGAAGAAAATGAAGAAAAAGAAAGGGGAGGACATTCAGGATGCTGTTTGTCTTCCCAGGTAACCGTTACAGGTGACAGAGTCCTTCTTTCCTGGGAATGGCTGAACACCTGCCTGTGCATGGGAAGTGGTAAATTAATTCCTCGTTTTGTTTTGCTTGCATACACAGCTTTTGCTTTACCTATTAAATGGTCTTTACTAGAAAACATGAATTTACTCCCTTTTTCTCTTCTGGTTCTCTCCCCCATCTCACTAGGGCATAGTAAATAAGTGGCTCTGTGAGGCTTAGTTCCTGGCTGGAGTGAAAACACACTTATCACACCAGCTGCATGTAATCTGCTGATAAGACAATTCCTAAAATACAACAAACATCCAAAGAGACCTAGTAAGGACAAGGAAAGGAAAGAAACCTCTATCTCTCACTGATGTGAGAAAGAAAAGAGAACTCCTATGGTCTGGAATCATGTGCCAGATGAAGTATGTTCCTTTGACAGCAACTCTGCTCTTTGGCCTGATAGACAGCAACAGAATAAAAACCAGACTGGGCAGATCAGGGAAAAGCAATATAACAAACACTGGTGGTATTCATCTAGCAATGTTCTATCAGAAAACACGAGCAAAGCATAACACAGAACACAGCATATGAGAGACACTGTGGTCTACTCCAATAAAATGAAAAATAGTTATAGATATCTTGAACTGTACTTCTAATGGGTAAGGGTAACATAAAAGTTGTGATCTGGAAAAAAAAAAAGAGTATGTTGTAGACCAATCTGAAAAGGCAATAACATAAAATTTCAGTGGGAAAAAAAAATTTATACAATTTCATATATAAATTTTTATACCTCTAAGTTCTATTGCACATGATTAATTTTACTCTGTTTTATTTGTCTTTGAAAATAATGGAATCACACATGGAAAGCAGTAAATACTTGTAGATTTGAGCTTTTTGTGACATAAAACACAGGCAAATTATTCCGTGTTTTGAAATAATAAAAGCTAACTAGTCATAAGATTTCTTTTTTTTTTTTACAATAAACTGCATCTTACAGGAAAAAAAAAACAAAAGTGAAGAGGAAAGGAAAATGTGCTTGAATGATACCTTTAAGAATGTATTATGGGGAACAACATGTATTTTAGTATGAAGCATTGTTCAATTTTCTTACAATTCCTTTAGTTACTTACCTGATCAATCAGAGATATGTTTGGCAGGCCACTGCCAAGTTTAATACTTCATGTGTATATGTCTCCCACCAAGTATCCTCGGTGAAACTGTAATTAGAAAACAAATTTAGGAGGCCAAGATTCAAGTGCACAAAGATGGCATATAAGATCTTATTTAAATGTCTAATTCCTCTTGAGAAACACTCAGACATGATTGCCATAACAATGCTAATTTTCTCTTTTCTTTTCAATTGATATATGATAAGGTCTCAGTAGTGCAATGATATTTATATAAATATTTCTCAGAAAAATCTGGCCATTTCAGTGCAGCATAGCTAAAGCAAATTAGTGCACAAAAAAACCTTTTCTCCAACGTGGCATTGCATTTCCCAAGATAGCTCAGTGTCTTCCAGGTAAGATATTTCTGTGCCACAGACCATTAATGAGACAATCGTGATAGCACAAGCTAAGAAAATAAAGACAAACCATAAAAAGTGTAAATTGTGTATTTCAAATATTCTGAATAGCTCAGTGAAACATATTATGTCTTGTTTACTAGAAATAAAATACTGCTGCATTTTGAAAGACTACCCTTTTTTTTCTTTTTAATTAATTCCAAACCAAGAAATATTTATTTGAGAAATACAGCTGTGTGAAAATTGTGATTTGGAGGAAAAGTGGAAGATTAGACCTTGGATGAATGAAGGAACTAGTTCCTTTTCCAAAAAGAGTAGTACCATCCTTTTTTTTTCTTTTGCTAATGATTCATGTCCCTATTTCTTGCACAAAGCATCCACATACATACATATTTTCACAAGTAGAGATTGTATTTTATCCATGTTCTTAATTTTTTAAGCATTGAAAAAGGAATTTACTTTGCTTCTCAGACTTTTTTTTTTCTGAAAATTAAGAGCAATATCTATAATGCTTCTGAAATACAATTCTGCCTAACATCAAAATTTTGCTATTGTTTGGAAACTTGAAGGCTAGTTTTCTGCCCAGTCTTTTGGAACTTTCATGACTTTCCTGTCCTTTTAGTCGTCCATTGCACATAGCTGTCTACATACTTTCCCATTCAAATTACTTTGTTGAGCTGTTTATAAAAATGGAGTTTTAGAAAGTCCCTATGCACAGCTGGACTTATTTTGATTTTCTTCTCTGCTTTCCCTATGCACAAAGATACTGAGGAAATGGTACTTAGAACTTGATCAAGTTGACACAGACTAGTCATACTAGTCTCCTATTAATTTAGGGGATGTTAGGGATCCTAGTAGGAACATTTAAATGCAGAACAACTCAGAAAAGAAATAAAAGTAGAAATAAAAGAAATAAAGAAGATAGCACAACAGTTAAAAAGTCTTCCATAAAACATCCATTCAGCAGAAAGGAGACATCCATAATATAGCTTTGGTTTTTAGCCCCTAATTTGGTTTTAGCCCCTGACCTGGGAAGAGATAAAGAGTCTCCAATATGGAGTTTTGAGGCAGTTTCAGAAGAATTATCTCACTATCTCTCACAATGGTACACCTTTCTCTCTCTTGTGAATTTACTTCATTGCAAGTGGTGAAGGACGATAGACCGAGCTAGAGGGCATCACTTCTTGCTTTGTTGGTTCCTTGACTGCATGTCTTTTTCTCCTGTGATATATCAGTTCTTCACCATTGATTAGGCAATATAGTCAGGGTGCTGAAAAAGAATGTGGATATGTGATGTCTTATAATTGATGGGAAGAAAAGCCAATAGAATCTTGACTGTACGCTTACATGGATCACGTGATGAGGAAACTGACAATTGCCCTCTAAAGGCATAGTTAAATAGTTGAACTAGATGTGTAGGGAGACATCACATTAGAAATTAGTTATTAGCATATACCAAAAAGAAAGAGGAAGAGGTGAAAAACTTGATCTGAAATATTTTTCTAACATTCTTCGCTCATAATATGAAATCCTAACACATCATGTGTCTAGCTGACAAGGTGGTGTTTGGTCAGAAGTTGGACTCAAAGGTCTTTTCCAACCTAGTTAATTCTGTGATTCTGGGATTATGTACTCAAATATTTAACCCCAGTTATTAACAACTCTAGTAAAATCCTGTGAAATGGCAAGTTATCAACCTCTTACAAGTTTGAAAGAGAGAGTTATCCTGTTGATCCAGCATAATGAAATACAACAGAAAGAGTAACATTTCCCATTGGAAGGAGAGTTTTCATTCATTGTTGTCTTTTAGTCAAAGTTTATTTACAAATATTTGAATGACCCTTCTAATATTCAGTAATATACTCAAAATGCAAGTATAAAATTATACTACCCATGTAAACTGTCGAGTTACAGCAAGATGGGATCATATGTTGTTATATATAAAGCAGTTCTATGGTAGTTTAAACAATAGGTATTTTTTCACTTGGGGAGACATTAGTTTTTAAAAACATAGATTAAAGACTAATCATTAAAAAGCTTAGCTGTTCTTTGATAAGAATAGTATATTTCTTTGAAAATAAATAATCCCTAAAAGCAGATGGGATTGTAGGCTGAATATACATATTAGGATATTATGAAAGGGTTTGTAAGAGAAAATGAAATTGAAATATAAAGAAATCTAGCATGTGAAGACATCTGGACTGAATATATCATGCAGTCTTATTACAGAGAGAACCAAGGATTTATAAGCACCAGGATGGGTTGATCAGGAAGGCAGTAGAAAAAAAAGAGCATAAAGGACAAACACAGTGTTACATTGGTATCAGAACATATAGTGCAAATTAGAAATTACAAAAATTAGAAAAATATAAGTAGTTAATTGTAAAACAATTACAAATATTTCATTGTATTACATGATCCCTGAATTATGTTTCTGTTGTAGTATTTGCAGTAAAACGCCATGCCTCTTCCAGAATTTCCAGACCTGTTTAGTCATGTCCAGGAAAGATAAATTCAGAATGGAAGAGGTCCTGATAAGAATATGCAAGCTCAACTATTGGGTAGAGAACATTTCTTTCAAGAAAATCTAGTAAAATAAACATGTATGAAAGATACAATTATTTCCTATTATTACATCACGTTCACTAACACCTGTCAATGATAATTTATTCAAACCATAGTAATAGTGACATAAATTAAATAGCTATATAATAGGAATTTAAAAAATTAACTAATTAGATTTGGCCAGAAGACTAAGGGAAGGTGAGGGGAGACACAGCACTGGCTTTCCAATGCATCCAAAACAACTGCCTTTTTCCTCATAACCAGAAGTTATTAAAGCAGAACTATTTTCCTTGTCATGTTTTCCCCATCTTCGTTACTGTCCAAATAATATGATGGTCAAAGTGTATCTTACCCCCATTGAAGACTACCTGTTCCTGGGCATGTTTCATTATTCCTTCACAGAAAAAGAGAAGTAAGACCAGGGATTTTAGGGACACTGGGAAAAAAGAAAGCAGAAAAGAACATATCTTAAAATTTTTAACAATTGAGTAGGTAAAAGCTACCATTTTTTGTAAAGAAATAAACAAATGTTGGAGTGATCTAACATTGAAAGACAGGGCTCTTCTTCCTGGAAAAAAAGATTTTTGATTAAGGTGGACGTGTAAGGTTCATCAAATTCATGCAGTATGTCTTATTAACGGTCTCTAAGCCAACCCTCAGATAGCCATAAGTCTACAGCATTATCCAAGATGTATTTAAGGAAAAAAAATGCTTGACACCAGAGAAAAGGTTAGCGCTACACTGCAGGGATTCTAATTCTTAGTTTCATTAAGGAATTAAATTAGAGCGGAACTTTTACCCTTTCCTCCTCTCCCCATCACAAAAAGGAATGTTAACCTCAAACAGATCTGCTGCTCATCTTCAGTATTTTGCAACCTTTTCTTCACAGCAAGGGCAAAGGCCTCTGCATTGATATTCTGAAGGGAATCTGCATGACATTGTTAGGAATGGGCAAATGGTCTGAAAGTCCCTACACAGCCAATATAATTCTGATTAAAGCTTGGCATTTGTTTTCTTGCTCCTTGGAGCAGATAGCATGCTGCCTGGAATTAGAAATATGAAAAGCAGAGGAACTTCCTACTGTGCACAGAGAGTATTTTTTCCTCCACACTTTCAAAATATAGTTAAGTTTGAATACTTTTTGTTGTTGTTGTTTTTCGGGCAGATCATTAAAATAAGGTCACTCTTGTTTTCCATTTCAGAATGTGATTTAGTCTGTCTCACACACTTTCCTCCAGAATTACTGAGAAAGATCTTGCTCTACTAGCTTCCTCACTGATACTTCACCTCTGGCATTTTAAAATGAAAAAATCATGATTTAGTTCTTCAAGTAAAGAGATGTATATAACTTTTGAAAGAACCTTATATATATGATAATACATTTAATTTAAATATTTATCATAAAATCCTAACATTTTGAAGGAGAGCTCTTATTTGAGTGTGTGCATATTCACTAGCATGAAATAAATTTATAGTCACATTTCAAACTCTGATTGATGAATTGATTAATTTTCACTTAAATGCACCTGGCAAGAACTGTGGGTGAAGATTAGTTTTGTCCAAAATGGTCCCAAATGGTGCAAAAAATGTTCAAGCGCAATGTGAATTCACTTGAAGTTGGTGGAAGAACCATCATTAGTCTTCAGGGCTTCAGGATTTTAGTTTTTCTTTCCATTATACGTTTATGTTATTCAAAATCAATTGCAGTTGTCTTTTAACTTGTACCATACTTCAATTAAAACATTTACAGTAAAGTCTCACGAAAATCATGCAATAAAACCTACAGAACTGCCACAAATATTTTTGTTGTTGTTTAAGGAAGTTCAAGACAGTTTTTCAGGTAAGAAATGCTTGGTCACCACAATTTTTGTTTATTTATTTATTTATTCAAAAATTATCGATTTTGGCTGTACCAGGTCCTTTTGGCCAATGAGGCAGCGTATCAGTGGATAAAATGGCAATGCTTTGTTGGTAGCAATAAAGCTGAACTGCTGTAGGAAAATGAGCACAGTAGTAGCCAGTCTCCAGAAAACTCATTAATGAGACTGAGATGTTCCCAGAAGATCTACTTTTTTCTTGAACTGTCCCAGTCAAATGGTTCAGTACCCAGATCAATAGGTTCTCCTGTTTTTCCTCCACAAAGGAGACAGTTGTACATCTTATTTTGCCTCAAGGATCCAAGGGCACGCACAAAATTTTAAAAAAACTTAAACTGTCCAGAGATACAAGAAATAATTGAGGGAGATTATGGAGCCTTCCAACAAAACAATGTGAAAAATCTAGTTTATATTAGAGTGGTGCACCAAATTAATTATAAAAGAGAGGGACCACATCCCATCCCTCTCTTTTTTCCCTTGGCTCTCTTTCTTTTCTCTCTCTTCCTCCTGTCTTCCTCTTTTTTCTTTGTTTGCCCCAGCTCTGGACTATCCATGCAGCCGGACCACCATGAAACCTGAGGACTGGTGATAAACTGTGTTTTCTTTCCTTGCTTTGTCTAGGCAAGCACAGTGATCATCATCCACCCCATACTCCCAACTGAACTGGGCTGTGGGACTGGGAATTTTCTGCAATGTTGTGTTGTGTGCCAGCACTTTTGGTTGCATATGCTGGTTTGTGAGCCAGCACCTCTACGGAGTTTGTTGTGGGAGTTGAGAAGTGTACTGTACAAAATTAAGGGCTTGTCAGCCAACAGTTTTTGTGGAAATGATTCTAAGAAGAGTGTGTTAGCCTATACCTTTTGAGTCAAAACAGTGGGCTGGTTGCCAAAATTATAGCAACTGCACAATAAAAGCATAAGAGTTCCCTGACACGCATCTTTGTTGCCCATGGTAAGAAAAGGATCATCACTGCCCCAACCAGTGAGTTATGACATTCAGTCTCTTTTCTGTTTATAAACCAGTTTTATTATGTGGGAATTATGATTCAAGAAACTTGCTTTACTATTTTCACAGAATAAAGTTTAGATTTTAACTTTCGGTACTATTATTACTGTTGCATTTATATCTTTATCATAGATAAAAATAGTTACTTTTCCCTTGAATTAGAGTGTTAAATACAGTATTTTTCTGTTCAGATAACATTCCATATAAAGAAGTTTGGTTTAGCTTATCTGCCTATACTTAGGAGCAACAATACCAAACTCTGCAAAACAGCTAAGAGTCCAGAAATAATGAGTGATATACCTCTTTCTGAGGTTTGTGCAATGCACAAATTATTTCAGAG
>VZRX01000920.1:0-36494 GCA_013398075.1 Notiomystis cincta
TTAACTTTTGGTCAGCTCTGAAATAGTCAGGCAGTTGGACTGGGTAGTTGCTGTGGGTCCCTTCCAACTGAAATGGTCTCTCTATGTGGAAATAGTTAAGAAAGAAAGTTAAAAACTAATAATGGAATTAGTATTCAAGTAACTAAAATTCTTCTTAAGAGTTCAGAGCAGGAGTATGAGCACCAGTGTCCTTCCTGTGAAAAACCCAGAGTGAAATCTTATTATGGGCATGAAGTTTTACTGGGTTTTCTAAGGCACTCCAGCCCTCACACCAATTAAAAAAACTTGATATGACTAGTATTCTCAAGCAATTGAGGTCTCACTAAACTAAGTAAAGGAGTCTAATCTATCTGTGTAGCACAAAGAGAGGCTTAACTTGTAGTGCTGTGAATCACTTATTTCCCTTGGCCACCAGAGACTTTAGTTAGTCCTTGTGAATGGCAGCTCATCCCTGGATCTATAGACTTGGATAAAATACTCCTAAAAGCAGTTACCTGATGGCCACAACAAAGAGAGAAGGAGTCACTCAGGGCAGTGTCTCAGGAAGGAGAGAGAAATGACACTTTCTTTTTTATCTTAAATGAATTTTAGAATGGAATGCCTGAGAAGATTATCAGTGTCTAAAACCAGAGACAAGCTATTAATAACTGCATGTTTTTCCCTTTTTTTTTTTTTTTGGTTTTTAAAGGGAGAAATCAGCTCCTTGCTGTAACATGACTCACTTCCACAAGCCTGCAACATCTGAACTGTCTTGCTATACCCAAGAGGCTGGGGTGAAACACGCCACAAGGCTACTGAGGCCATTGCATTTTTACATGATAACTCAATGAAAAGAGGAAGGTACCATTAATCATCTTCCACTGTCATTAAATAAGTCTTTAAAGAATACCTAGAAAGCTTTAAGGCAGGGGTTTGGTGTTTGTTTTTTTTTTTTTGGCTAAAATATTAAATTGTAAAATCATCTGTGAATAGTAGTTATTGAAGAATAGCTCTCTATAGAGGTTGCCTATCTTTAGACAAGATCCCAAGAACTGTGGTATAATCCCAGATTATAGATGGATAGCTGAGATGCAGAACAGCCTGTGTTTCCAGATGGATGCCCTTGTGCCTCGAAGATCTCAGATAAGAGATCTCTCTCTGTAGTCTGGCATGACTAAAACCCTACAGGGAAGCATTGTGGGCTTGATGGTTCAGTCCAGGACTGGGAGATTCCAGAATGTCCCAGCCCTGCCACTTGGTTAATGCCAAGGTGTCCCCAAATGTAAAAACTTACTGGTGGTGTTGTGCCAAACAAAGCCAGGTGCTGAACAGGAAACACCCCACAAGATTTATTACAGGTGGAATATTTTGTGTTCCTCTTTCTGATGCATTCATGATATTTTTCATGGGGACAGAACTGTGAAAAGCATGCTTTGGGCTACTGCTTGGCGAGGCTCTCCAGCTCTCCAGGGGTCTGGTTAGGGGTCAAATAATTGCATGAATGGTGTCTCCTCCAAAAAGATTGGCTAGTTCTGTAATACACCAACTGGAGTTTGCTATCCTGACCTGCAGCATGTAGAGCTGGACTCTATGTTGGATGTTTCCTCCAACTGGAGCATCATAGCTGAAAGGATACTGGTTATTCCAGAGTGGAGGAAATATGTGGTCCCATGGCTTCTTCTTGTTTTTAGGCCAGAAAGTCCATAACATGGTGACAAAAATAAGAGCCCCTTCCCAAGTGATGTTTTGATAAATATTTGAATTTTTTTTCTAAATTGACAAAAACTCTTTTAAATGTAAAGCCATGTTGTTGAGAAACTACCAGCCAGTTCTATTTAATACTCCTTAAGTATATGGGAGCCTGATAGAAGGATTAGGGAACTAATGATTTTAAAATTACTTGAAATCAGTTATGAATGGTAATTACTTTGAGTGTTGCTGTTGTCTGGGATAGCAAGATAGGCTAAAAGAAATCCTGTCTAGGCTTATTTTCCATGAGTCTTTGATTACAGCTGTTCTGAATAGCTCCCCTATCATATTTTGTGGTAGCAGTGGTGGTATTAGAAGCTTTGTGCATGTGGAAAACCTCATCACATTAAGTTTTATTCATGATTTCCAGTAAGGTTCTGCTGAATTCTGTTTGAATGTGCACAAGAGATCCAGGGCACTGCCTTTTTTGATGATCAGGTTAAATGTTCTACTGAAATGCAGAGCTCAGAAAGGTCAGTATGAAAGACAAGGAGAACACAGAGGATGAAAACTGAGATGTGAGGACAGCATGCCCAGCTGCAGGCAAGGACAGCAAGGTCAGCTCCTCAGCTCTCCAAACAAATTATTCGATTAAGATAGAGGAATACCTGGTAATTTAACTCTATTCACACAAAGTTCTTACTTGATCAAAAGAGTTGTTTGCTCCTTACATTTCACTGCTTTACAATGCACTCTCAGTGACCTTTTGCTCTCTAGGTTTTTCTTTTTCCCACTTCTCCTTTCTTCAAATGATAGAGAAGTGCACCTGATCTCTTCTGGTTTCTTACTTTGTTCTTTTTCTCTTGCTGCCCTAAGGTACAAATAGTCTTTCAGTACTAAATAATTGCTTCAAAGGAAGCCTTCACCTCAAGCACCAACACTGATGGATCTAGAATCCTTCTGTACTTCTGTACCTAATTTACATTTGTTAACTTCTGAACAATTAATGGAGTAAATAATAATTTATCAAAATCTTACAAAGACAAAACAAAACAAAATACCACAAACAAACCCAAAAAACCCCAAATAAACAACAAAAAAACCCAAACAACAACAAAAAACCCAACAAACAAAACCCCCTCAAAAACCCCCAAAATCAAAACAAAACAAACACCAAAAGCAAGATTATGTTGGAGTTGGATTTCTTCAGTAAAATTCCAGGACAGTTCAAATTGGTTAGGATCTTTTTCACCTTTCCCCATTGTCCACACTGTTAAAGGTTTACTTAGAACTTGTGCTAATACTTTTTAATACTTGCACAGATAGGAAGCAAAACTTTCTGATGTGAGCCATTGCAGCAGAACGATGGAATAAAACAGAGTTTAAGTGCTCCTTCTATTTTTGATTTGTTCCTTTTATTTTGCCCCTTTATGCCTAATTCAGGCATTGTACTTTCTAGCAATAGGTGAGATATAATCTCCGTTGCAGTGCATAGGGCTAAAAGTGGTGGCTGATGGTCCTGATCATTCTGGCACTCCTGGGAATCCTCACACCATCTTGGCATTGTATATGAATATTCAAGTTATGGCTCTAATTCAGAAACTGGACTCAATGTGGGATATATTTTCAGCTCCTAGAAACAGCTAAAGTGCAGTTGATTTACTGCTTTTTATTTTATTTAATCCTGAAAGGTAGAAGACTTTTTTCTGGTTCCTCTAGAAAGGTTAATGCACTGGGCTGGCAATACTTGTGAGTTCTGCTCTTTTCCCTTTGCTCTGAAATGAGAGGTCCTCACATGCAAGTCCTGCTTCTCCACATGGATGTGGTTGCTTGCTTACAAATCCCATGGATTTGTAATAAGTCTGAGAAGCTACCTGGGGATACAGGCAGCTTGAGACATCACGCCACCCCTCTGCTAATGAGACATATCTCTAGATCTCCTTTTTAATCTGACCCAAATGGTGCTAGTGGCCTGGTTTTCTCAGTGCCTGATCAACAGAAGGACTTGGGTGAGACCTTGATGACCAGCTGAGATTTGATTTAAATAGGGCAGAGGTGATACTGCTGGGGAAAGCAGCCTAAGACCGTGGCAGAGATTATGTCTATTCCTATTAGTGAGAGAGAGTATCCTCACCTGAGTAATTTCAGAATTCAGAGATCAGCACTGGTCTCCTGTGTTTCCAGTTTTAGTTTATCACTGAGCTTGTGACAGTTTGGCCTCTGGTGCCTCAGGCTGCATCCCCGAAGTGTGGTTTGTAAGCACATGAAATAGTTTTAAAATATGCACAGATGTGGTGGTTTTTCACAGTAAGTTGATTTACTGCTCATAGTTGGTAATTTTTGCATCTTAAGCAAAGATTTGTGCAGAGAAAAGGTATATATTTCTTAAGGGAAATTGTTAAACTTTTTGATTTTTGTTAAAATAAAAAGGTGATGACTGTTTTTCCTTATACAGAATTTGCCAATCTTCTAGAAATTGTTGGATCAGTAGAGTTGATCTGGGTCTATGAGCACTTACTGGTAGAGAAAAATACACAGCAATAACGAACTTCTGATGCAGGTTTCTTTGGTAGCAGTGAGGGTGGAAGGAATTGTCTTCTGCCCCCTCAGCAGCCCACCTGCAGCCTGCCCAGTTTAAGCACAGGACTTGTGTCTAAGCTTCAGGTACTTGAAAAAAACACACTCCAAACCCAAGGGCCAACCTCTCCATTGTATTCAACTGGGGAACATAAGTGCCTTTGACAACATCAGTAAAATCTATTTGTCAAACCCAGAAGTCTAAATAAAGGCCTAACAAGCTGCCCTTCTGAGAGGCCTTCAGAGGCACCTAACTCTGTTGACTCAAAAATTTTGAGACATGTCAGTAGGATGAGGGCAGCTGGCAGAGCTGTTTATCTTTAGACCTTGTCCTTTGGAGGGTGTCTGACCTTATGCTAACAGCACATCTTAGACTTGTCCTGGAGCTGTTCCTCCAAGCACTTTGCCGATTGGTTGACCTCAAAGCTCAGAGATAAAATCGGCTCCCAGATCGTTCATGCCCACAGTGCAGTGCATGGAGCTCTGGCTCAAAGGAGGAATCTGCCCTTGGAGATTTAAAAGCAGCCTTTTTGTTATGACTCTTTGTGTAACCTTCATCTTCTTGCCTTGAGGTTGTACAATCAACTGTCATGAAGGGCCAACTAACTATAACTAGTCAGGAGATGAGGGTGAGGAGATGAAGAATTGAAGCCCAGGTACCCCCATCAGCAGGTTTGCCATGTTTCTCATTAAATCCATCATGTGGGACAGGCTGTATTTGGAGGTATATCCTTTCTTGTGAACGAGGAATTTTTTCTTTTGAATTTCTTTCGAATTTGAATAAAAAGCAAGTCCTACATTCTGGAGCTATTGCAAGAAATGCAATGTGGCACCTTATAAACAAAACAAAGAAAGATGGTTGGTTATGGGATTTTCTTATGGGGGGATGTGGTTTATCTCTATTGTAGAGTTTATTTATTTTGTGATTTATCCCTGATACGGAGACCAGAGCAGTTTAGATGCAGTGAGAGGATGGAGGAATAAAACAACTGTTATAGATGTGTCTAGCCAGGAATTGATCCTGAATCACAGTTAATGGAAGATGAACTGTATTTACATAAGGAACCACTGTGCAGAATGTGCTAAATATAGGTAACTCTTGCCTTAAAGAGCTTACTGTCCACAAAAGACAGAGAGAATAAGGGGCAGAGAGAAGCTTTGGAAATCAGGCGTTCTGAAATATTGAATTGCCATGACTTTATTTGGTACTGAAGGTGATTTCTGCTCTCCCATTTGCCTGTTTTTCTTCAGCAGGGATGTGCAGGCTACCTCAGGCAGGACTGCAAGTCTTAACTTCCAATCTGCTCTTTCTCAAGAGAAGCTGAGATTGGAGCCAGGGAAGTAGACTAAGAGAAAATAGAGAGCCAGTACTATGGCAGTGTGTTTTGTACAGTGTAAAACCAGCCTGGCTGACAGTGCAGAGCTGAGAGTGAAATCTGCAGTAGAACAGCTGGCAGTGCAGATCAGCCATCGTGTTCCCTGGGTTCCCAAATTTGCACAATGTGGAGCTATGAGCTGGCACTGCCAGCCATGCCCAGCTGCAGTCTGGGAGGTGTAAATCAGCAGCCTCCAGCCTCAGAATCAGGGTCTCAAGGGACTAATCTGAGGACTAGTGCAACTCAGGGAGTGTCTTCAGCAAAGTTAGCTTCAGGAAGGACAGGGCAGCGAGGCAGTTGAACAGAAGGTGGCTAAATACATTTCCTACCAGGATGTGAAGGTGGCTAAAACCAAATTTGCCTCATTCATGCAAATGAGACCTGCTAAAATTTTCTTTGTTCTTCCATTTATTTACTTGTGGCAGGCCAAATCAGACTGGAAGGGAAAGGGGGCAGCAGTATTGTTTTCTATTCAGCTAATCCTTTTTGCTGAGTCCTGCTATTGCAGCCAGTTATCTGCATACCTTCAAGCAAAATGGGGATTTAAACATCAAAGTACTAATTTGAATTCTGGAGGACAATCATTGTGGAGTCATCAAACCTTCCAGCAACTGTGCTGGTTTCTCCTTTGCTCTAAACCTTATCCTGCACTCCCAGACACCCCCAGCAGTCTCTGAAGCCAGCTGGAACATTGACCAGGATAAAGCTCAGTGTAACACAATCTGTCCCTTGCACAAAGGCACAAACTTAAACTGCTCCTCAGCCATTTGGCCAGGCCAGTCACTTGGTGTTCAGCTCAAATTAATTTTAAACTTGAAATCTTTGGGGGTCCTGTTTGGCTTCTGAAGAGTTTCTTGTCCAACCAACAGAATAAGGAGGAAACTGGCCCAGAGTCCCAGGAGTGAGAAATGCTGTGAGACTCTGCAGGCAACATACAAGTGTCAGACCACACCATGAAATCAAGCACATTCTTCAGCCAGGGCTTCTCATACCCGTGGTCATTTTCTCAACCAAAACAAAACAAAAAAATTGTGGGTTTTGTCTTCTAGTGTTTGATTTTAAGGGCCTCAAGTAATGTATGTTAACACCTTAGTGTTGAAAGTAGCACAGTTATGAAAAGGCTGAGAATGAGCAGCTCCCAAATAATATCCAAATAGTGACTTTTGGCTTCTGTTTCCCTCTGCAGAAGCAAAACCACACATGTCTGCTGAAGGGCACTGTTTGAATCCTCTGCTCTTGCAAAACCATCAGATGCATTCAAACCTCTCTTCTGGTTCTAAATGGATCCTGAATTATATGAGCATGTTCCTTCCAGATAAGTACTTGGGAAATAATCTATGCAACCATATTCAGCCTCCAAGCTCCACAGCCCTTGCTTTTGGATGAAGTGGTAAGTTTTTAGCATTTCCCTCTTACTATCTGACTGTATGAGGAAAGCTTCTTAGCCACAAGAGCAGAAAAATAACACTGGATTGCCAATACCATAAATAAATCAGTACTTGCTCTCATCTACAAATCTGTCCATGTTTAATATGGGCCTGGAAAAATCATTCCATGGATGGTCATATGAATAAAACCCAATCTATGGTATTTTCCTGGGGGCTGAAGAACAAGATACAGGCATGATTGATCTGAGTTGGAGATTCAAATTTATGCTTGTGGACACAGCCCTGGCAGGAACCAGCTGTCCCCAGGCGTGAACTGTAGCTCAGGAAGGATGATCAAAACATGCCAAGATCTAAGATGAGAAGGGACTCTTTAATATACAATTATTTTTGCTGTTGATTATAACTTTCCTAGCAAAACTACATGTCACTAAGGCATTTCTGCTAAAAACTGTACCTTGGTCAGCTCTCTCAGCCGTGCTGCATGGAAGAGCACTTACCTCTATGAGCATGTAGAAGGAGAGCAGTGTGATGCCCAGGTTATACACAATGAGGTGTGGCCTGAGAGAGAAGGGGGGCCTGTTCTTCATGAACTTGTTGCCCAGCCATATGCAGAGTAGATATGCTCCAGTGAGGAAAAATGTGGGAAGGTAAGAGTCCAAAAGGAACCATCCTCTGACCCTGGCATCTAAAAGAAACAAACATGGAGCAGGCAATTAAGAAAGCTGTGGTAAAGTATTGCTAAACTAAGGCAGAACACATCATGGAAAGAATCTGCTAAAAGTGTGAGATGCAATGAGCCATTCCTTCCTCATGAGAGCTATCCATTGCTTTCAGATTACCAAAACTACATGCCAAGCCTCAGAGAATGTAGGCTGAAAACTGCATAGACTTTCCTAATAATTTAAGGTCACCTAAATCATTTTATTTTAATAGTAAAGAGAAAATGAAAGGGAAAACCCCATCTTCATATGATTTTAAAAATTAATTTAATGTTTCAACATAATATTTATTTAAATCTTATCTTAATCTGCTCAAGACAGTTTGCAGATAGTATTAAATACAATGTATGCATGTAATGTTGCCAGCTCATGTGTTATTTTAATTCTGCACTTGCCATACAGTGAGGAAGGCATATAGCATTGGCTAGAAAATGTTCATACAAGGGGAGGGCTTTTCCAAAACATTAAATATGAAAAGCAAGTGGCAAACGTTTACTCTGATTGTTATCAAAGATTTTTGGCTGGGCAAGGGCTTGCTTTCTCACAGTTTCTGTCCCACTTGCCTGGTCCTGAAACGAAATATTAAGGTCAAATCCTGCTTGCCTTATTCACACAAGTAATCCCATTGGCAGTAATCAGATAGTTCAGTGTATGTGAGCAAAGCCTAATCCCAGATGCCAAGCTGGAGGCACCACTTTGTTGTCATAGAGCAACTGGATGCCTCAAGCGAAACGGGTGTGCTTTCTTATATTTTTCCTTTTTCCAAGATGGAGCAGAATCTACAGTTAATTTTACATAGCAACATTCTTCAGCAGTTTAGCTGTAGAAAGAAAAAGGGGGCATCATGCTTAGCTTTTAGAATTACCTGTGGAGGAAGTGAAAAAAGAAGTGAGTGAGGAGCCATTGTGCAGGTCTCACAAATAGTTATTTCTGCTCTTAGCAAGATGGTTTTGCTCTTGGAAAATGTTTTAAATTACTTCATTATTTTTTTACAAAGGCCAAGATTTTGTTAAAAATTGTAAAAGGAAAGCTATTCATGGTGCATGAAAAAAAACATTTTACTGTTTTTTCTGCCTGTGTTGAATTTGGAAAAGACAGGTCCATGGATGATGCACAAAGTAAATGCGCCCAAACATTTAGTAATTGTTTGCAATTTTGCTGTACTGTATTCTTTCCCACAATTCCTTCCTCAGAAATATGTGCATAGAGGTATATGTAAAGTGAAACTTTAAGAATGTTAGAGGAACCTGCATATGAGCCAGACTTTGAACACCAGCTTTCTTTCTCATTACATTTTTCCTCTGCTTCCTCCCTTGCTTCCATCACAGTGGCCGTAACATTCATCTGTTGAATTTGCATTCCATGGGGGATGTTAGCACTTTTGCTAGAAAGACTTTGACCCAGACCAC
This sequence comes from Notiomystis cincta, assembly GCA_013398075.1. Lineage (NCBI taxonomy): Eukaryota > Metazoa > Chordata > Aves > Passeriformes > Notiomystidae > Notiomystis > Notiomystis cincta. The sequence continues at coordinate 9,138 of VZRX01000920.1, forward strand.
CACTACTTGCACTGCCATGTAAGTCCATTGCTCTCCTGCTTTTGACTCTCCCTCTTGGACTCCCAAAAGCCTCTAGGAGCAGAGAGGTGTAGGATTAAAGCAGTCACAACAGCACAATCCTTCCTTTTCTGGCAACCCTGCTTTTCTGTGCCTTACCAAGCTAGAACACCTGTTTTGTCTGTCTTTGGATCTCAATGCTTATTAGGATCACCTCAGTGTGAGAAGGAAACACTTCCAACAACCTCTTAAGGCTCACAAGCCATGTGTGAAGCACTGGAATGAATGTTTTAGAGGTGATTCTGCTCCCTTACAGGCTCTTAACATGACACAGGAGTCATAGGGCAGGTAAAGGTTGAGCATTTGTGTTGATGTCTTAGGAGTGTGTATTTTAGGAGCTTAAGGATTTCATTTATTTAATTGGTATCCTAAATGAAGATGTAGAAAGCAGTCATGTCAGCAAGACTGCTATCTAAGGAAAGGTGTCCCATCAGAGGATTGCAACACTTGGTACATAAAGGTTACATACACAAAGGCAAACTGGCATCAGTAGATAACAAAACTGTATGTTTGCTCAAAGAGGCAAAATATTCAGAAGAGTTCAGAATACAATTTAAACTACACAGAATAAATTCTGCCCCAGTATGCCCTCAGAAAGTTTTCATTCTGCTGTGAGTGGCCACAAGCATATGGGCTGATCCACACAAAAGCAGAACTTGTGTGCTTGTTCAGCATGTCAAGCATTTTTAAGTTCCACAGTATTCCAGTTTCAAGAGAAATTGTTAAAATGTGTACCCTTCCTGAATATTTCCTACCACGACCTCAATACCTTGAAGAGTAAAACAGTCTCTGGCAGAAAGTGGTTTATAAAGGGCAGCCAAGGAACGTGACTGTTTTGTTTCCACTTCCACTTACCCCTGAATGACAAGTGGAGGGAGTTTTTTATGTGTCAAGCAGGGGGAGGAAAGAGAACGTATTTCAAAAGAAGTTATCCAAAGAACGAGAGATGAAAAGGATTTCTGTTGACCGACAGTTAAATCTCCGTGTTCAAGCACAATAAAGGTACACTATCAGTAGGAGAAAGGATTATTTTTACAGTGTTGAACTTGCATAGCATCTGAAATTGAGACCACAGCAGTGAATAAAGTCACAGTGGGAAAGCACTGGACCACAGCAGGGGAAGGAGCAGGCGCCCACAAGCTCTGATCGCTCCGTGAATAAGCTCATTCACGGTCACTGGCCATGATGTGCCAAACCCTTGGGGTGAAGTCTTGGCTCCTTTGAGATGAGTGGCAGGCCTTCCAGGCTCTTTAAAGGTACCAGGCTTTTATCAATGAGGTTTAGAAACATTTTGATTCAAGTTTCTGCATAGCTTTGGCCAGTCAGTGTCTGAGTAGATTCAGTCTTTTTTAGGTGCAGAGGATAGATGGGTTTGCCCCAGTGCCTTGCTACAGATCATAGTCTGTTAAGGAAAAGTGCTTGTTACTTTATCATAACTTTAACAAAACACATCTCCTCTTGACCACCTCTGTTTCTTTCACAGATAACTAACCAGTTAACTAGATTTAGCTCCTGCAATTCAGTATTACTTAATTTTGCATAACACCAAACAATACTCTGCAGATGAAGGAAAAATGGTCTCTTACAGAAGAAAATTGCTATTTCACTCGTTCTCAATTTGCTTTGAGCCTAAGACCACTCCTTATTAAGAGATGCAACCAATGGGCAAGTAAATGGCTGCTATTCCACGATCCAAAGAACACTTGTTCTGCAGTTCGAAAGCAAACATGGAGGTAAAATTGTCTACAAAGCCCAGCTGATAACAGAGAATGAAGGTACAAAATATGCTGATATTTATAAATCAAATTCAGATCTCTGATAGTGTGTCCCTCAATCTAGTCAGACAGTACTGCAGCTTGTGTTAACCTGGTACTCCCAATGTGAGAGAGATTCCCTCTGGGAACTAGAGCATGGCTTTCTGTCTCTGCTAGTGCCCTCAGACACATCTGGTAATGATGACAAAGACCTGCATAGCCATACAAGTATTTTAGGAGTTACTACCTAAAATATAACCAATAAATAGGGGATTTGTTTTTAAAATACTAGAGTGCTGTTATATATCCTTTTAATCCATCTTGCTGCTGAATGTAGTGTATACTGTGGATGAAAACGAGTAGAGAGAAAGAAGAGGAATGGTTTGTGAGTTTAGATATTTGAGGAAGCTCTCAAATTCATTAGATATTCACCTGTGGGGCCATTCGATTTAAAACCGATTGCTGTTTATTGTGAATTATTTATGTGAATTATTTATGTGAATTATTTATGTGGATAAACACACTGGAGGGAGCTATGCTATTCAGGAAATAGATGATACTGTGTCATTATACCACCAGTTAAATTAAAGATCAGAGTGAAGAGGCATGGACAAACAAAGATATCTTCAGCACTGATGTCTGGAGAAGGATGGTGATGTACTTGGCAAGCAATACAAATAAATACTTGTTTAACTGAAGTGCTTTCTAAAAGCCCAAAGGGATCTCTACTCAGAAGTGGATCAACTACAGCTTATTCCTTCAGACAATTTTTCTGGACCAACAAGGAAAGAGGAATGAAAAAGATCATGTCCATTTGGGAAAAAAAAAAAAACAACAAAACAAAATACCAAAACACCCAAAAGTAGTGGTTTTATTCTTCTGATTACTTCTTTGTTAATATTAAAATGTATTATTGTAGAAGCCATTCATAAAACTTATTCTGCTTTAACCACTTTGCTGCAGCTCCCAAGCTGTTCAGTGTTTCTTCACTGGAAATCTTTCTTTCAAACTTCACATCTACTGTAGATATGATGGAAAAGATTTTGTAGCCAGACAGCCAGCTAAGAAAAATGAGAATTTCTTAGGTTTAAGAACATTATATCTTTCCCTTTTCCTTCCAATTAAGCAAGAACTGTTTCTGTAACATGGAGACCATTACTGCAACAAATTGAGAATCCATAAGCTTATGTCCATCCACATGAGCAGCAGTTCTGCATTCAACCATGGTAGAAGTTTGCAAGGCCATTCATGAAGTTAAACCTAGCCCTATCAATAGCAAGGTAGCCTTGCAGGGACATACTCTGAAGACTGTGTCCTGTCTAAGCTCCTGTCTCACCCTTTTCTTGTATTTGCTTGGCTCTCTTAGCCCTGACTTTGATGCTGCATCCTTGCCTGCAGTCCTATTTTAGATTTGGTTTTTTTTCTCTTACTTGTTTCAATCCTAACAGAACATGAGGCATCTCCATAATTATTTATGTTACTCTTGTCCAAACTGTTCCAGAAAGCAATAATAGGAAGTCAAAAGATGCATCTGTTCTCCCACCCAGTTCTATTGGTTTACTGAAATTTTGGATGTGAACCTGCAGGTTGCTTTTGCTCCAAGTATGCTTCTGAATTAGGCAGTAAGTAGCTGGACCAAACAAACTGGATTATGAATTACAATTAGTCCCAAAACAGATCTTCTACCTTCAGAATTATCCAGGTTTTGAGGCCTTTTTTTCCATGTTAGGATGTAAAATTGAACCTCTTTGATATTCTCAGAAACAAAGGAATCACAAATCATTGCATTGATAGATTTGGTGTTCCTGATAATACTGTGATTCTGCCTAGTTTACATTTTTCAATAAGAAGTTACTCTGCACACTCATTAGAAGTTTTTTTTGGGTTGTAATCTCTAGAAGTATTATTTCCTTCAAGGGCTGTAAGTGGAGCAGCTTACCTCGAGGTCCAAACATATAGTCCACAAACTCATTTACTTCCCGGTCAAAAGCTTTCAGGGTCTCCTAGAAAATATGGAAAGGGACATGTGAAAAAGACATTATCTCAGAGTCACAGAGAGAATACAATTTTAAAAAAACCCACTCCAATATACTTTGTAAAAAGTTTGTTATGTGCAAGTATTTCCAAAGTATGCAACATCATGTATACTGAAAAAACCCCAAACCTCTTTAAAAATTAATTTAGGGCAGATCATGGTCTAGATAACAATATAGGCCTCATTGCTGGAAACCACCCAAACCAGAACTCTTTAGAAAGGGAAATTAAGGATGTACAAATTAAAATCAGCAAGCATCGCAGTTAATCCATCTGTGATGGGTGTAGTTTTCACTCTGATAAAGATGCTGCTTTGTTTTTATTGTTTCCCCAATTGAATATCTCAATGCTTTACACTTAAAGATTTCCTTCTTTAAGGGATTGAAGTAACTATCTGAGATTTCTCTAAACCAGGCCCCAAGTTCCTATAAAACAAGCCTACAGAAGAACCTAGAGGTCTAGTAACAAAGTTCAGGCCATGTAGGGTGGCAGGAAGAAGAGGGTTACATTATAGAGACATTGTGCTTTGAGGTCTAAGTCAATGAATCTGCTAAGATGGCAGGTTTAGCAAATTTGTGTCTGTTTTTGACTGAGTTGGGAGCTAAGCCATGACCTACACAGTTCTTCCCCCAGCTGGATGTGGTGATCTCTCCAAAACATTTCTTCCCAGACTCTGGTTCTGGGCAGTGGCTTCCTGCATGCTGATGCCTGAACAATTCCTTGCCACAACCTGAGGTCAGCGAGATTCTTCCTCTCTTCTTCCCAACAGTGCCCTGCTGTGCTTGATTAATTGATTTCAGCACTGAGAATACATAGCCAGGTTGAGGAGAGTGACACAGAGTGATGCTGAGCCTCTCTGCAGGGCAAGAGCTGCTGTGGGTGCATTTGAATGCCAGGGATCTCTGCACCAGCCTGGACTGCAGACACCATTAACACATTTGCCTTATGAAGAACCTTATTTGCACCCTGGAAGGTCCAGCCCTGGCCTCTCCATTCTTCTGCTGGGACTGGGTTGTGATCTGGGCAGGGACAAGCTCCTGGCACTCCCAAACTGCTTCATTGTGTTTCTTCCACTCTTGATTTTGGTCCTCAGATTGTTCAAAGTGGACGAATTTCATGTGAGCATGTGGCAACGAGAGGTTCTTTCAGCACCTTAGGCTGTAACATCTGACTCTGCAAGATGCTGCTGCATTGATGTTTTCTTGGAGAAAAACTCAACAAAACCCTCAAAACTAAAAGTATATATTTTTCTAAATCAAAACAAAATCAAATCAAGCAAACAAACAAAAAAAAAACAAAATAAAAACCTCCAAAAAACCAAAAAAATACTTGCTTAAAAGAAACTGATGATTCACAATACAACAAGGTTTCTCATACTTCACAGCACTGAGGAAACTTAAACTAGCTTTTAGGAAAGTGTCCTGGCTACAGCCCACAGAGAAACGTATTTTCTGAATTTCAGACAATTTCCTTAGCAGCCTAATGCTTACAGGACATGACTTGATTTCCAGGTGCGGGACTTGTGCAAAAATCTGCTTCAATTTTTAGCTCCTTGAGCTATACAGTAGTTCTGTTATTATTTCATGGCAATGATACTCCCTTTTGGGAAATGCCACACTGCTGTTTGTCTGTGATGTGCCCACCTGCTGCATTAATTTGAAACAGACCTACTCCTGTGCTTAATGGTTTTGTGGTTAGACTTAACAGAATGCTTTGGAAAAAAATACTCTAATGGATTTGAGTGACTTGTAGGAACCAGCATGCAAAGTTATTTGCTTTCATGCTTTAATTACATAAACAAATCTTACATGTCCAGAACGAAGTAAAACACCATGTATATTCTTTTTATATTAAAATACTGTAGACAAACCTATTCTCAGCTTCATTGAACTGGAAATTAGGTAGTGAATGCTTCTAACAGTTAGATGGAGAACAGGAAGTGTAGAATACTAAGATCAAAGAGCAGAATAAAAGAAAAGAATCATAGAATTGTTTAGGTTGGAAAAGACCTTTTAGGTCATCAAGTCCAACTGTAAACCCAGCACTGCCAACCCCACCACTAGACCATGTCCCTGAGTGCTGCAGCTACACATCTTTTAAATACTTCCAGGGATAGTGGTAAAATCACTTATCTGGTCAGACTGTTCCAGAGTTTAACAACCCCTTCAGTGAAGAAATTTTTCCTAACACCTAACCTAAACCTCTCCTGCTACAACTTGAGGGCATTTCCTCTTGTCCTGCCACTTGCTACCTGGGAGAGGAGGCTGACCCCCATCTGGCTCCTCCCTCCTTTCAGGCAGTTGTAGAGAGTGATAAGGTCTCCCCTGGGCCTCCTTTTCCCCAGGCTAAACAACCCCAGCTCCCACAGATGCTTCCTATAGGATTTGTGCTCCAGACCCTTCCCCAGCTCCACTGCCCTTCCCTGGACTTGCTCCAGCACCTGAGTGCTGTCCTTGTAGTGAGGGGCCCAGAACTGGACACAGGATTGTAGGTGTGGCCTCGCCAGTGCTGAGTGCACGGGGACAATCCCTGCCCTGGTCCTGCTGGCCACACCATTGCTGCTACAGGCCAGGATGCCCTTGGCTTCCTTGGCCACCTGGGCACACAGCTAGCTCTCATTCAGACTGTCAACTGGTCTAGGTCCTGTTCCACAGGGAGCTTTCCAGCCACTCTGCCCCAAGCCTGTAACGCTGCATGGGCCTTGCTGGACCTCCCACCAATTCACTCTGTCCAGGTCCCTCTGCAGAGCCTTCCCACCCCCAGGCAGGTCAACACTCCCTCCCAACACAGGTTACTCTCTTCATTGGTCCAACTTGCAACCTCTTACACATGGTTAGGATGAGCAGACAGCATGCTGAGAAGATGAGCCAGTGTGAAGTGAAATCTACCTCCCTATGAGTGTGCTTGAGGGACACAGTGAGGACTCGTACCAGCTGACAGCCCTGTTCCCATCTATCTCAGCTAGCACTAGAAAAATCCAGTGCCTGGTTTGCTTTCATTGGCAATTTGAAAGTAGAAATTTTTCTAGGAGCTGCAGCAGAGAAACAAATATTCCTCTTAAGAATGCCCCAGCCTTTGCCTCTCTTTCAACATTTTACAGCTTATTTTAGTGTAAGGGAAGAAAAATAGATATTTACAAGATATAGATTTGTAAGATTGTTATAGAAAATACATTTATTTATATACCTAAAACTAGTAGTAATAGTTTTGAAAAAAATTTCTTACTTAAAAAAAGGTAGGTAATTTTGTGTGATTAGTCATGTCACCTTTCTGTCAACACTGCTACAAGGGACTATACTGTATTTCTAGGTTTTAGAAAATATCCTTAATAGTACCTCTGGGCAGATTAGATGCAAATGTCTTGCTCAACACGATCTGTCACATTTCTAAAGAAAAGCAAATAAAACCAGTCTGAACAAATCCATGTGTTCAGACAACTCACTTCTCTCTGGCAAATCACTGTAATAGCCTTTATCAACGAAGGTATTTGGGTTACAAGGCTAAAGATTAACATGTCTTTCATGTTGTTTCTTCTTTTGTACAGGACATTGCTCTGGGTATTAGCAATGTATATTCCTTGGCAAGAGTTTGGACAGATTTGTTGAAGATCTATTTACCTAAACCTATTAAAAAGACAGGTTATCTGAGCAAATCAAATTACTGAAATGGAAGGATGGGGAGGGAGCATAAAGTCAGTGATGATAAAGCAACAGAGATCTCTCTAATGAGATATTTCAGTATTTTTGCACAGAAATGTAATTAAGTGAATAGATAGTGCACACAAGATAGTTTCCATGCCATTGCAGCTAAAACACATTTTCAAAGTCACCTGGTATGTAAAAAATATGTCACTTCTTGTTATACATTTATATATCTTTGCCAGTGTTGGTCTTCATGGAGAGCCCAATGTCTACTGGTTTTCTAGTAGTTTTAGCAAAAGTAAAGTTATGTAAAAATTAGGTAAATGCTATCTAAACAGTGCAGACGTCAAAAATACCTTTGATATCTCAAAATACCAGTGATCTGAAATTAGGCATTATTTATTGCCCAGTGAAAACTGATTTAGGTTTCTCTTTATATAGCTTTATAACCAAACTATTTGAATCCAATAGAAACATGAAAAAACTTTCTGAAGTAAACTTCTTACAGATGAGTAAACTGTATTCAATCTTACTTAGGCTATCTGGAAACCTTTTGTATTACTGTTGGGGTTTTTTTTGGTTTTGTTTTTCTTTTTTTAATTCAAAAGCCTTGAATGTCATTCAGTGCCTCAAAATCCGAGATAATTTGTTGCATGCTCTCACACAGCTACATAGAAATTAGAATATTCTGTACAAAACAAGATGTCATTTCAGACTTCAAAGAAAAAGTGGAAATGGGTGCCAACCTCTGCTCTCTGATACAGCTCCTGGAAGTCACCATGACATTTTCAACTACCTCAATAGAAAATACATATATTAACTATATTATGATTTTTATAATTTAAAGGGAAAATTTTCCTTGATTCCCTTAAGAACTCTGCTTTGTATATAGTGACTGAGAAGTACTGGAATTAATCCAAATTTAGCAGCATGTTTAAAGAAACTGATCTTAGATGCTACTATGCATATATTTAAATATACAGAAATTAAAGAAGATTCTGTAAACAGTAGTGTTGGCTCTAGAATGGCTGAAATAGTGGATGAAGTGAAGCAAAGTCCAACTCAGGACTGCTTACAGATTAAATTGTTTAGCTTTGTACTGCTTGAAGCATTTAAAATTACTCCTGAACAAAGATGTACCAAGGGGGACAATTCTCCATCAGAGATTGCTTCAGATGACCTTCTAGGGTTTTGTCATCTTTACCTTCTATAATTTGTGTGTTATATCTGTAGGGGAAACACACATTAAAAAATCCCCAAAAAGCACTTATTTAGGGATTTATATGTGAACTGCAGAGAAAGTTGAAGCTGAAGGCAGAAAGGTGAGCCAGATGTTGCTATGAATTGTGTCCTATAAGAAGGGAGATATTCAACGAAATTGGGAGGCAAGACATCCAGGAGCTGGCAATAAACTGCTGCTTTGTGTAATTTATGCTTAATATATGTATCTCACTGCTAGATAATCTCACTGACAGTAGGAACAAGCTGGAGTAAGCTCATGAGAGAAACACAAATAGCTGGGGCATGAGACTGCTGCTACGTCTCATGGATGTACTAGGAGGGAAGGGAGGAAAAAAATAGCTAGAAGAGACATTATCTTTGATCTTCTTGATTAACATTTTAGATGAATCATTTGAAGAGACAGAAACTGGAGTCCTTACTTGACATGGTAATTTCTGTGTCCCACATTCTGGGACATACTCTCCACACCAATGGCTGGCCAAGGCTAGGGGCTGCCTCAAAAAAAGCCTCACCCAGCAGAGTGGTGCTGCCAGAACCAGAAGCAGCAGAGCCTTCTGTGGTAACCTGAGCTGGCTAAAGGGCTCTTTTGCCACCATGAGATGGACCCATGGAAGATGTCTTTGCTGCTGTAGCAATCTCACTGCCTGAGTCCTTCCATCTCTCCTTCAAAGGCATGTAATTTGATGTGACAGAAGTGGCTGAAGCCAAGGGAAGTGAGGGAAGTTCTGCTGGTGGTCTGCATCTGAAGAAGTGCCTTTATGATGTGTGGACAATGTTTGGTAATGCTCCTACTTTGCAAAAAAATAAGCAAGAATAGCTAAGAAAAAAACTATGTGTGAACTACTCCATCTAAATATATAGTCATTCTTTTAGAATTCCAAGACAAGAGAAAGCTGTATCATTGTTTTGGAAGTGCAAGTTGTGTAATACATTTTAATGTAATGCAAAAAATCTCTGAAAAATATGGCACGGTGGAAAAAATAAACAAAATAAGGTAGTTCCAGCTTTAGCATAGAAAATAAAAAATGAATGGTCTTTGTATGTTTTTTTCTCTTCCTATTTCTTCTAAAAGTTTTCACATAAAACTGTAAGCACTCCAAGAAAGAAAGATGTTGTTACTGTGGTCAGCAAATTATTTTAAAAACTTCAAGAGCAGCTCTGCAAGTAGCATACAATAGCAGTGTCTATGTTTGAGAAATGTACAGTATTTCTAAAAGGTCTTAGTGAGAGCCATGTCTGGTCCAAAAAACTTTATTTGATTTTCAGTGTCTTTTAACCAGATCATATTTTACTCCTATTAATTTTTCATACCATGCAATATATGATTCATTCCACTGCTAAAGCCTGCATGCATATGTGCCAATGTCTGGATATTTTCCCAGATGATATTACCAAATTCAGCACTTTTTGTGACAGATTTTTTGCAGTTATTTAGGGTTATTTTTTGCACATATTTGGAAATGACTGCAGGTTGGCAGCCTGTGTGAGGCTGGTAGCTTGAGGGTCTGCCTGTTATCTGACAAAGCAAATTGGTGGGGGTAATGATTCATCAAATAGGTTGGCTTTCTCTGGAGGGAATTGAGAACAGCTGTTTGAACAAGGATTACAGCCAGAAGTGCTGAACACCTTCTCTTGTGCTGATTTAGTCCCTGAAGAGAGAGCTGAGTTGATGATGGTGTTACTGAGGAGGTAAAGATAAGGGGAAGGTAGCTGCAAAGGGAAGGCAGGCTTGCAGGTTTTCCCTCAGTAGCTGCTCAGGTTACACTGCCTGGAAGAAAATGCAGTTTTCAGTGGGTTCCTCAACAAGAAGACTGGCTAGCCATTTCTGATATAAAAAAATGAATTGATCTAAAGTTTGGTAAGCATGGAAAGACACAGCTAAATGTAGCCAGAAGTTTTATCTGGCATTTGAGCTGTCTAGGTGGCTTGACTTCAGATTCTCTTACTTTATTGCTGCTCACAGACATTTTACCACAGGGCTTAGCAGTGCCTGAAGGGAAGCAGTAGTATTTGCATCAAACCTGAAGCACAATATTTGACTACCTAAATTATCAGGATCATGCTGAAAGATGCTGCTTACATTGGCAAACAATTTAATTTCATCTTTAATTTTAGTCCTGTGTTCCCTCTACTCAAACCGATCTTTCAAGGAAGAGTTGAATCTTCCAGGAGGTCTGGGGTGTAGTGTGGTGGTGTGTGATGCTGAGGTGTCTTGATGAGCTCTGTGGTCACAGGAGAGATGTGGAAGATCCTTATTCAAGGCACAAGACCTGGGTACTTGGCTCCCTGCACTGTGCAGACGGACGGGCTTGGAGAGGGTGCAGGAGCTCCCTTTCTGGAGGGTGGTAACTAAGCAGCTGTGGCTGCTTCCCTCTGATTGCCAGAGGCTGTTTCTAGAGCTGGGTACCTACAAGTATTTCCCCTTGCAAACACAGTCAAGATAAGAAAGCAGCACCTGGGTACAAGCAGCAGCCAGTGTGCCAGGTGTTGCTGTGATAGCAGCGTTCACATCTGCTCTCTGTTCAATCTGTCAGTGGACCTTCAGCTTGCATTCTAAACCTGCCCTGAGCCTCAGATTAGCAGTTAACTCTGGAATTTATTTTTCTTCAACTACAGCTGTCTCCCTATGGAAAACTTAAGTATGTGTCTGAGCAGGGACTAGAATCCAGATGTTCAGATGAATTATTTCAGTTCCAATTTTTCCCTTTTCTTTGATGCTGGTGATGGCTGACTACTCTCAAAAATTCAGGAGGATGTGCCAGCCCAAGCAGTTAAGAAAATCATGAAAAGATGTCATACATGAGTTCAAGTTAGGTAGAAGACCTTAAAGATCATTTAGCTCCAACCCTCCTACCACACGCAGGGACCTTCCACTAGACCAGGTTGCTCAAAGAAGAAATCCTTCCTCTTGATAATATGCCTCTGCTCTTTGGGGAGTTAGAAACTGATCTTTTGGCAAATGTGCACTTAAACCAGATTTCCATGCAGATTCCATGTGTCTCTGGTGAATAATGCCACCTTTATAGAGTTCCATTTGTGCCAGTGGTACTTTTTGTGCGTGTTTCCACACCCAAACCAGACCAGCACATTAAAGCAATAGGAACTGTGGACCCAGCAAACATCTCCTGTCATTGCCCACAGTGGAGAAACAGCAGAGTGAAACCAACTGCTCCCACAGGCAGATAGAAGCTACCACAGGAAAGAGCAAGGCCAGAAGGGACTTGGCACAGACCTCCCCTGACTTAATTCCCATTTTCTGCTAAAGCAGCTGGTGGCAGAAAGCCAATCCCATCCTTCAGTATCTGTTCCTGTGCTATCTTTCCTTCTGGTGAAAGGGAAGCAGATGACTTTGAGGCTTGAAGTTTGAGAAACTTCCACACTCTCCTCTGTGGAGTGTGAGTTTGGGTGGCCTCCACATGAGTCAGAGCATACGGCTCTCTTAACAAGCCCTCCTTAGGCATCTTATGGCTCTCTGAGTATTATTCACAGAGAGCTTCGAGAGAAACTGTGGCCTATTAAAGGCAGGGCCTTTGCCTTGCCACCCATATGGCATTTGTGGGTACAAGTGTTCCCTCTCCTGAGGAAGCAGGTCCCTTTGGTGAGCTTGCTCATTGTCCCCAAAGCAGTGAGCACACTCTGCCTCAGGTCTCTGAGCTCCAGGCCAGGCTTTAGCTGGTCACCTCGGAATGGCAGAGTGACCCCAGGAGACCTGCTGTGCTTGGTCTTTCCTAAAACACGCCTGCACCCCGTCCTGCTCATGGCTGTAACCACAGCACAGGCACATAGCCCACACCAGCTGTAATCCTCTCATCTACAGCTGCAACATCCACCTTCACTGCTGATTTTTTTCCTGTTTTTTACAGGTGTGATCTTATAGACATCTCTTGCTGATGCTGCTTGTCTGAAACGACAGCTTAGGGATTGATAAAATTATCTCACACATAAGGGAGTTTTGGAAAACACAATGGATGATAATGCAATGGATTGCAATGCAATGAACGGGAACCCAATGCAATGAAAGGGAAGAATAATTAAATTTACTGTTGGATCTTCTAACATTCGCCTTTCTAAAAAATTGTGATACAAAATGAAGATCAAACTGTAAAAGCTTTGCGTTTATGTTTTCATTCTCTCTTCCTAGCTAAGAAAAAATTCCCTGCTTTCTATTTTTTTCCTTCTCCCTCCAGAAGACTGGGTTTCAACTCGTGATACTGTGAGGCTTCACAAAGAGAGCTCTTATGGCTCTCTGGAAATGCCAGGTTTGAGCTGTAGTGAAGTAGAAGGGCAAGTTCTGCCTCGTACTGCTAAATTTATAATAATTCATGACGAAAGCCCAAACCCCAGCACGAATTGCTTTAGCACAGTTACATTTGAGAAGCAAGTTGTGCAACACTTCACTTGGTGTAAAACTCCTGAAAATGGATTGCCTGGCTTTGAGGGTTGCTGCCAAAAGTGGGCACTTTGCAAGCACCTCAGTTCTGTGTGACAGGCCTGTACAGCCAGGAGATGCTGGAGGAACAGGTTTCTCTCAAGCCTGATCAGTTGTGGGTTGATGGCTGGTGACTCACATTGGAAATGAGAGTTTGAGCTGTTGTCAGCTGAGGAGCCAACATACTCCAGACTTTTCACTTCTGAAAAATGGGCACTAATATTTAGCTTCCTTCTGCTTTGGGATTTTAAATTTTGTTTAACAAGAGGTCTATTTTCACTTGGTTTTGTAGTCCTGCTCAGTGGTGCACCTGCTCATCCCACACATGGGAACAAGAATGGAGGAATAGCTGCTTCTTGGTTTCTGTCAGGATTCAAATCAGCTTAAAACACCATCAATAGCACAGGTGAGAAAGCACTCAGAGGCAGAAGAATTTTAGTGAAAACATTGTAAGTATGTGAGCTATTTCAGACATCAGTATTGTTTCTGGACTATGCAACCTGCTAGGAGTCATAGAAAATACTAACTGCTCACATAAAATGAGGCAAGAATTGTTTTACCAGTCACGCTACTGTCAGATCAGTTTTTGTGAGATAAATTGCTTTTGCAAAATTAATCAGCTGTTCAAGTTTGTTCTTTTTTTTTTAAGTACAAGGAAAAGGAATGTGGAAGGTTTCTGTACTATGGGTTAGAAGAAAAGTGACTTTAAGAACCCATTAATATTTACTTGGTTTTACAAAACCCTTTCATAATTGAAGTGCTTGAAAACATTCTGCCTTTTTCACATTTTTCATTGCTCAATCTCATCAAAGACTGAGGGTCACAGTGTATCCAAGAGAAAAATCCCCTTTCTTGAATCACTATTTGCATGATTTCCCTTCTACAATTTCCAAACTTTTTTTTGCTCTGTTCTTTGTGATCATACTAAGTAGTTACTAAAATAATGCAAGCCAATCACTGCACTTAAAATAGATCTTATATGGCCTTAAAAGAAGAGTAAAAAGGAAGAGTTGCTGCTGTGGCCCCATTTGCAGTATGTGTCAGTCATGTACACTCCCAAGAACCGTATCTTTATAATCCATCCTCTTGCTTGTTATCAGAATTTCAAAATGAAACTGTCACCAAAGCAGATCAGTGCAATCCTTTTAAAAGTAATCCTGCTCAATTCTACCTGCTACACAGGGGAACATCAGCTTAACTTGTAATTAAAGAAGATTTCTCTAGGGAGACCTCAGATGTGGCCTGTCAGTTCCCACGAAAATGGTAGCAATTATTGACCTCATTCTCCTTTTCTCTAAGAATCAGATTTAAAATGACAGAATGACCCAAGCTGGAGCATAATTCCTCTCAGTGATGATGTGACAAGCATGTATGACTGTGAAGGAATAAACAAAAAGGAAATCAGTTAAAAATGAAAGAGTAGATAAAAATTCTGCCTCCTTCTAACAGTCTGAGTAAATGCATCACTTTCTCAAGCAAAGCAACAATGCTTGGGAACTGGTTCTGGCTTGAATGACAGAAAGTTTCCTTTGGAGGCAGGTCTTACAGTTACAAGCAAAGAACCCCAATGAGTTTATTTAGAGAGAGGTTAATTCTGTTGCGGTTGCTTTCTTAATGGTCTGTTCAGCTCTTGTTGACTTTACAAGGCGTTGGGAAGAGAGATCAGTGTCAGAATTAATTTTGCATCAGCAACAGGAAAGCCTGCACAGCTTAACTTACCTGCTTCCAAACAACTAGGCTTGGTAAAGGATGCCTAACCAAACTGCATATGAAGAACCCGTATACAATTTCTCCTTGTATAAGAGCAAGACAGCCAGCTGCACTTTGAGAAGCACAGGAAAATAATTCTACCAAAACAAAGGAGGCAATCACCCTTTCAAGACTTTAGACATACCAGATTATTTGGGTTTGGAAAAGAATATTCCCCAAATACATACTGGGTATAGAGTGTTTGCCCAAAATTTGTCACACGTGCAACTACACAGTTTTTGCTGCAAAGATCTCACATCCTATGTTTAGACTCATACAACAAACAAACAAGAAGGGCACAGGGAGCAAATGAAATGGTAGGGGAGAACTACAACAAGAAGTTTACATGGCAGCTCAGTTTTCTCAGTATGCCCTATCTTGATAATTTGTTTTCCTCGCTATTTGCCGACAGATTTTGTTGCTGCTGAGAAGCTGATTTCACAAGTTAGTATAATGCATGCAGGGCTTTATTTTGTACTTGGCATACACAATTGATCGTTTTTCTGGAGAAAGAAACAGGGACAAGCTGACAACATATCCTCTCTAGTACTGTGAAAATCTCTTCATTTTCTACTGTAACAAACTTCACAATCTAAGATGAACAGGAGATCCTAAGCTTCTGCACACGATCTCATAGCTTGTTGGACAAAGAACCTTAAAAAAACCCCAAACTAAAACAAAACCCCCAAAAGCAAGAGCTCTGGTTTTCCCACAATCCTGGCAGTGCAGGAAGACAAAGGGCACTCTATGCCAAAGAAGTAGGTTTCTTGGTTGCCGTCCCAGCTGTCTGCAACTGTGTCCCCACGGCAGGGATTAATGTGCAAGGGACTGCCTGCCCCTCCTGATACAGACAGGGGGGATCAAAAAGGATTTTATAGAATGTGTTCCTTGGCTGGGGCTTTCCCCCACTGAACAGTTTTGCCTGAGTTTCTTAAACAGCTCGTACCAGTGCTGGGGGGTACTTGGCTGCTGGCAGGGGAGACAAGGCAGGAGTATTTGAAAATCTGTGTGGGTAGCATTTCTAGTTCCTCTGGGCACACTTAAAAGTAGGGCTGTGTGTTTTTCTCTTTAGAAGACAAGAAATTAAATTAAAATAAAGTATTAAAATGTAAACATATAAAAATTAAATAAAGCATTAGGGTGCTTTTTGTATGTTGTAATCTTTGACAGGCAATTGTCGGCAACTCTTCAGGAAACTTTAAGTCAAAAACTCAACTTGTAAAATATTAACTAAATAATGGCTTAAGTCAGACTTTTTCCTGCAGTTTTAGTTCCCTTTATAGACACACTCTTTCTAAGAACAAGAGTGATAGGATATTGAATACAGCCTTTGAAGCATACAATAAAAAAGCAAAACTCAGAGATGTTGGAAAAACTGACAGCACTCTACACACACGTAATTAACACTTGTTTCAAACCAGTAACAAAGTCTCCTAGTCAGGATGTATGAAGTAGAATGCACTTCTAATATATAAAAGGCTACAGGTACTGTATGTAAAAGGAATGAAATGCAGCAGATTTTGTTTGCATCACTTAACTGTGTACAGTACACATAGTCAATATATTATGAATTTGTGAAGTCCACTACTATTAATTTCATACTCCTAAAGTATTTTGAAGTTGCAATAGCTACAGAATGTGTACAGAAGTATGTTTTAAATATAAAAGGTTCCACGAGTAAATAAGAAGTTGTAATATAGGATACCTTATTTTTTCAGAAACAAATAATGGTCCTGAAAATACTTTTATCCTCAAGAGCAAAACAGTCTCCAGTTGATGCAATTATTTAACTTTCCTGAACTCCCTGGAAACATACAGAAAAACTGAATCAGAGGTAAACATCTGTGGCATTTTAAGTGCCATGAAAGCCACTCTGCTGGCTGCAGAGTTGGACTCCCATGCCCTGGCTTCTCAGATGTACTTCCCCTGGGCTGGGAATGACACTGCAGAGCTGTTGGCAGTGCTGGTTCTACAGCTGGTACCTACTTCAGATAAAGGGATTGGTTAATTGAAACCATCCAAACAGAAGCTCTTAAAATACACTGAAACAAGTTCATGTGGGGAGCTGTGTGGGACAGTGACCTGCAGCAAAGGAATGGTGCTGTGTGCCTGGCAGCTGGCACAGCTGGCACAGGAGCAGACAGGTGTTCACATCCTTGGCTAGCTTCTGTAGTGACTTCTTTAGTACAGATCCCCCAAAACAAACCCTCTTTGCCTTGCATTTTTACTGAACTAAAGCATCAAGTTCTTGTTTCCATAAATTTACACAATCTAGAAGTTAAAGTCATACTTTCAAGCTGTCCACTGCAGCAGTACAATTAGAGTTTTATTTAAAAGGAATTCCCCTAAATTATGATTTTTACTAACCTTTGTAAATTCAGAAAGCCCAGAAAGGAACAAAGTGGGATTAAAACCCACAAAAGCACATCCATAATAATGCTTTTTTTTCCCCAAACCCTCTACTGACTGTCTTATTTATACCCTAAATCTGCTAAGATGAATTCTGCCCAGCTGTATTTCCTTTGTGGGAAATTGCACCTATAAACACTTATTCAAACTGGGCTAAGTACCTGAGGGGGGCATGTTCATAGCACAATTATAACCCAACAAGTTATGGGCAAATGCCTTGCAGGCTGCTGGAGAGACCAGCAGAGTTCCACATGGAGATAACAGTCCCCTTGGCCAGACTCACTGGACCCACTGCCAGGAGTGGAGCCCTTGTATCTTAATTTCTCTTTAAAAATAGGGAATGAAGGACTCTGGCAAGGTAACTCAGTGCTGCAGTTTGAGGTATGTGTGTGCATGTTTTCTCTCTGTTGCTCTCCAGGCAGGGACTGGTAACATAGGTCCTGTTGTATCCTGCTTTAGCCACATCCTTAAAAGTATCAGCACTCAGCTGTTCTGGTTCTTACAGTTTGGGTGGAGGAGATCTGGGTGTGTTCTTTTGCCCACGAGAGAAATGGGTTTTCTTGGTTTGCAGTCATTTGCTGTGCCACTTCTTGTCGTTTCTGCCCAAATGTATAGACCCTTTCCTGAGCTATTTATAGGGATCTAAGTGGAAAAAGGGGAAGGAAAAGAATGGAGGAGGGGGAGGTGTTTGTAGCATGCTGCTGAGGATTAGAGAGTTCACATCCCAGCTTCTAAGGTTTCAGCCTTAATCTTCCAACACATGCAAAGCCTTTCAATTTCACTTCGAGGTCATTACCCATGTACAAAACAGTCTAACTGCTGTGTGACAAATGCAGGCACAAAACTGGGTACAAGAACCTTTTCAATTAGGAATATAAATTGTTCTGGAAAAGAAGCATGAAGTTTTAGGTAAAAATATCTACTTCTAAAATCTGTACATCAAATTTTAAATCAAGTGGATTTCAAGCTTGTGAGTTTTAATAGACATTTATCTCCAAATTTATCATTTGATGCTAGATACCATTAACCAGTAACTGCTGACTGAAAGAAGAAAAGTAAAACCTGAAAAGTTCTCAAGGGTAAGCATATCATGATATCTAATAATATGTAAAGAAAATAATATGACTAGAAGACATCCAGTACTTCAGTATGTATTGCTGGTCTTGCAACACATTTTGTGCCTTTGTGATTATATCCAGTATTAGCAGATCGGCTTTCTTGGTGGAGGCTTTTCACACAGATAGCTTTCTTCAGCATTCAGGAAGATCATCTGATAGGATCAGCCTAAGCTGACCTGTAAAGTCAAGCACCACTGAAGTTGGGAATTTCCATGTGACATAACAGCTCCATGAGAGCGCTGCACCGCTGAGGCTGTCACACCCATCCGGACTGACTGAACTGGTTCCCAGAAGAAACAGCCATTATAAAGATAGACATCATTTCAAACCGTTTTTAAATTTTTGCTTCCCTTAATAGTGAAGTATCAATGAGGTTCAGTGCTGCTCTGTAGTGGACAGATAGCAGGTGGGAGGAAAACAGAGTTGCTGGCAAGGTCAGCTTGAGGTACCTGAGACCTGATATACATCACAGGCACTGATCAGGTACCGCTTTCCAGAAAATGAATATCCTCACAAGCTCAGGTTTCCAGGAAAGATAAGCATCACTTCTTACTTTGCATTATATGTGTGATGTTAGGAATAACTATTTGAAGAGATGACAATTTCTTACAAGTGAATGTAATAAATACATTTGTTTTACAGGAGGAGTTAGAAGCAGCACTGATGGCACTTGCAGCTGATTTAAGTTTCAGTAAAGATAACCTTAAAAACAGTTAAAATGAGAACCTTCTGTACTCAAAAAAAACCCCAAAACCCACCAACTAAGGGAGAAAAACCAGCTAGTATACAGAGAATAATTGTCTGCCAGTGAAATGCATTGTCTGAAAGAGTGGCAAAGGTAATAATGGTAAATCTAGTTATTTAATATCATACAGTACTAAGATGTTTCAGACAAAAAAGCAGCGCTAAGAAGCTTTCGCCCGAAAAAACCAACTATAGCAAGAAATATACACCACTGTTTAAGTCAGTGAGATCTACAAATGTGTTGAGGGAGTAAATGTGTGACAGCTGTGAGGGTTAGGTAAGCAAGTAAAATAAAAAAGCTGCAAGTATCACTGATTTTAAAGCAAATCCATCTATTTCAAATTATTTCTTTTATGAAGGTTATAAGAAAGAAACCAGGAGGTGATGTCTGAAGATGTCCTCTGGTACTTTCCCCAGCTAGGTATAAACACTGTGTTATTTGAGGGCTCTAAATGAAATCAAAAGCTTCCTTCAGTCTGATTGTGCACGTTTCTCTGTCCTAATTTAAACTCAATTACCTGCAGTATTAACCTGAGGAGTTGATCAATTGTATATTGATCAAAATATATCCTACAGTGGCTTACAGAGTCAAATGCATGATCAGTTCAGGTAACAAATTCTCAAACTCCATCTAATTCTGGATTGATGAATGAAGTGTCATAGTATTTAATGACCTCACTTTGCTTTCTACTTTATTATTTTGTTCAGTGTTCTTAATTTACATTGAATCATTATTTGAATAACATTGTATCATCTTTGCTTAAACAACCACCTTACTGCATCCAATGAAAGGGTCTGAGAATTACACTTACACCAGTGTCTTATCAACACTGTTCATATTTGGAGGTGGAACAGTGAGTGGGGGAATGCCTTTGTAAAGAAAACAAGAACACATGAAACCCCAAATTTGCTGGAGTGTGGGGGATTAGTATGGGTTTCTTGTTTTCAGCTGATCAGGTCATTCCTTATCCCATTGAGTGCTCAGGGGTTGTTAGGTTTGTTTGCAGTATGTGTGTCAAACTTCAGCAAGACCTGAGGTTTAACAAGCCAGAATACTGAAATACTCACACTCCTTTAAACTCAGGAAAACACATCTGGGGGGGAAGTGGGACAGTGCTGCCTTGTTTCCCTTCTGCACCTGTTCTAATGACATTGCTCTCTGTCTTGGCTTTCAACTTTGTACCTTTCCATCAAAACACTTTCTGATCTGAATTGTGCCATCTCCCAAAGGTGACTGGCAAACAGAAGAAAATGACTTCCTGATTGATAACGAAGAAATTATTTTGTGAAGAAAAATGTATTAAATGTAGTCCTGAGGGGACGTTTTAGTTATACCAGATTTGAAATAAAATTATGCTGCTCGTTTAGTAAATGTAAAAGGGCAAAAAAAAGGTTATTTTTCTCCAGAATGGGTTATGAGGGATATTTTTTCGTTTTTCTTTAAGTTATTGTAAGCAAAATAATTCTCATCTAGTCTTTTATTTTTCAAGGGTTTTTGCTGATACTATTAAAATGCAGGCTTACAAAGTCTACAGCAGTAAGGAAGGTTTTCATTTCAGTTTTCATTGAAATGGAGAGCTATTTGTATTTTGCAGAACAATAAAGTTAATGCTACCTTTTCTGTTGCCTTGCACAAATTGCCACTTTTAAAGACAAGTTTCAAATGTGTTTCAGCCCCAAGAAATCACAAGCTGTATCTCAGCTTTCAAAGGAGAGCATGAAGATCCTGTGATGCCTTTGACACATATCAGAAAAAGAAAAAAAAATCTTAGAGAGAATATGTAACTAAATTTCTGGCAGAAAACAGAGCCCTGGAAAATGAAAAGAATGCTATAAAACTAGAGATGTGATGTAGTTTATTTGTCTGGTTCTGGGGAAGGACTGATCAAACACTACCTTCTCCATGGTTCCTAATCGTCAAGCTGCCAGATAGTCAATAGCTCCAGTATTTGAACAGCAAAAATTTCCAAGGGTGCTTTTAAGAGTGAATCCAGATTCTTCTAACACATTTCTCAGTGGAAGTACCTAAATTTTGGGAAAAGATTTGGACTCACATAACTCACATAAGTAAGCTGTCTACTATTTGGAGAGTGATGATCACTGCTAGCTAGAAGACATCTCTCATTTCTGCTTTCAGTAGCAGCAGGAAGTGGGAAGAAGAAATGAACCTATAAAGACTTTGTTAATCTGAACTGTTTTCTGATACTTGTTTTCTAAGTCCTTGATTTTTCTTTTTCTTCCATTAACCTGAAAATACAGACTTTTGTCTGTCTTCATGCATAGTCTTCTGTCAGTATTAAAAAAATACGTCTTGGAAAGAAGTCAAGTCAAAGTAAGTGGGTACTCCTAGGTAAGGAGGGCTGATTTTAAGATTTAAATCCACAGTACAGTCTCTGGTGTAAGAGCAAAACTACACTGAAAGGCTGCTCTAGGAAGGCACGTAATACTAACAGCTGAGAGGACAGATGCAACTGCTCCTAAAATATATCCCATCACATGGGATATGATTTTTCATATCACACAAGCATCTGATTCTGGGGAGGAGGATAATTTTGAGTATCCAGTCATAACGAGAATTGTTTAAACTACTTAGTACATAAAGATATTTACATCATAAATTGACATATAAACATTAAAACAGATTTAATGTTTTTTCCCTGGAATTGCATGGACTACTGACAAACTCTGAAAAAAAATAAGCCACGTGCAGAGTAAAACATGTTTCTGACACAAATATCAACTCCTACCAGATCAGAACTTGCACAACCTCACAGCTAATCTTTTAAACTGCAGCAGAAGTAATTTGGCTGGCTGCAGCAAGCCACTGGAGAGAAAGCGGGTGTGGATAGTAATATTCAGAACTGCCTTACCAAGAGATGTGCCAATTCCCTGACAAGGAAATCACTCTCAGAGAGTTTGCCAACCATTTATTCCTCGCCAACTTGAAGGCACTTTCCTTTTTGGAACAGTTTTATCCATACTTGCAGCAAAATGCAAGAAACAAAGTATTGTTTCACTTCTAGTTGGATGTGAAAATGCAAGTGTAATATAGGGAAATAAGGAAACAGAATGTGATGCCTGTTTTCCAAAGTGTCACTTGAGAACACCA
This sequence comes from Notiomystis cincta, assembly GCA_013398075.1. Classification (NCBI taxonomy): domain Eukaryota; kingdom Metazoa; phylum Chordata; class Aves; order Passeriformes; family Notiomystidae; genus Notiomystis; species Notiomystis cincta. The sequence goes on from VZRX01000920.1 coordinate 31,424, forward strand.
AACAACAATTAAAGAGGGAAATATCTTCTTATGGTAACTGGTCCTTAACTTTTTTTTTTTTCTTCCTTCCATTCCTCCCTTAAATCCTTGAGGGCAAAACTCTGTATTTCAAATGCTAATTCATGTTTTGGACTTCAGTCATGTTTAAAGAAGACTGGGCAAGGAGAGGAAAGGAAACGACAGTTGATTTTCAAGCTTAATAAAGAAGAAAACAGAGAGTATGGAACTTCTCTTATGTCTCCTCCTCCAAAACAATTCTAAATTTATCTCTTTTAAAACCCTAAATGAACACTAATGAACTCCAAGAACACCTCTCCTTAAAATTGTATGGAACCCAAATAACAGAGCGCTGTCTGCTGGCACAGGATAAGAGGGTGCACAAGCTAATTAGCTCCATTTCTCCATTAGCCCCAACAGAGGGTATCCTAGAGTTTAATCCACACATAACTGGAATTTTAAAGCCCAGACTCTTAAACCCATTACACCATGGAAACACCCAGACCAACACTTTCCTCAGAATAAAAATGCTAATGACTGTGCTGCATGGTAATGCCCTAATGATACAAAATGTCTGTAAACTGCGTCAGTTATTGTCACACAGAGGAAATAACAACAGCTGCAGACTTTTTATCATGTGTGGCAGTCAGTCCCCCTGTTAGGTTGCTGTACAGCATTGTCTTTGCTGGCTGCAAAGCCTCATGAATGCTGACTGCTGACTAGATCCTGTAGGAGGTTCTTTAAGAACTAGGGGAAGAATGGTTTGGTTGTGGCTCTTTATGCTTGGGGATAGGACATTTATTTAAAACTTGGTCACCCTACTTCTAATTTCCATTTCTTGCTGTGTTTGGTTTTCAAATGATGACACGGAATATGGACTATTTCTTGCTTCATTTCCATATCCATCCTACTTAGGGGGAAGAAAAATCAAAATCTCTAAAAACAATGATGAAAATATCTTAATTTTTTATTCTCTAATTACACCTTTGTACACAAATTTCTACCAGAGAGGGTTTGATTTCCTTCAGTGTGGGGAGCTGACCTTTACCACTTTATCTCAGTCAGTTTTGACCGAGAAAAAGGAAATGCAGTGCAGTTTAATAGTCATTAGCTAGATGAACTCAATATTTAAAATTATCTTTTTGTTGTTGTTAGACTGACATCAGGTCAGAGTACTTTCACTATTAATGCAAATATAATGTTAATTGTCATTTCTTGAAGATGTAAAGAATTCCACTTACCCTCCTAAATTTGAATTTAACTAGTCCTCAGAAATTAAAACTGGTTTTTGCTGTTAGTTGAGTAGATAAGAAGCCCCACAGAAGTCATAAATATTCACTTCATTTCACATTGTACTCTATTTGTCAGCTGTGCAGCAGTCCCATGGGTAAAGATGCAGTCACTCAGATATTGTAGCAAGTGTATTTAGCATATGATAAGGCAAGCCATGGAGGGTGTATGCAGATAGTGGATTTACAAGCTCCACTGCTGCCAGGTGCTCACAAATTGGCTGATAAATTTGATGTGCTCGAAGTCTGAAGTGTGGCATTTATAATGTGACAGAGCTGCAAGTCCCGGGGTGTTTCTTCTCTGTTACAGCTGGGCAACCCTTGTACCTTGCCACCACTGCCTCACAAGGCAGGCTCATCCCAGCAGCTCTCTGGCTGGAACAACCAGTGGTACACTTAATTCCATCCTCATAATTTCCCCCCCTTCTCCATTACCTTCTTTAATTACAAATCAGGCTACACTTGTGACATATTACTTTATCATTGAACACAGACCTCAGACTCAGTTTGTATGAGGCTTGTCAATGCCTCAGCTTCTAAATCGGTTTTACAGGCAGTGTTTAACAAAACTCTCACGTAGCATGGCATGAAAGCATCAGGAAGAATTATGATGTTATTATATTTATTTATATTTGAATTTTGCTTAGATAAGGGAATAAACCATCCCTTTACATTTGCCTTACTTTGGAGTTTACTAATAGCTAAAGAAAATACTATTGCAAGTTTTTTTTTCCAACTTTTGATTGAGTCAGAGGTTCAAATATAAAGTGTTTGCATATGATTAACCTTTTTCTTCAATAAAGTCAAGAGATACTATAAAGTTAAATGAATGTAAAATCAAGTGCCTGACTAACAACAGCAGTGTGCTTTTTTTCACAGGTCAGACTGCTTGTAATGAAGATACAATGATCAGTCTTGAAGAATCAAAGGGTCTTCCTAGAGATGAAAGTGATCAACAACAAGGGCAACATACAGGTTTTGATAAGCAGGTATCTCTATCTATGCAAATGAATTGGTGGACTCTTACTTCAGTTCCTAGAAGGTTTTTTTCCTAATCAATTCCACCATGTGCAAAAGGCTTCAGTGTCTCTTCTTGAGTTTCTATGCAAGTAGGGTCTATTTTTTCTGTTCTATATGCAGTTTCTCAGCATGTTTTCTCATAGCTTTATTAATTCTGTGTCAGCTGGCAAACCCCTGCCTTCCTGCTCTGGTTCTGGATGGCAGGGCTGGTGCAGTCTGTTCCCTTTTCACTCTGCTGGAGCTGGAGAGATCTTATGGGTGGTGTAGCACTGGATGTTGTGTCATCAGGTATTTGTGCTGAGTTGATCTCTGTCTGCTGAAAAATGTTCTCTTCCAGTTCATGTGTCACTGTTCAGGGGCTAGAACATTGTCTTTGCAATACTCTTTCTCATGCAGCAGTCAGAAAATCTTACAAACACCAATGCACCATGAGACAGGGGATTATTTTGGCTACTGTCAACGAAGAAGAGGCATTTGTTGTTCTCTCTAGGGCCCTTTGTGTATGTTCTGCTATCAGTGTAGGTCCATATCAAGGTCCATATCCTGATATGGTGGCCATGATGCTCATGAATGCTTAGAAGAGTTAGGTGTCTTTCTGTGTTGACTTCAGATTACAGGGGTGTCAAAGCCTCTGAAGGAAATGAAAAAAATATTCTAGCTTCTGTCTACCCCCCTATCACTGGATTCTTGTAAAGGTATAGATACTGGAACCTATTAAATACAGTCCTCATGTTTATGCTTACCTTAGTGCTACCTAGTCTCTTTGCAAGCATAAGTTGCCATGTTATACATCTGTAATGTTATACACCCTTTTACTCCATAAAAGTGGGATTTGACCCCATGGAAAATACACTGACAAATCAAAATGTGTAATCGGTTTAAAGTTCAAGGGTGCAGCCAAATCCTGAGCCAGTGTAATTTGACCTAGATTCACTGAAGCAAGGAGAGCTGCAGTGAACTACATAAACAGAAGAACCAACCCACTGTGGTTGCCCTCATATGGTGAGGATGCTGAGGAAATACTTAATGCTTTATGATGGCAGTGGTGTGCTGCTTCAGCAAAAGGTAGTTTCAAAACAAACAAACAATAAAGTTTTCTTATGCAACTTTCTACAAATAATAACGATTGTTGAACACCCAGGATGCTGAAAAAACTCTCAATTGAGTTTAAAGGACACTAGCAACATAAACCTGCTTATTTGTATTTCTACACTAGAGAAGTGAATGCTTAGTCAATGTTCCCACCACCTGGGCCAAAACTCTGTTTGTCCTACATTTGCTCCTGATACCTTTGGTAGTATGCTCCAATGTCCCCATGACCCCTTGCCCCTAAGCTCCAGGTCCATCTAGAAATCGATGTACTGTAACTTTTAACCCTGCATTAGCATCATTGCAACAGCTTTCATCAGTAGCTCAGGTTTTCCTTTCAGTAACTATTACTCCAAGGACACACTTTCCAACTTTCAGAGCCAAAGTAACCTTCAGCCTTTATCCCACTTCAAGGATGTTCTCAGACTGGCAATTCTTCCTTCAGAATGTCTTTGTGTGTGAGTAACAAAGCTTGGGAAATGTCAGCAACTTTTGAACACTAAGATTACTGGACATACAGAAGAGCAAAACTTGCTAATCCAAACCCATGTGCAGCTCTGAATGGTGACTTGTGGTTATTGCTTCCAGCCATTTCAAGAAAAATGTCAAGATTAATTGAACAGCTCTAAGAACCAGAAAGAACAGGTTAAGGGTAGGTCTCAGCTATAATTTCCATTGGTATGAGGCTATCAATGCCTATGTTACCAACTAATGCTTCCTTGATTTGCTCTGGAATAACTGACTTCGTCTCAGTCCTGGAAGGAATCAAAATGAAACATTTTAACTAGTTCAGGGTATTTTAACTTTCTTTCCAGCTGCCTCAGTACTCCTGAGCACCTGGGTTTTACCTGTACCAATTACTGATAAATAATGCACATTACATTCTGCAACACCAGGTGTCTTTGTAACCTTCTTCTCTGTCACAAGGAAGACATTATCAGTGGCTGCTATTAACTTAGGCTTTGTGCAGCTATGGTAATTTAGTCATAGCTTTTGTGTTTATGTTCCAAATGGATAGGAAATAGGGATTCAATTATGTAGTGAGGGGTCACTCTAGGGCGGCTTAGGCAACATAAACTACTGCCCCATTTCAGGTCATTTCAACAGGGTCTTCTCATATCTATCATCCCAAGGCTGAGTTGGTGGCAAATAGCATACACAGGAGAAACAGATTCAGATCGACAGCAGGAGGATACACGACTTTTAGAAAGAGGACTCAAGCTAATTCATGGAATGACTATTTGAATATTATTCATGTCTAGATTTATGGGGGCAGGGAGGTTCCAAACAGCTTTTTATTCAAGGAAGGCAGAATTTTCTATATATGATACAAAGACATTTTGGGGGGAAAAATTTTTTTGTTGTTAAATCATATAAAAGAAAAACTAGGCTCTGTTGTTAATTGTGTCTCAAGGTTCTGATACAATAAGCTTTGCCCAATTATTCATCTCAATGAGCCTCAAAATTTAAGGCTGCAAAATACTTCTCGATACTGTCCTACTTTGTAAGGTTGGCATTACAGTTTATAAACAGGATGAGCCCCTTTGGGAAAGTTACTATGACTGCAAAGACACAATGTGCTATGGGGAATCGGTCTTGCTCACTAAATAGGTGACTTCATTGTTCCACTTTAACTCTTTTAAATGCTGAACTGGAATCTAAAACTCCATTGTTCA
>VZRX01000927.1:0-33748 GCA_013398075.1 Notiomystis cincta
AGGAAAAAATTTCTCTAGAAAACCGTCGACATACAGTATCTACTGCTGGTATGGCACCTACCCATGTGCTGGAGCTTTGATGCAGCCACCAGCACGCTGAATTGCAGGAGTCTGCTGTACTTTGCAAACTCATAGAGGTGCCTGTCCTTTTCTTGCCTTCGTTTTTTTAAGAACTCGGTGCCAGTGCTCACTCAGCAGGACAGATACTTGTGAAATCAGATTGGTGTTGGTGCCTGAACGAAAACTGAACCCTTCTGAATGTTTGCCCTACTCTGTTACGTAGTGCGTGTAGACTAAAAAGAGTAAGACACACCCCTTAGTCAGTACTGCTCTGTGTATGCTGATTGCTATTTCTTGGGATGTAGTCCCAAAGTGGAAAAGAAGGAAATTTGGATATACAGTGACAAAAAATAGTGTATTTTAAAGTTGTGCTTAATCAGAAATTTCTCACTCATTTTCCCCTCTGAGAAAAACCCCACAACCAAAGCCAAAGAATAAAACCCCCAAATCATTATGTGTATTTAAAAATTTTCTTTTGATAAGAGAGTGGATCATACCCAGCCAGGTTCCTAAGCATATGCCTTAACTAGTAAGCTGTGAAGTCAATTTATTAATTTCAAGTAAACTGAGTTACTAAGTTCAGTATTTTTTATATCAGCATCATCAGCTGTGGGAGAGAATATATCCAAATACTCTGGATATTGATGGCTAAGGATCTTGCCTGAAGAATGTAAATTTAAATCCTAAAACCTAGTTTTAATGCAAAGTGTTATGTCATAGGTGAGGGTCTTGACCTCTCCTTACTGGAAATTTCTGCAGTCTTTCTGTGGTATGTTTAAATGTGTTTTATAAAATGTGTGCATATATATACATATATATATGTGTGTGTGTGCGTCTACCAGTGTATTTGTAAATCAGTTCAGAAATTTCAGGGTGTGAAATTAGGTCATTGGACGAGATTCCATGATGCACAGAAAAGAATTTGCATATGAAAGGGAAAGGAATTAATAAAGTTTTATGTTAGCATGGTACCTGTGCAGTTCTGGATTGTTTCAGACATTGCAATCAACTCTACAGGTGTGACATTGACAGTCAGAAATACAGATTTGTCCTCAGCTGTCACCATCCCGAGTCTTCTTTAGTGCCACACCTTGAGAATTTAATCTCTTACCAAGGGAGTTCAGTGTTAGAAATGAAATACCAGTAGTTAAAAGTGTGCAAATTCATTCTTCTGCTCATAGTTCCCTGTCTACACTCCATGGAGGAATGCTTCTCTTTGTGAGTCCATGGCTTTTACATTCATAATATGTCACACAGTGGTGGAGACTGCTGTTTTGATTCCCTAGTGGCCAAAAAATCCTAACAAATGTGCTTTGTCTTTCTTAGTTATTAATTTCCTTAATTTTCAATGTATCTTCTTACAGTATATTGAGAAAAGGAAAGAGCAGGCTTCTTTGTAGGAGATGAGAAGGGTTACAGTAATCCAAAGATGTGTGTTTGTGGGTGAGCGAAGCACAATGGGTGGGTGTGTCTGCCCTTTCCAAGTTGTTGTTGTCTCAAATACAGCCATTTGCAGAGGCTCTGCTCTCAAGTGCTTTCCCTGTCTAGTGCTGTAAGACCCAGGCCAGCAGAGCTGTGGAGGTGTGGTAATGAGAAAGCCCTGCTTGTGCACTTGGTGCCCGTGTGCCTCCTGGTGCACCTTCCAGCCACACACAAACCTGTGCCTGCAGATCTGCTCTTCTCAGACTTCCAGGCTTTTGTTGTGAACATGGCCTTGGACCTCTAAAGGCCCCACAGACACCTTCAGTGAGAGGTGGACCTAAAGCTGTGCAAGCAGTACCCTCTGAGCAAGGTAGGGACTCATCTTTAGAAGATTTTGCCTTCTGAATGCTTTGAGGTCTTGTAGGAGAGATGCTAAGGAAGTGTAAAGTATTGCAACCAGGGATCAGATAATGGTTTCTTCATGTGCAATTTTGTTAATTCCTTTATTTCATTTAAGGTAAATTGCTCCACGTGCCTCTAAGCAATCTCAATTTAAAGTAAAAAAAATCAAGTAATGATTTTGACTGATTGAAGAACTAATAAACTCCAGCCACTACTTCTCATCATCTTGCTTCAGAATCATGAGCCTGTAGGTAACCTTCTCTCCATTCCTCCTTGCACTACAGCTCCCTGGGGATCTGGACCCTCAAAGTATAATGACAGTGCTTCTGTTTGCACATCTGAGGGCCACAGCTCACATAGTGGTAGGAAAAGGTGTTGCATTATTTGGTTTTGGGTTTATTTGTAGTTTTGTGCAGGCAGAAATGAATTAAACAAGGCTTTCTAATCATTTAGTAGGAAGTAAAAAAAGCACTCAGTGTTTTTCATTGTGTTATGGCTTGAGTGACATTGACCCAATATTTGTGAAACTTGGGAAGGAAGTAAAACAGCTGAATGATTGACCTTTCCAGGAGAAGATTTTAAGACCTTAGGATTTGCATCTGAGTTATTTTCTTCTGAAATATGAGCTTGTTTTATCCAGTAACACACATATCTACGTAATTACACATCTTCCCACTCTGCCACATGCATGCATTCACACACAGAGTCATATCTTTTATACTTAGGTCTGTCATTTGAGTGTGTTAAAGATTCTTTTAATAAACTCATCTCAGTCATTCAGAGCAACAGTTTTGTTTCAACCATAGAATGATCGGATGGTTTAGATTAGAAGGACCTTAAAGATCACCTTGTTCCAAAGTCCCTTCCAAAGACACCTTCCACTAGATCAGGTTGCTCAAAGACCATCCAACCTGTCCCTGAACACTTCCAGGGATGGGGCATCCAAAACTTCTCTGGGCACTGTACGGCAGTGCCTCACGAACCTCACAGTAAAGGATTTCTTCCCAACATCTAATCTAAACCCACACTCAGTTTGAAGCCATTCCCCCTTGTTCTGTCAGTACATGCTTCTGAAAAGTCCCTCTCCAGCATTCTTGTAGGCTCCATTTAGGTACTAGAAGGCAAGGCTGAACAGTCCCATTTCTTTCATAGTCTTTCCTCATAGGAGAGGTGCTCCATCCCTCTAATTTACTTGGTGGCCCTCCTCTGGACCTGCTCCAGCAGGTCTGTGTCCTTCCTGTCCTGAGGAGCCCAGAGCTGATGCAGCAGTGCAGGTGGGGTCTCAGCAGAGCAGAGCAGAGCAGAGGGGCAGGATCACCTCCCTGGCCCTGCTGCCCACACTGCTTTGGATGCAGTCCAGGATACAATTGGCTTTCTGGGCTGCAGGCACACGTTGCTGGGTCAGGTCCAGCCTCTCCTCCAGCAGCACCCCCAAGTCTTCTCAGCAGCTCTGCCCTAGATCTGTTCATCCCCCAGACTGGATTGGTAGCAGGGATTGCCCCGACCCAGGTGCAGCACCTCACACTTGGTCTTGTTGAACCCCATGAGATTGCCACAGGCCCAGTTCTGAGCTGGTCCAGGTCCCTCTGGATGCCATCCTGTCCTTCAGGTGTGTCAACCCCAGCATTCAGCTTGGTGTCACCTGCACCTGTGCTGAGGGTGCCCTCGATCCCTTTGTTTGTGTCATTAATGAAGACATTAATTAACACTGGTCCCAATACAGACACCTGATGGACACCACTTGTCACCAGTGTCCATAAGGATTCAAAGCCATTGAGCACAACCCTCTGGATGTGACTCTCCAACCAATTCCTCATCCACCCATCAAATCCTCCTGTCTCCAGTTCAGAGAGGGGGATATGGTGGGGGCCCACGTCAAAGGCTCTGCAGAAGTCCAGATAAATGACATCTGTGGCCCTTCCCTCATCCACTGATGCAGTCACTCCATCACAGAAGGCCGCTGGGTTGGTCAGGCAGGACTTGTCCTTGGTGAAGCTGTGCTGGCTGTCCCAAATCACTCCCTGCCCTCTATGTGCCTTAGCACAGTTTCTAGGAGAAATTGTTCCAGGACCTTTCCAGGCACAGAGGGGAGGCTGACAGGTCAGCAGTTCCTAGGGTCCTTCTTTCAAAAGTGGATATAATGTTTTCCTTTTCCAGTCACCTGGGACTTCATCTGACTGCCATGACCTTTCAAATATCACAGGGAACAGTTGGCAACTACATCAGACAATTCTCTCAGGACTCTGGGATGTTCTAATTGTGTCCCTTAGATTTATGTATGTTTGGGTTCCTCAGGTGATCATGAACCTGATCTTTACTTTCAGTGGGAAGTGCTTTGCTCCCCCAGTCCCCATCTTGCAGTCCATCCCCTTGAGAGGGTGTCTTTGAATACTGAGGTAAAAAATTTGTTGAGCACTGCAGCCTTCTCCTCATCCACTGTTAAGGGTTTCCCAGCATTGTTTATTGGGTGGTACACCTTCTTTGACCTTCATTTTCTGGTTAGCATCCTGTAGAAGGCCTTCCTCTTATTCTTTTCATCCCTCACCAACTTCAGTTCCAGCTTCACTGTGGCCTTTCACCCCATCGCCACACAAGTGAATTTTCACCTCTATACTCTTCACAGTTCTTGTTTCCACTGCCTGCACATTTGCTTATTTCCTTTTAAATTGACCAGCAGTTTGAAACCATCCTGTTTTTTTTATGAGAATGTTTTTTTTTTCTTCTTGGCATAGAAGAAAAAGAAATGCATCCCAGCAATTCCATCACTGCTTACTGAGAATTTAAAAGCTGTATTTGTGTAACTCCTAGTATACTTAATGACAAAAGATTAAAGATACCTGAAATGCAAGGATGGAAGAGCAAAATACAAAAGGAAATCAAAGTTGCATAAATTTGGCTGTGTGCATCTAAGTAAAAATTGCAAAACTTCCTATATTTTATATTTCATCAGTGGTGTATACTACAACTTAAAATAAAGAAAAAAATCAGTGAGGGGAATTTTTAAATTTACCAAATTAATTGATAAAATGGGATAGTAGGAATACCATCCAAAAGTTTAAATTTTGGTCTCAAGTTTTAAATTTATCCTAGCTGAGATGAAAAAAAAAAATATATATATATAAAAGTAAAACTCCCATGTTTATTCTATGAGTGACTTATCCTGTTTATACATTAGACCTGTTCTGTACTGTCATTGCTATGCATAGGCCAGTGTAAATTTGTTTTTTTTACTTGCTAAGCACTTTCTGAGAGTTGTAGTTATCTTTTGCATTTCTAGGAGAGAGAGATGAGCATGAGCTGAATGTACACCTCAGCGAGAGATGGTGGTGGTAGACCTTAAAGGTCTGCTGCTAACTATGTGGTTGGCAGCAGGTAAGGCATTTTATGCCATGGAATTTGGAGGCATTTCACAGCAACTGAGTTGGATATTTTTATTTGCTGGCATATCCTCTTCTTGCCCCTTGGAGCTCAGTCTGTGGCTCAGGTCATTGTAAACAGTGGCAATTCCAAAGCATTTATGCTGGGTTTGCTGCGTTCCTCCTTGCCAGTGCAGCCTACTGGAAGATGAGATATTCTGATCATGTAGGAATGATGGTGGCAATTTGACAATTTCTGAATATTATTTTTTGACAAATATTATAAGTGTTATAGAAATATTTTCATGCAATATTAACATTATTGTAACACCAGTATAGAAGCATAAATTACCAGATGAGTCAGAATTATGGCCCTTTTCCTGCTGTGTGTGGGCAGACCCCTGCATCTGTGCTCATTGCAGGTTTGGGACCTAAATGCATTAGATGCGTACTGGAAGAAAATGAGTCTGCAAAGTATTTTAATAGAAGGAGTACATTGCTCTTGCTTGTGAAAAATCCTCTAAAAATGGAAATGTTCTTGTGCTTCACTTTAAAAAAGACAAGTATGTTAATATGGAAATGTCTCTGGAAATTCTTGTAAGATTAACGACAAAACTGAAAAAGAAACAAAGTAAAACAACTCAAGTCAATGTCTTGAAAGAAAAGCAGAGGTGTATTGTCTTATAAAGATTCCAGACTCAAGATCTGTGCACGTGGACTCTAGTAGTGGTCCAGTATTTCTGTGAAGTATATTTGTAGGTAAGGTACTAGTATCTCACAGAGTATGGTAATATCATTAACTTTTCGTGACAGTAGTTTTCTCAAAGTCATGAACTATAATTTCATTGTCTGCCTCCTCTCAGGGGAACACTGAAAATACTCACTAATAGGGATCTCTCATCTGACAACTTTCCTCAAACAGAAGCTTGCAGATTATTGAGGAAGACATCCTATTGCTTCGGATCCTGAGATATGTCTTTGTTTTTAAGTACTTCAAAGATACCTGTGTGCAGCAGTGCTTTATTTGTTTTTTCTTCCTCTGTGAAAATAATATGTTCCATATCTGTCACCTGGTTTGGCTTTGTATACTGAGAAACAGCAGTAAATATTTCAGAAAAGCAAGTAGTTGTGCTTTTGCTCAGAAAAGTGGAAATTACAAGAAAAAAGCATCAAAGTCAGAAGGGGCAAATAAGGAGAAGGATCTATTTTCTCATAGCTGAGGATGCTCACGTGGATGCTGCCTCAACTTCTAGAGTGAGCATGTTCTGCATAGAAGGATTAGAAATTTCTCCTCCTTGCTGTAAATAAAAAATTTGATGATTCTCAACTTCCTCTGAAATGCTTCATGCTCCTTTTTTCCTCAGGTATCACCTTGTGCGATTTCTTCCTCTCATCTCTCTGTCTTTGCAAGTAAAGAAAATAGTGTCTTCTCTTTTTCTTCCCCCTTTGCTGCCACCTCCAGGGAAGGTTAAAAATCCAGCATCACTGAGAATTCAGCTTTGCCAGGACTGAGGGTCATCTTGAGATTACAGTTTTCAAGTTAATATTCAGAGCAGTTACAGGGACCCCTGCTTCTTCTTTTGTTTCTATTAATCAATTTAGGAAAATTTGATTAGCTCTGGTTGTTTGTGAGAATACAGATCAACTCTCTTTCTCATTTTAGATTGCCTGAATCTAGGTTGTCCTCTGAGATGCTGAAACCTTCTGACATGCAGATTTTTTTGCCTTGAACCAATTTTTGTCTAGTCAATTGAATTATAATTTCATCTAACTCCTTCCTTTCCTGAAAGTGTGATATTCATTGTGAGCTTTTTTGTGGCTCTGTAATAACATTCAACTTGAGCATCAGAAAAAAAGTAGTACTTGGGAAATATTTTGATAGTCTTACAAATCAAGGTATATTGTCAGATCCTATAGCGACCATATACAGTATAAGAGCAACATATATAATTAACTTGGCACAGGTGGGGGGAGGATAGGGAAATTGTCTCTGTTACCTCCCTTCTTTGGTTTTGAAATCTCATGCTCTTGTATGATACGCTTGGGAAATTACAGACTGTGAGTGGGATTCATATGGCAAAATGTAGACATCTACATCTGAGTTAGTCACCCAAGGCTCCCTGTGTGGGGAATGGAGAGAAACAGGACAGATGAATCACACCCTTGAAGAACCTATTTTTTTTTACCTCTATGCTAAGACAAAATGACTCATAGCCTGAAAGTGCCCATTTGGCTAGTAAAGGAGGTTGGGGTAACAAGTGGGATGTGATGGGTGCATTCTGCACCCCAAAACCTAGATGAGATGTACATGGCACTTTGTGGCTCTGGTGCATACCTGGGTGCTTGCATGTTTGTCAGATTGTGTGAGTATTCAGTTCTAGGGAAAAAACTCACTAGTTTTCCACAAAGAAAATTCCTTGAAATGCCAAAGAGGCCTCCATGTGTGAGAACTCAGAAATCAAGAAATGTGTAGACTGAATTAGCATGTTTCTCCTGTATGCACATTTCTCAGTATGCATCAGGAAATAATTAAAAAACTCTAATAAGTAAATTTTCAAAACTTTGTCAGCACATCAGTTTAGCAGCTGATGGTACCACTATTTGTTTAGTCACCTTTGGAAACTCTGTGCCCTCTGCTCTTAGGGAGACATGTATCTGATGGTTTCCAGATGCTGTAGGGAGCTGTGAGCTCTTTGTGCTGCATCTAAGCTAGTCTCTTCTCTCTGTGTGCAAACCGCATAATATGTCTCCCTCAAATTATCTTTGTCTTCAATCAGCCTGAGGAGTCTGCTGTAAGTGAATATGTGAAGATTTTGCAGTGCTACTTGCAGGAAGGAAATCTGTCTTCCCATGTTTGCTTTTCAATACATCATCGGCAGCAGCATGCAGGGTGTGAGCCAGGGTGGACTCAGAAACAAGTTGTATTCACAGTGGTGCTGGTGCCACTAAAAACCTGTGTGGAGTCCCCTCAGCTGAAAACACTGGTGAGAGATATGTGATCCTCCCACAAAGAGGTGAACAGTATTAAAATAGAAATGGCCAATGAAACAAGACAAATAATGATAGCCCAGTAATATTGTCTTTACTGTTTCTTTTCAGCTTCTGTTTTGTATGCACAGATATGGACGGTTGACAGAGGCAAATAAAACTGAGGAACTTCTGTTTGAAAGAGAGAATAAACTTGTTTGGCTTAGATCTGTAGTTAGAGTATGCCCAGAAAGATGGCTTTGGGTAAAAACTGAGCTTTTGCACCCCTTAACACTAGGCACCTGGCCTGAGGAGCATGATGCAATAAGTAGATCCCAATTTCCATGTAGTCAGCATACATAGGTACCCTAAAAGGGATGAGGGTCAGAGCTCCTTCACTCTGGTAACCAGAGCTGCAAACTGTGACTTACTCAAGATCCTGACCCTGGAGATATATTCTGGGTAGCTGTGTAAATCACAGCTGATTTTCATGGATGAATGAAGCCATGGTGTATCAGAAGCAATGCATCTATATTCTTCTCTGTGAAATCTGTAGATTATGGATCCTAATTCCCAGAAAATCTTTCCCTGCCAAGTCACACTGGGTTTAGAAGGCACATTGCTTAGTTGGTCCTTTTGAAACAGGACAGTTTTAAAGCCAGACATGCAAGATTTCAGTCAGTGATAAGTAAGATGTGGCCTGACTGTAGTCTTACAGTGACACAGAATGATGGACAATCACTGGGCTCAACACCCTCCTACTTCCAGACACAGCCAGCATTGCCTCTACCCATCCTCTCTCTACCAAAAAAAGAAGAAAGCCCTCAAAAAAGGGCAGTGTCTGTGTTATGGAACCATTATGAAATCTGTGTTTGAAATACCCAATGTAGCTTTCTGAATCAAGGATAGAGTTCAGCTGAAGTGATGCCTCCACTGGCTTTTGTTCTGGCTACATCAGTTCAACACCATGCTGCAGGTTAAATTATTGAAGCGCGGAGGTAGCTGAGAACTGGCCACAGCACCGAATTTCTCCCAGCTGCTAATGTTTTGTCAGCACTGATCAGTGATTTGTGCTCAAGTCATTTGGTCAGAATCATCACCAGTGAGCAGCAGGCTATTTCTGGCTTCTTACCTTACCTTTCAGCCAAAGGCAGGCAGATCCAGAACAGCAGCCTTACGTGGGAGCTGCCCTGGACAGCCGTGTGCTGGCTCACAGAACCAAGTGGCTCAAATCATTGTGTCAGCAACTGCCTGCAAAGGCAGGGCTGGAGCTCTGCCAGTCCCTGGAAAGATGATGTGCCTCTTCCAGGTGAGAACCACTCTGCTAAACATCAGATGATCAGCATGGATGCTGCCTGCTCCTGTCTGGCTAGTTGGAGGAAAGACTTTTTATAAAACAGTATCTTCTTAAATTACTTCCCGCTATACAGTAGTTGAATTACTTGCTGGTCTTTAAGATCTTTATCTGAAGAAAAACCATATATATGTGTACACACACACACACACACATACACACACATACACAAGTAAACTAAATTTTTGTTTTGAAAGAAATATGTCAAATAATGATTCTTGGATTTAAAATGCCTACTTTTATATATTGATGGGTCATAATTTGAATTATAACTACTTCAGAATACTGCTTTTATGTGAAAAAAAGGCTTTTAGTAGCAGCTTCCCTTATAATGCAGGTATTATGATGGTAGAAAATAATTCAGATAACTGATAAAAATATCTCCTTATGATTTTATATGTGTTTGCACTTCAAAGGACCAGCAATGAAAAGATGATCACACATCTGAATCAGAAGGATAATATTTATATCTAAACTGAGTAACCATGTAATTCTGTTGGTGTTTCCCATACTCCCTCTGTCCTCCTCCACTTGCATGCTATAGCCTGATTCAGATTTTCTGTGTGGTGTTTATTACCTGACCTGAAAAGCTCAGTCCAAATATTTAGTCTGTTCAGTGACGTTCCCAGTGTACTTCTGGCTGCTATGTACTTATGGAAGAGTAAAATACATGAGGGTGACCATTCTGTAACTTTTATTTTTGAAATTCATAGGATGCTTTTAGAAACTGGTTAAAAATTACATTTTCCAGTATTCAGCTGCAGAGGAGGGCTTGGTATTTTCAGATGTGTTAGGAGTGATGCTTTTTGTACGCATACATATAACTATTCAGATCTCTGCTAAAGGATTCCTCTGTCACAAGACCCCCAGATGCTGAGATGCTGGCTAGAAGAGATCAATCATCACATCTGGCCTGGCAATTAGATATTATACATTTCGAGCTGGATTTATTTTCTAGATAGTATATATGTGTTATTTGTTGTTCAGCTCTCCTGCTCTGTGCATTTTATCCTCAAGTAGTTAAAGACTGTGTTACACTCTTGCAAGATTTGTTTGGGTGACCAGATGAGCCCCTCAGGTCTGCTTTGTTCAGGCAGGCTTCATTCCCAAGTCATCCTAGCCACATTTTTGCCCAGCAGAATGTTCCAAGAGGTTTTCCTTTCTCATTTCTTCCTACAAATGCAGAAGGAGGTTGGCCAGAGTCATAATATATTCTTAAAATTCAAGAATTGTCAGTAGGTGGCTACCAAGATATGCAACTTACAGACAGATTCATCATCTGAGCTAGGCTGAAATAATCACTGCAGTTGAGGAGGCTCTCAGGGTGGTAGGGAAATTCATTCCTCTTACACTTTTTTTCTGGTCATTCCAGTGGTGCCTTTATTTCTTTCCATTCTAGTTTTATATTCTTCCCTTATACATTTACCTTATTACCAATATTACCAAATACATTACCATTTATTTTTATTACATTTTTCAAGTCCATAAATCCTTGAATTCTTAAGGACTGATCAAAAATATAGGTTGCTAATTACTAGTTCTTACTTGCTACTGATATGTGAACACAACAAAGCGAGGGGAATGAACCTTCATGTGCCATTTCTCCAGCAAAACATCACAGACCACTGTTTCCTGCTTTCTCATTAGTTAGTTTCTTGTCTTTATTTAATACACCTTGCATTAATGAGGGATTAGAAAGTCCTTAGGTGAAACTTTAATATGTATATAATTGCAATACATACAACATGAATTTTTTAAGGTAACAAAATAGGCAACATTGTCAAAATGCTTTAACAGGAGGTCCAATACAGTTTTGCAGGCCATCCTTGACTGCCTGTTTCTGTAATGTTATTACAAATACCTACATTTGAAGCTGGGTACATTGTTAGGCTTTCACTGGGTTTTCCACAGCATTTCTCAGTGCAGATGAGGTTTTGGGAGAGTTTTTACAGTGGTAGCATTCTCGCCTCTCTGTCAGTAATGTGCTATATTTACCATATTCTGGGACTGCATTTGTTGTTCACAGCCATGCTGTGATGAACGAGCAGACTTGGGCTGTTTGGTTTCTCTCCTTCCTCACTCGTTTCCAGGTAATGAACTCATAGCTTGTAATAGATGCTATTAATCTGTAGCTGCCTGACAATACATTTTGTACTACTGAATGTAATCTGACTGTGCTACTCAAGGTCATTTGACTTTGTGTACAGTTCAATTTTTCCCTTAATTATCGTTGCCTCTCGAATTTGTATAACAAGAAAATTTCTTCATCACAATTCTGGAAATACTATTGAGATAAATGATAAATACAGGCAATCCTAATCCCAGTTCTGTGAAACTTGATTAGTCATCCTCCTTTTGGCTGGCAGTACCCCTCTCAGATAAATGTTTTCCTGCCTTTTCTTCAACTGGGTTGCTGAAGAAACCTTCTTTAGTTTAACCAATGATTCCTCATTTGACTCTGTATCAAGTGCTTTACTGAAATTTACATCAACTATGTCTCCCTTTATTTAGAAGGACTGAATTTATTTTCATAAATTCTTTCTTTTCAATTTTCTTAGATTTGCCTCCATCTTTGATAATCATTTCCCTCCAAATGACTGAGGCCTGGCTAAAATCATATGTACAGTGTAGATTGTAATAAAACATAATAAAACACTGGATGCCCAGGCTACTGAGTGCTTTAGTCACCCTTCTGCAAACAGTTGCAAATTTTGTTCTTCCTTGTTATAGGACTGTGCCCTGCCAGACCTGCAGTTATACCTGGCATTTCATGTGCCAGCTCTTTTGACACATGGACCAATACTGACTCATGCTTTCCTTCTGCTCTCCCATCTGGTGGTGTCCGTGTGTTGTGGTGTTCCTGGTACTTGGATAATCTGCTGTCAGGGGCTGTGCTTTTGTGGCTGCACACCTAGAGCACCCAGCATCCAGGGCATCCTCAACTCTAAAATGGTATGATCAATAAGGTTTTTCAGATTTTGACTTTTTTGGGGGGTTTTGGCTTCTGTTTGGAGAAGCTTTTGCTCGCCTTATTAGTGCCTTCCAAAGCTGGTAGAAGTTTGCCCTGTGCGTTTGATGTCATCTGTCTTTGGAGAATGATCTATAGAGTTGTGTTCTTTCTCATTTCAAGCACTCATTATGGCTGAGTTCCACAAACAGAGGGGGGAGAAAACCTTTAATATCCAGAAGCTTCACAGTCCTTACCTGAAAAAGATTGTTCTAGATAAAAGAAAATCTACTTGTTCCAGGGACAGTAAGAAAAAGTTAACAAATAATTTATTTTGAAGAAGTTTTTTTTTCAGTGTTTTCTGAAACACACATTCATTGGGCAGCAAATGAGACTCAAACAAAATCTGAATGCTTTAAAAAGTGCAGAGTCAGTAAGGAGGTTTGTCCTGTAGTCATACAGACTCACTACCCAGGAAGTTCTGTAGTCATTTTGCAAACCTTTACTTGAGAATATGCCAGTCTCTGCCAACTGAGACTGTTTTTTAGCTCTTTGATGCTGAATTCTGTGCAGCCAATAGCACCTCTCTCAGTATAGAAAATCTGGTAAGTGGGAGTTAGGTGTAAGGACAAAATGTGTGTTTACTTAAAATTAGAAGATACACAGTGTTAAAAAGTTTTGTAATGTGTTAACCTAACTGTACATCTCTTTATCATCTATGTGTTTGAAAGTCCTGTACCATACTAGTATGTCATTAATCAGTGAGATGAAAAACACTGGTTTAGAATTTAAAATAAGTTAAAGAGGGACATAAGTCAGTATTTATCATCCTTTACTCATCTTTTAAAGTGTAAGCTGTCATTTACCTATAATGCAATTCAATAGCATGCTGACATTGTGTGTTACCTGTTTTTGCTGTTTACCATTAGATGTTTGAAATATGAAGTTAGTGTTTGTTCCCAGTTGAAACATGCCTCTGTTTTTAGCATGGCAGGTTTAATTTTCACGTCGTTCACTTCAGCACATAGTCGCAGTATCTGTTCAAGATTAATTGGTTTTATGTTTCCTCACAGTCCTTTAGCACTTTCCAGACCAGAATATCACAGTTGTTCACCAATATTGAAATAAAAAAGTGCCTATTAAGGATGGTGGCCTTGATTTTAAAAAATGATAGTTCTTAGATGAAACATCTTAGAGGATTTTCAAGGTTGTCACTGTTTGAAAACCTGTTCCTTTTTTAAAAGAAGGCCTATTTGTGTACTTCAGTTCCTTAGTTGCATTAAAAGAAAGCCTATTCATGTTTTACTTGTAAATCAAACAACAGTAAAATCAAAATATTTACCAACACTGAAGTAACACATTTGCTGTCTTTTTATCTGCTAATTAGTATGCACTTATTGAGTCTGAAGTATAGCTGGGGAATTCTTCTTAAGTGATTGGGATGCTTCTATCTGATTTACCTTTTGTCATTAAAAACATATTTTTTTTCATAATCAAGTAAGGAGGCAAAAATTGATCTGCTTTTGTGTTTCAGTTTTGTATTTACAAAAGCATACCCCACCCATTAAACCCTTTAAACCATGCAGGTAAACCTCCACTGTATGTAGACTGGTATCTCAGCATCACGTGCATGCTGGCTCTGGCTGTTGTCAGCATTCCTGAGTTTTAGAGCTCTGGGGCTGTGAAGTGACTTACAGGAGCAAATAATAAGGAATTGGCTCCATCACATTGAAGTGCAGCTGCTTCCCTGTTCACTTTTGGTGTCCTGTTGTTCATTGCGGTGTCCTGTGTGGAGGATGGTGCTGTGTATGAGATGTCTGTAGATGAGGCACGTAGGGTCATGGTGAAGTGGTGGACTCGGCAGTGCTGGCTTCCTGGTTGGACTTGATGACCTCTTGGAGGTTTTTTCCAGCCCAAATGCCTCTGTGATCCTGTGAGACCTTCCTTGCTTTGTCAGAAGCATAAGCAAAGTGGCTCTGGTGAGCTTCACGGTTGTGATGTTCTGGGTGTGGGTCCAAAGCCTTGAGCAAACTGTCTGAAATATTCAAAATCTGAAGGGCTTTGAACTTCCTACTGGTAACAGCTGTTGAACTGGTTGATAAGGGCCAGTTTCTGTGCACTGACTCATGTTTGGCAAGTGTTAGAAGCTGGTCTGACATGAAATTTTACTCTTTGTTTTAATTTGCTGTGCAGAGGTAGAATGCTTTTGACTTGAAAATAATGAATAAAAACCCCTATGGCCACCAGATTATTTACAAATAAGTATTGTAAGTATGTGTTAAAATATAGTAACTTAGTTCTTAAGTGAACTTCCTTGCTTTGCCCTCACTGTATTTCAGCCCAATTAAAAAAGAAAACAAGCCCCCTAAAAAATTAAACTTAATAACTTTGTTAGCAACAATAAAAATGCATAATTGGCTTGACATCTTTTTCTGACTGTATATTTGAAAAAACTTAGGAAATCATGATTCTTTAGAGACTCTGTCAGATGACAGGCTAGTGGCTATGGGTTTAAGACCATTCAGAAGGGTGGTATGTCAGCCCCTGAAGCAGAAAAGGGTGAGTGTGAACTTAGTTTATGTGGTAATGAATAATATTGAATTTAAAATTATTGCTAAATAATATTTTTAAAGCACTTTGATGTGTTCATTTGCAGAATCTGTTTCTACAGAAGATTGAGTTATATTAAAAGATTGTGAATGTAATTCATTACCAGCACAGTTAGTATTGATGGGTTATCTTACAGGTCACTGAACCAAACCATGTAAATTACTTACGTATTTCTAATCAGTCTAGGAAAAAGAATTGATGCAGTTTTCTGTAGATTTTTCTCCACTTTTTCTCCACACCTGCATCTGTGTTAAATTGAGCAAAAGAATGTTTAAACCTTAAGCATGTGTTACATGATTTTCCTGCTTGCCATGCTGACCAAGCTCCATCTGATTTCACTGAGACTTTGATCACACAGATTGCAGAAAGGGCCTCCCTCAAATTTCATACACTGTCTTAGTCTCCTAGCTTTTAACTCTTGCTTGAGATTAGTTTGTCTGAAACAGAGACTCTTAATTACAAAAGTGCACACTGCAGAACTGTGTGTAAAATTACTTAAAGAGAGTTGACATTTGGTCTACAAATGCAAGAAAATTTACTAAACCAGTCATAGTGTTGCATATCATCGCTTTTTACTAAACCTAGTCTTCTTTAAGGACGTATTTCAGAGTGATTATTCATGCCTAATTAATCTCACTAATTGGTAGTGATTTTAATAATACTTTCACATAATAATACTTTAAACCTGGATATCCTATTGTTATAGTGAACTCAATGATATAAACATTAGAACCAAAATACAGATAGATTGTTATAATGCAATTTACTTTGGCCATTTTTTAAAGAAAGCAATTGAAAAGTAAAAAGCACGTCAGGAGACTGATCAGATTAATGCACTCAGTTTTGATGTACTGTAGTTATCACAGAAATATTAATGACTTATCTCTAATGAAAGGAAATAAGGTTTTTACCTACCACTGTGTCTGAAATTATTAGGTTTCAGACACAGTGTGACAGTTCTGAAGTAAGCTTTTATGCTATAATATAATTTGAAATATAAAATTTAGTTTTACTCTGCTATTGCCATCCATTCCACAGGATGTAAAACTGAATATCTTGACTGGTTGAGGTCAAATCATGATCTTCTGACATTTTTTTGGAAGTACACCAAATATAACCCTGAAAGAACTTGAACTCATAATTTAAATTACTTACATTTTGATGTGGAGACAGTATTGCCCAAAGAATGTTGCCTGTATTCCAAATGCAGAATTTTATGGCTATTAGCTTTTAGGATAACAATTCTTTTAAAGTCAGTATTGGCATCTGTACAGAGTTAGGTACAGAGTGCAGGGTAGCATTTACAGGTGAAGGAATATCTATTAGCAGTTTTCCATGTGGAATACTGAAAAAGTTACATGCTTTCCTATTCCAAAGGCATTGCTTCACTGAATGTCTGCTGAGTGCCCTGAGAACTAGAAAAAGGGTGAAACAGCTTCAACACATTTTCATTGTCATTTAAAATCAAATGAAATTTTTACTGTATCAATAAACATTTTACTTTTGCTTTCCATGCACCTTTACTTACAGGATTCATTGAGGAGACTGCATATGCAAAGAAATACCTACAAATGTTTAATACAGGTATTTAACATGAATTTATCACATTTTTTTGCAATGCAGTCTTGCCTTACAGATTTATATTCATTCAGTGAGGAAACAGAAGTATATCATGCATTCTAAGCATTTACATAACTCAAATTTAAGGTAATTAGTATTTTGAAAGCTTTGTTTGAAGTGAAAATTACTTTCAGATCTTTCAATGTGAATAATTTTCTACAACAAAAGGTCTTAAAAGAGAGTTTTGATATTTTGGTAAGATTTTGTAATGAGCAAAAATAAAGGAATACATTCAAGCCTGTATAGAGTTCTTCAGGTGTGTCAATTATAATCTTTGTTTTTTAGCATTACCAAGTACTAGCTCTTAAAACTTGTCTTATGATTCTTCAGTAGTGATTTGAGTGCTCAGCTAATACTTTTCAGGTATGAGGCCATTTTAAAAGGATCTTTCTGTTAAATGAATAAGTCCACATAAATAATAGATCTGCTGTTAGAGCAGAGGCAGAGTTCAGTTACTTCTGCAGCTGTAGGTTGATATTATATCCAGTTTTAAACCACCCACATTTCCACAGCATCCACCCAGTCATGCGTTAAGTGGCACGATTAACATCTGTCGTGTGTGCTTCACTGTCAGCCTTAGAAAGCTGGGTACGTAGGATAACAGTTTATTTTAGTAGAGTTAATTTTAATTGTATTTCGGTATGCCTGAATTAGAAAAGGCAGACCTGAAGATGTGTCCTTGAAGCAGAAGGCAATGATGGTGTATGTACCCAGTGAGACTTAAAGTCCTCATTTCAGCTGATCCATGAGAAAGATGGCTCCTGCCAAGTGGGGTTTTCCTTTTGTGTAAGGTTCCTTGCAATCTCCAGAAAGCCCCATGGTTCAAAATGGTGACCAGCAATCAATGGTGGTTGTTGTCCACCATTTCCAGCAGTGGAGTTTTCTGGAGCTCCTGGACCTATAAAGACCCTGGAGATGAGGTGTGGGTGAGAGGATGACACAGGTGACGACTGTGTAGCTGCTTCAATAGTTCAGTTTCCTGCCTAAACTTCAACTCTGTACTTAAAAATATCTGGCATCTCTAAATTTCAGTTCCAAGTGGTGGGAAATTCACAAGATCAGTTGTTTTTTTCTCAAATGTTGCCATCTTGGCCTGAACTCAAATGACAGCAGCTGTTCTCATGAGATTTCAATTTCAGCCAACTGAAAAAACAGCCTTTTCCTTTTCAGATCTAACCAGCCAGTGATGGTGGCGGTGAATTCTCTTCACAATGTTAAGAATCCATACCTCCCA
The DNA here is from genome assembly GCA_013398075.1 of Notiomystis cincta. Lineage (NCBI taxonomy): Eukaryota > Metazoa > Chordata > Aves > Passeriformes > Notiomystidae > Notiomystis > Notiomystis cincta. Next base: position 17,973 of record VZRX01000927.1, read on the forward strand.
CACGCCACGTACACGTGAAGAATAAAATGGAGGCGGACTCCAGTGTGCTATGTATTTATCATTTTTGCTGAATGGAGTTGGGTATTTTGTATGTGGAAAACATGGCCCAGTCCTCCAGTGTTCAGCATTTACATTTAGTATGTGATATATTCACTAAGGATTTATGTGTAAAGATCTGTGAAAGAAAAAACTTTCCGCTAGGGAAGCACTGACTGGGAATGACTTCCACCTTCAGTCACACGCGATGGCGTTGGAATACCAACTCCTCCTGATTGATCTCTGCCAGTGTTCACTTGCCCTTCTTCCTCTCCAGCTTTCAGCACATATGGAGCATCAACAGACTCGTGGGCAGCTTGGCTTGACCTGAAAAAATCAGAAAGCAGTACTGATTTTAAAAATAGGGTGCGGAAGCTAAAGGCAACTTGTGCTTCTGTCTCACAGGAACAGAAGGAGTGGCAGAGGTCAAAGAGGACTTGATGTGTTTGTTGAGAGGATTAGGACCAGGTATGAAGGGAAAAAATAGACTTGTACTTCTCCCCTCTCTTACACATGGCTGTGTTCCTTGAATGTGTCATGGGACTGTGACTTCTACAGTCTCTGATGGAATGTGGAAAAGGTGCTCTCTTTCCCTCGGGGGGCCAGCACTGCATCCACAGTCTCCAGCCTTCTAAATGATGGGCTTTCAGTCCCTGGCTGCTCTGCTGGGGTATCTTGTTACCAGGCACCTTTTTCCTCATCACCCTGTGATCCCAGTGGCTAGCTAGGGAGATGTCCTGAATATGTGTCTTCACTGCCCCAGGACAGAAAATTATGGTTTGTAATAATGCAGACTTGGTTCAATTTAGACTATAGGAAAGGGGGAAAATATGTAGAATTTATCATACTTATCACATGAGAGTTTGGGTTTGTCTCAGTTTTTCTCCCATCTGAATTCATAGAACTCCTGATGGTCAGCCTGAGAGCCATTTTGTTCAGGCTTCTTCTCATGTTGTTGAAAGTCTAAAACTTTCTGTCTAAGAACTTATTTAATCCAGGGGTGTGGAATTCCCAGCCAGATTGATAGGAGGTTAAATTCGTGATTGTGGGCTGAAAAACTGAGTGACACATTTGAAACTTGATCTTAGACATGAATTGTCAAAGGGAGAGTGTCTTTTCCAGGCTGGTGCAATGCTGTTCTTACTTAAACCTTGTGGAGCTGAGACGTTTTAGCTGATCACTGTAACATCTGTAATGATCAAGCTCTCTGATGTGTATACAGTCCTCTGGGTGTTCAGACAACACAAAAGAAGAAAATCTGACCCCAGATATCCTTGGTATGTTGTCTATGCCACATCCAAATCCAAACCTCTGCTAGTATGTCCTCACTTAGAAACCATCGGTGAGTTTCAGCTTAACAAATATAAGTGCGTGCCTGTACCTGAAATCTCCATGCAAGTTCGTAGTCTGAAATTCTCTGTAGTTGTCATGGGAGGGGAATGGGTACTTGTTAGGGTAGATTCATCTCATCCTAAGCTCCATGTTCTTCTATGCCGACTACAAAAGTAACCTAGAGTGAGTAACTCAGCTAGTGATACCATTTTTTTGGTAGGTGTGTGAAGATAGGCAAGTTGAATCTCACTCCTTGTGCCAGTGAGGCAACATGGAGCTGCTTGCCAGTAGCTATGTGTCAGAGCTAAATCCTCTTTCTCAGGATCAGGAAATTGGAAGCAGTTCCTGGATGCCTGTCCTGTGCATCAGAGAGTTACAGCACAGGGGGATATCTTGCTCCAAAATCTGTGTTAATGAACACTTAGAGAAAACATAAAAATAGCCCTAAGGGGAACATTCACATTTGCAGTCAGGACTGTGGCTACAGAGCTGGCAAAGACTGCCTGGAGCTGGATGTGATGTTATAAGGAAAAGAAACATGAACTGTCAATAAAATGCTCAAGGTAACCCATACCTCAAATTAACAGGTCTGAGACTAGGAATTTATAAGATTCTCCAGTATCTTACTGGGTGACCTTGAAAATATTTTTTCTTCTTCTTACAGCTTTGGTTTCCAGTAAATTTAATGTGGACAAGGCATTGACGTCTTGCAAAACCCTTTGTCCTGGTTTAAGACAATATGCAGGGTGGAGCCTGGGAAACAAGTTACCTCCCCTTTAGTTTTAATGACTACCCTTTCATGGAGAGATGAATGTGAGAAGATGGAAGTGAAACAATAACAGTTTACTAAAAACTGAAGCAATAACAGGCAAAATAACAGTAATTAGATACAAAGGTGCTGATTCCCATGGATTGCCGGGGGAACAGAGAAACAAAATATGGAAAGATATAGAATACAATACATATTTTTTGGGTTACCCAGGGCACCCTTTGTGAGGCCAAATGAGGAAGTGTAAGTATAAAGGGTTTTCTCCAGGTACTAGAGAAGTATGGAGTTCCAAAAAAGTACTGTAGAACTGCCATTTAATTTTAGTCAAAGGTCTTAATATAAGATAGCATTAGAAATATTATATGAGTAGATACAGTAACTTAACCAAAGATGAGAAAAAGGGTACAGGTAGAGTATACCAAATGTAGCTCTAATTGTGCTGGAAATTAGATGCCTTAAGGTAGTAAAAAAAAAATTCATGTTTTCAATATGCAGAGGTCAAGAAGCAAGCTTTATCATAAGCAGAAAATAGACTTGCTCATGTTTCATAGGAAAAGATGATTTTATAAAAGGAACAGATATCTTCATCCACATAAAGCTAAATAAAACATAGTGATAATAATGCACAAGTGCTTTCTAATGAAGGTTTTCCTATCAGTGATAAAATAATAAAAAAAAATGTTTTGGAACTGAATCAGTGTTCATGCTTGGCTTCTTAGCCAACAAACCTTCTGTGGTTATGTGATTTGATGTGATCTTTTATTATAGTAGCAATAGTAAGACTTCTGTTTGCCATATATAAATTCTGCTTAAATCACAGAGCTTGAGCTTTGAATTTTAACAGTTCTTCTACTTTTTTTTTTTTTTCATTTTTTTTTAACGTCCACAAGGGCATTGTGCTTTCTGTGGTAGTGTCTCAAACGAATTCTCCATGTCTAGGCTGTACAGAAACAGTGTTTTACCTTCTCTGTTGCTATTAACACAGTGTCACAGGGTATAAGAATGACCTCTCAACGTTTTTTTTCCAGACAGCAAGTTGTGTTGCCTTGCCCAGAGAAAGAAGGATGGAAGTTTACTGTGAGAGTATTTCTAGAGCTTGGGAGTAGAGGATTTGGGTGATTGCAGTCATTCCCAGCATGAGCTGATATAAAGCAGCACTGGTGTTTCTCATTGAGGGAGACCAGGAGCAGTCAGATGATCCACAATGATGTCTGGAGGCAGAAATGAATATAGTCAGTAGATGCTGAAGTAAACTGCTACAATGAGGTCTGGAAAAAAGCATGTTGTGTCTGCAGCCCTAGTGGAAGGACTTGAATTACCTAAGACAGTCTTGAGCAGGATGTGAGAAGCAGGGCTCGTTTGTGTCCAGCTGATGTGTGCTGTTATTAAAAATGGCAATGGCAAGGACACCACTCAAGTGCACCACAGTTGCCTTGAATGAGTTACATTTTTGACTTTTGAAACATTCAATTGTGAATGATTTTCAACAAATCAGATGGAACATGCAGAAAAAAATAGTTCTGTAGTCCAATAAGAAATTTTGTTAGCACATACTTTTCTCAAAGAGGTTTTATTGACACATTGATTTTGAGTTCTCTTTAACAACAATGAAAAGAAACCAATGGGATTTTTAAAATTCATTTAGCACTTTTTTACTATTCTAAAATAAATATACTTTCTTTTCAATATAATTGTTCAAAGGTTTTGTGCCTGATTTATATATTAAAAAATTTGGGATTGCACTTACGTTTTTAAAAACATGTGCTACCTTGTGTGTCCAACCACACAGGTACAGCAGTTTAGCCTGTATCAGGGTAATGCTGCTGTGACTGCACACACACACACACACACAGAGTATCTGTTACCCAAGTTTATATTTTTCCTTTCTACCTAGAAAAATAAAATCCAATCGAGCTGAAGTGGTTTAAAACATTACTCCTCAGTAGCTGTTCACTGCCAGCAGAAGGTCACAGTCAGCTGCTGAGCTGCCTCAGTGGGTTGGGTTTGCTGTCATCTACTTCTGTACAAAGTCAGCTGGGTTAGATTGTGCCTTGGCTGTTGGTGCATGTGGTTGTTCATTCTCTCATGGAAAACAACTGCAGGAACTTGCTCCTAAACTGTTATAGCTGTTTCTGAATTATTGCCAACTCTGTAGGGCTCTGGTATAACGCTGTGTGCAGACCAAGGCTTTTTAAAAAATGTCAAAAGTACTACAAGTCATCTTAGCAACGGTGAGGAGTGTTTCAGAACTATTTTTGCCCTAATTGTACATTGGGAAGAGAAACAGTTCCTTGCAAAAACAGGGCTTCCTAATAATGAATTTATAAGAATAAAACTTGTAAGGTGAATTTGACAGTATTTAGCAGCTGCAGAATTTCGTCACTTGTTCCGTGATTTCATGCTGTCAAATCTGACAACATGAACTAGTGCCAATCTTTGCTTTGAGAGACAATTTCCTTTTTATAAAAATTCTAATTATTAAAGCTAAATTTGGATTTTGTTAAAAGGAAATTGTTAGTCTTTTATATTTGTCAGATAGCTTTCAAATCTAAGTTGGTTCTACCTTTGACAATTAGTCAAAACGATATTTACTGAAAACCATAAATGATATGTTTTTTCCACCTTTGCTACCAATGAAGTTGGTGTCAATGATAAGGAAGGCCACTGGTATTTTTGATACACATAAAACCTGATTATTGATTGTGTAGTCTGGATTTACTAACCATTTTCAGACACACTTAGTAGGGCACACAGACCTTTTGATACATATAAAACCTGGTTATCAGTTGTGTAGAAGTCTGGATTTATTAACCATTTTCAGACACACTTAGTAGGGCACACAGACCTTTTGATACATATAAAACCTGGTTATCAGTTGTGTAGAAGTCTGGATTTATTAACCATTTTCAGACACACTTAGTAGGGCACACAGACCTTTTGATACATATAAAACCTGGTTATCAGTTGTGTAGAAGTCTGGATTTATTAACCATTTTCAGACACACTTAGTAGGGCACACAGACCTTTTGATACATATAAAACCTGGTTATCAGTTGTGTAGAAGTCTGGATTTATTAACCATTTTCAGACACACTTAGTAGGGCACACAGACCTTTTGATACATATAAAACCTGGTTATCAGTTGTGTAGAAGTCTGGATTTATTAACCATTTTCAGACACACTTAGTAGGGCACACAGACCTTTTGATACATATAAAACCTGGTTATCAGTTGTGTAGAAGTCTGGATTTATTAACCATTTTCAGACACACTTAGTAGGGCACACAGACCTTTTGATACATATAAAACCTGGTTATCAGTTGTGTAGAAGTCTGGATTTATTAACCATTTTCAGACACACTTAGTAGGGCACACAGACCTTTTGATACATATAAAACCTGGTTATCAGTTGTGTAGAAGTCTGGATTTATTAACCATTTTCAGACACACTTAGTAGGGCACACAGACCTTTTGATACATATAAAACCTGGTTATCAGTTGTGTAGAAGTCTGGATTTATTAACCATTTTCAGACACACTTAGTAGGGCACACAGACCTTTTGATACATATAAAACCTGGTTATCAGTTGTGTAGAAGTCTGGATTTATTAACCATTTTCAGACACACTTAGTAGGGCACACAGACCTTTTGATACATATAAAACCTGGTTATCAGTTGTGTAGAAGTCTGGATTTATTAACCATTTTCAGACACACTTAGTAGGGCACACAGACCTTTTGATACATATAAAACCTGGTTATCAGTTGTGTAGAAGTCTGGATTTATTAACCATTTTCAGACACACTTAGTAGGGCACACAGACCTTTTGATACATATAAAACCTGGTTATCAGTTGTGTAGAAGTCTGGATTTATTAACCATTTTCAGACACACTTAGTAGGGCACACAGACCTTATTTAGCTAAAGATGCTATTGAGCACCCACTGCATGTGGAGGATAGAGTGTTCAACCCCTGAAGTTAACTTGGATGTTGCCATAATTTGGGTCCTAAATATACATGACCCTTTTGTCCTTAAAATGACAGTGCTTTTAATACCCTTCTTGACTCAATTTTCAGGTACTATAGGCAAAAATTTGAATTAGCAGCTGGTACGGTAACCTGTGCTCTGTATACAGTCTAGCTCAGATGCTACTGGCCTTCTGAACTGCTCTGTGCTTTGTCCAGATTCTCTCACAACCCAGGAAGCACAGACCAGTTATTCCACTGCTTACCTGAAAATAATGCATATGACAGTTTATGGTTTGGGGGCAAGATACACTTGTATTAACTAGCAGCAAGCTAGTCTCCTGACCTCTTTCCCTGGAATACAGCAGACTTCTGGATGCAGAACGGATGTAAGTGTGCAACTGGCTGGTAATGATGGATTTGAGCTCTTTTCCCTCTTTCCCCCACATGAATTTAGTGTAGAGACTATAATGAGAGTTACAGTAAGTACATTGCCAACCATGCAGGAAACTTTGCTGCTGGTGTTCTGGGGCTTCTTGACTATGTTTTGATAAGTATAAGCAGTAGAGGTGGGACTGCTGAAGAAGTACTAATGAAAAATGAATTTTCTACACCATCTGATGATACAGCCATGTTCAGCTTCTGAAACAATATTCCTGAATGAACAGTTTTGAATTTACTGTATTATACTGCTGTAGTTCTAGCCTGATTCTCTGAGAAATAATGAAGCATTTACATTAAAAATAAAGAGAAAAATCTTAGCACAGTGCAAAACTATTGTAGAACACATACCTACGAGGCACCCAGTGCACAAAGACTCATAAAATAGTTAAGATTTGGAAGGAAACTCTGGAGATCGTCTAGACCACCTCCCAAGCTCAAGTAGGATCAGCTGAGTATCTCCAAGTGTGGAGATTCTACAACCTCTGTAGGAAGCCTGTGTTCAGTCAGCCTTCTGATTTAAAAAATCAAGCTTTTTCTTATGTTTAAAAGGAATTTCCCATATTTCACTTTGCGACTTTGGCCCTTGTCAATTCACTGGCTCCCACAGAGATGAGCCTTGCTCAGTCTTCTTTGTACCCTCCCATCACATATTTACACACATAAATGAGATGCCCCTGACCCCCTGTTCTCCAGGATGAACAGTTCCAGCTCTCTCAGCCTCCCCTTGTATGACCCACACTTGTCTTTGTGATCCTTTGCAGATCCCGCTCCAGTAGGTCCATGTCTCTCTTGTACTGGGAAGCCCAGAACTGGACACAATACTCCAGGTGTGGCCTCACCAGGGCTGAGTAGAGGGGCAGGATCACCTCCCTTGACCTGCTGGCAGTGCCCCCACCTCATGCAGGTCAGGATGGTGTTGACCTTCTTTGTGAAGCTTATATGGTCTAGTACTGTGTGGTTGGTTTCACTAGAGAGAAATAAAATTTTAGGAGAAGTAACTAGCTTGAATTAAAATTTTAAATGGCAAAATATGGCCTCAGTGAAGTTAACAATGTGTCCTGGTAAACTACAGGAGAGAAACTTTCAATCTGGGAATGAGACAACCACCTGCAGAGGCTTCAGTGATCAATGAAAGCAACCTAAGGAGCCACCAGAGTATGGTGTATTTCTTGGGAAGTCTCTTGGCCTGGGAATAAGCTTTGGGGTGTACTGGGCAAGGACATCTAGTAGGTTACAAAGCTACCAAATAATACCCTGCAGCCTGCAGAAGGTCCCTGTATAAGCTCCATTTTTATGTAATTGTCTTCTTATTAGAGTTGTATTTGGTTACATACCTAAAATACTCCTGCTGCTGGCTTTGCATAAAGCCAGTTGTAAAGAATAGTTAGGAGTGAGTCTTTGTGTTTTCCCTCTCTCTTGCTTTCAGTTATTTAGTCATGAGAATATGATGAGGAACTGTTTTGATTTTTTTCCCCCACATGCTGAGTGATTAAGGACCTGAGTGCTGAAGACCCACTTTCTCCTTCCTTAAGCATCATTTTCTCTTCCACCCAATTTGCAGTATGTTCTTTAGGCTCTGCTGGAGCTCATGAAACATTTATACCCATGGTTATATGGTACATTTTGTAGCACTTGTACCCTGGTATTACTGTGTGCCTGTAGCCACACAACATCCTTGTGTCTAATCTGAGGGACATGGATTTGACTGATGGATCACTTGGTGAATAAGGAATTGGCTGGATGGATGTGCTCAAAGGGTTGTAGTCAGTGACTCAGTGTCCAGGTGGAGAGCAGTGACAAGTGATGTTCCTCAGGGACTGGTGTTGTGCCTGACACTCTTTAATATCTTTGTTGGCAGTGTGGACAGTGGGATTGAGGGCACTCTCAGCAAGTTGGCCAATAACACCAAGCTGTGCAGTGGGGTCAACATGCTGGAGGGAAGGGATGCCATCCAGAGGGACATGGACTGACAGGTCTGTGTAAGCCTCATGAAGCTCTACTGATGCCTGGAGAGGCTGACCTAGAACAGAGGCTGGACAAAGTTAGAGGATAAAGGGTAGGTATTTATTGGAAGGCCTTCACACCTTGGACAGTGCAGGAGTCTCGCAGAGACTACACGCAAGATGGACAACAGTTACATGTTTTTTCAGACAGTTTGGTCTATTTGCATATCAGGGGTTAATTGTCCAATTACAGCTTCAGGTAGTGGAGTCCCATTCCTCAGCTTTTGTACCCCCATTTCACTGTTGTTTACATTTTTGGGGCCTACCTGAAAAGCAAGGTGGCCTTGAGTTTCAAGCCTGGAGAGAAGTTATTTTGTCTGAATAGAATGGGAGAACAGTAGCTAACAAGCTATGGAGTTTTAGAGTTATACACTAAAGCAGTACAGATCTACAAAAATTGAGTTAAAACCTAAAGCATCACTACAAGGCTAAATGCAAGGTTCTACAGATGGGTCAGGGCAATCTCAAGTACAAGTATAAGCTGTGTGGTGAATGGATTGAGAGGAGCCCTGAAGAGAAGGTCTTGGGGGTGTTGGTGAATGAGAAGCTCAGCATGACCCAGCAATGTGCACTCACAGTCCAGAAAGCCAAACTCATCCTGGGCTGTATCAAAAGAAGCATTGCCAGCAGGGCAAGGGAGTTATTCTTCCCTTCTATATCACTGTGGTGAGACTCCACCTGGAGCACTGCATTCACCTCTGGAAAACTAACACAAGAACAACATGGACCTATTGGAGTGAATCCAGAGGAGGGTCACGAAGACCAGAGGGCTGGACCACCTCTGCTGTGAAGACAGGCTGAAAGAGTTTGAGTCTTTCAGCCTGGAAAAGAGAAGGCTCTGGAGAGACCTTATAGCAGCCTTACAGTACCTAAAGGAGGCCTACAAGAGAGCTAAAGAGGGGCTTTGTTACAGGGGCATGTAGTGATAGGGCAAGGGAGAGTGAATTTAGGATGAAAGAGGGTAGGTTTGGGTTACATACTAGGAATAAAATTTTTGTTGTGAAAATGGTGAAGCACTGGCACACGTTGCTCAGAGTTGTGGATTTCCCATCCCAGGAGGTATTCAAGGCCGGGTTGGATAGGGTCTTGAACAATCTTAATGTTGTCTTAATGCTAGATGTCCCTGTCCATGGCAGGGGTGTTGGAACTAGTGGTCTTTAATGTCCCTTTTAAACCAAACCATTCTGATTATATGATATCTGACATGATATCTGAATTATGGACCTAAATGTTCTGTCTGAAAACATACATGAAAGCAAGTTATTCTCTGCTTCCTTCCTGCCCCAGCATCATACCTGTCAATGATTATATGTTGTCAGAAGTTGATGTCTGGCCCTAGTTAATGATCTTTCATTTCATGGTGGTCCTATGTCTTGTCTCAGACCTTCAGTACTGATTCTGTACTTGGAGGTCCATTTTGATCTGCCAAAACCAAAGAAATGNTCTTTCAGCCTGGAAAAGAGAAGGCTCTGGAGAGACCTTATAGCAGCCTTACAGTACCTAAAGGAGGCCTACAAGAGAGCTAAAGAGGGGCTTTGTTACAGGGGCATGTAGTGATAGGGCAAGGGAGAGTGAATTTAGGATGAAAGAGGGTAGGTTTGGGTTACATACTAGGAATAAAATTTTTGTTGTGAAAATGGTGAAGCACTGGCACACGTTGCTCAGAGTTGTGGATTTCCCATCCCAGGAGGTATTCAAGGCCGGGTTGGATAGGGTCTTGAACAATCTTAATGTTGTCTTAATGCTAGATGTCCCTGTCCATGGCAGGGGTGTTGGAACTAGTGGTCTTTAATGTCCCTTTTAAACCAAACCATTCTGATTATATGATATCTGACATGATATCTGAATTATGGACCTAAATGTTCTGTCTGAAAACATACATGAAAGCAAGTTATTCTCTGCTTCCTTCCTGCCCCAGCATCATACCTGTCAATGATTATATGTTGTCAGAAGTTGATGTCTGGCCCTAGTTAATGATCTTTCATTTCATGGTGGTCCTATGTCTTGTCTCAGACCTTCAGTACTGATTCTGTACTTGGAGGTCCATTTTGATCTGCCAAAACCAAAGAAATGAGTATCCATAAACAAAAGGGAACTGGACAGAATGATTGCTCCAGTTCCTTGCTCTTCAACATATTGCAGTCTGATTTGGGTTCTAATTTGAAATACGACTGAAAAATTCAAAGGAAGCCTCATAATGTATATAAAATCTCTCAAATGAGGAGTCTTTTTAGCTAGCTTAAAGAAAACCATGCCATATGAAATGTGTTATCTGTGGGCCCCAGCTTCTCTGTGGCTGCCATTGCTGTGAAGAAGCTCTTTCTGATGAAGCATGTGGCCAAAAATCAGGTTCTCATGTACAGGAAGGGTCCCAGTGGTTAAAAAGGTATTTAATTTTCTGATTATGCTGAATGTTTCAGTTTAGGAGAATGCTGAAAAACAGCTCACAGGTTTATGTGAAGGCTCTGGCTAGCTGGATTAAATGTCAGACTGTTTCATGGATGTTGAAGGAAACATCGTATCTGAAGATTTTTGCAGCCCCACCTGCTTGATGGTTGTGAATGCCCAGGGAAGCAGTGCAATAGCAGGACATGTCTTCCCTGTGGAAGAACCCATCCATGTTAGCCTCAGGAGCATCAGGCTCACTGAGGCTGGAGCATTTGGAGGTGGTGACTATGTCTGCTGGAGGTGTGTGCTAGATGGGAGGTTGTGGCCAAGTTATGGAGCTGAAGAAAGAGAGGAGCAGGCTGTATGTATGCTATCGGGGAAGATGGAAAAAGGATTAAGAGTGTCTTCACAGAGACCTTGCAGAGATGAGAACCTGAATGTCCTGACCGTGCAAAACAGGGCAGCCACGGTCTGTGGGCAGTTTTGATATAAGTGGAGGAACACTGTGTTGAGGAACACTGGAGGCTTATGACTTCTGTCAAAAGTTGTCCTTACAAGGTTGATGTCTTATCTTGAAAAGGGAGGTCAGGCGGATTCTCCGTTGAGTGGATAAATGCAAATGTGCCCATCTTCAAAAAATCCCAGAATTTTAACTTGAAGAACTACCAGCCAGTCAGCCTTACTTCAGCCCCTGGGAAAATCATGGAGTGAGTCCTTTTGTAATATGTTTCTGGACAAATTGGTGATTGAAACAGCCAGAATGGATTTCTTAAGGGTAAATAATTCCTGACCAACTAAGTTGCTTGGCTATGATGAAATTACTATCTTCATGGATGAGAGAGCACTCTGTCATCGACCTTGGCTTTAACAGAAAGTTCTATACAGTTTCCCACAATATTCTCATGTCCAAACTGGGGCCTTACTGTCTGGATGGACTAGCAACAAATAGAAACCCGGCTGGATATTTAGGCTCAGTGTGTAGCAATTAATGGTTCATACTCTGCCTGGGCACCAGTGGTTTCTACAATTTAATGTCTTTTTCAGTGACCTAAAAAAGGCAACAGAATGCATTTTGGTTTAAGTTTGTGGATGATGCCATACTGGGAGGGCCAGTAGATAGGAGAGAATTTTTATCTGTAAGGACGCTGATAAAGAAGAGAAGTGGCTTGACAGGAACCCTATGAAATTCAGTAGGGCAAATGCAGACTCCTGCTTCTGGGAAACAATGTACCAGTGTGGGCTGGAAACTGACTGACTGGTGGCAGTTCAGAAGAATACTTTGGCAACCCAGCAGATGGGAAGCTGAATATAAGCCAGCAGTGCACCTTGGTAGCAAAGAAGGCCAGCAGCATCCAGCAGCCAGGAAATCATGAGGAGGTATTATCCTGTAGTTAGAACTCACTAGGCATCATCTAGAATATTGCATCTTTTGGACCTTTTCCGTCTTCCCTGATATGATACATATAGTTTCGGACCCCACAAGACAGGAATGATGCTGCTGAGCTGCAGTGAGTTCAGCAGAGGCCACCAAAATGGTCAGGGATTGATCTGGAGCACTTGTCCTGAGAGAGGCTGAGGCACCTGGTCTTGCTCAGCCTGGAGAAGAGATGGTTTCAGGGGGAACCTGTTAGTGACCTTGCAGTACCTACAAGGAATTTATTCAGAAAATGGAGCCAGATATTCCCAAGCACTGTATTGGTTGGAGGGTGAGAGATACTTGGCATAAACTGAAATGAGAGATGCAGAGTGAATATAAGGAAAAGCTTTCTCATCATAAGGATAGTCAAGCAGTGAGCAGTTGCCCAAAGATTGTCTCCATCCTTTGAGGTTTCAAGACTGACTGAGCAACGTGTTCTGATGTCAGGGCTGACCCAGCTGTGAGCAGCTGGATGGACTAGATCATCTCCAGAGATCCCTTCCAACCTCAAATATCCTGTGATCCTGTGTGTGTAGGAGTATGTAAGTATAGATTATGTACAGAATGAGTTCTGTGGAGACCATATATGGAACATGTTTCACAGAGGCCACAAAAGTGATTCACTTTTGACAAGTAATGTATACTTTTTTAATAAGGAATATTCAGATTTCCATGAAAAGAAAAATAAAATGCCACTGTATCTTCTTTTCCCTGCCTCTCTAGTTCTTTGCAGATCTTATTTTAGCTCAAAATCAGCAAGGTCTGAAATGTTGTCACCATATTCATGCACACATCCCTTGCCTGGATTCATATTGAATGCATCTCTGTGAAAGATTTAATAAATGACTTCCATTTACATCATTTATGTAGTGAATAGAGCATGAAAGGTGGAAAAAACAGCTTTCAAAATATCAGTGTAGCTATTCTGTTTGGAGACAACCCTTCAAATACCTGAATTATTGCATGTCTATTAAAGTGAAGGCAGTAAGGGTGATACATGTATTCTAGGTAAACACCATGCTGGTGTTTGACAGTTTACAAATAATTTATACAATAAATGTCCCCTACTGTAGTCTAAATGCATCTCTCAGAAATTTCCAACTGGGCAGCATAGATGTAATCAAGAATAATTGAAGAGCTGATTTTGTGCTATGTTAACAGAACTGTCTTCCTGAATATGTTAGGATGTCTAACGTGTTGACTTTCTCCATGATCGTATAAAAAAAATTGCTTGAATTGGATGTGAAAGGATGGTTAGTACTGTTTAGTCATAATCTGTCATAAGAATCTTAAATAGCTTAGAAAAAAATTCATAATTATGTCCCTAAGACTGATGGTATTTCAGATCTTGCAGTGATAAAGGTTTTTGGTCTCGCCTCAGAATTACTTTCAAAAAAAGAAGTATGCTCTCAACCTAATCATGTCAGCATCAGAACACCTGCAAAAATAGATCAAAAGAAAAAGTGGAATTACTGAGATTTGCTTGCTATGAATAGCACTAGTGTGAATGTGTTAAGCAATCATGTCGGCTGCACTGAAAATGCAACATACCCAGGGGAACCAATACAAAAGCAAATAAATTTGGGGATGTATTGACTATTTTAGATAGCAGTTTGGGCATTTTTGCAATACTTTTGTTTGCACCTTTCTGTGGGGTAGTGCGTGGAACACCTGTGGGGATCATCAGATGTGCCTCAAGCTGGAGGATGACCATGAGAACTGCAAACTGAGTAATGCTGATCTTGTGTGGAAAATGTTGGGTTTCGTTGTGACAAAAATCTTACTTGATTACTAAAGTCTTAATGGCTGATTGTCTCCCTTGGGTGCCTGGCCTAGAAAGCAGCCAGTGCAAAGTGATCAGCTCTCAAAGACTGTGTGCAACAAATGTCAAGGAGGGGAATGTGCTTTCTTTACAGGTGGACATCAGTGTGGTGGGATGGGAAAGGTACCAAGCTTCTCTCAGGGTTAGAGAACTTTAAAGGCTGTGTCTATAACTAGTACCTTCCACTTTCCTCATAGCAGTTTTGTGCTAGCTTGTGATAGTGCAATGATATAAGTAAGCATGGCAAAAAAAAGTGGTGATCATCACAAGACTGCCTAAAACTTCTAGAGATGGAAAACAAACTAATTGGGTAAGAATGTGCTTATCATCAGGCCTCCTTACCTGCTATTCCTTTGTAGCCATTTGATCTTCCTTAAGCAGGGAAACTATTAATCTGTTTCTTTGGCCCTGTATTTTTATTTCTTTTGCAAAAAGACTTAAACACCCCCCTCCCCCAAACACCAGAAAACCCAAACCACAGCAAAAGAAATTGCTGCTAAGGGTTTGTTTTAATACCGTTCCTCAGAACACAAAGGAAATGTTAGCTCTGTCCTTTCTTTCATACCACTTCACATGTCATGTATGTATCAGTATTTTCTGGGAATTGAAGAAGAGGAAACAATGTCTTTTAGGGAACAGCACCCAAGGAGGAGCTCACTAAAACCTTTTGATAGATTTTGTGATGATTTCATAGGTCTCAGCTGAAGTTAAGCCCTTGACATGAAGATATAGTTGTTGAAATATTTGTCACTACATATGTTACTACTTACATTATTTTCCTTACGCTCAAGTGAGCAGAGCATGAGTAGGAGCTTCATTCAGCCCAGCAGAATTAGAGAAAGTGTATGGAGAATGGGACTTGCAGCCTGTGTACTGTTTTTTGGTTATCAACACATTTACATTTAAAGTACTTATTAGTGCATTAAATTACTTAAATTTGCTGCTGTTTTAAAGATACTGACAAGATCTCTTTAGGTCTCAAGTCCCTCCCATCTTCCCCCAGCCTTTACCTGTGATTCATGATCATTATTTAGCAATAATTATGCTGAAACACGTTGTATAAGTTTCCAGTGTGTTACATTACATCTTCAAGTCTATTCTTGATAATTGTTAGACACTAGGACATTGAATACAGCATCTTGTGACAACTCTTCCTATGTTTCTGTTCTAGATCCTTTATATTTGTCCTGACTGAATAATGCCAGGTGAAGGCACTGCTGCACCTGTGCTGCTTTTGTATTTCTGAGTGCGCTAATTACGACGCGCTCACATTCGTTTGTCTTTGCATGTCCCAAATATGTCCCGTTTTCTCTTCTAGATAATGGGAGATACAAAGCTCTGTTACTTGCTGTTATAGCTAAACTAAGTCAAACCAAGCAGAAGACAGGCCAAGGGAAGTTCAGACAAAGCAGGCCTGACAAGTGTTAGTCCCAAAGCCTTGAAAACTCGGTGCAAAGCCCATGGCTTGTTCCTGGAAGTGGCAATAGTGGGCTGCAGGGTTGCAAGAACTGAAAGAGCAACTTCAGCAGTAGGCAACTGAGCATACTTTTTATTTTATTTTATTTTATTTTATTTTATTTTATTTTATTTTATTTTA
>VZRX01000928.1:0-29744 GCA_013398075.1 Notiomystis cincta
AAAAAAATCCAAACCAACAAGGAGATAGCATTTCCTTATTTCCAGCCAGTAGGTCAAGGTAAAGTTGGTCTGTTGATATATATTTTTCATGTATATATTTGAAAGGTATATCAACTATATATTTCAAAGGTATATCACCCACTTCAGTATCATCAAGTCACAGGGCACAAGTGCCCACTGGAGATGCCTGGTATATGTTCTTGAATGAACATGTTATTTTCTGAAAGGCCTGTTAGCCACCAGAATGCAAGAGAGATGGGTATTAGGATCCTTACAGAACAAAGACATGAAGTCCTCTTTACTTTTTACAAGATTAAGCATGTTCCACAGTTTCAGACTGCATAACTAATGAGCCCTCTCAAGAAGATGTCCTTTTAGACCTTAGTTTCTCCAAGATGTTATAGCATTAACTGCCTTTTTATTTCTTAGGAGATCAAAAAAGTGTTATGTTGGAACACTTTAATGCAGAGACTGCACTTCAAAGACACATTACTTCATTCTCTTTTTGAACTCTCCCAGCAATACTTCTGCTTAATAAAACCTCCCTCTATTAGAAACTCTATTTATATGTGCATGTCTGTATCTATTCTCAGAGAGATATTACCAAAATACTCCGAGGTCATATGACAGACTGTTCAATAGGTCAGGTAACTAACAGGAATGTCAGCTAAGCTAGGATCAGCAAGATCATTAACAACAGAACTCAAGCAATGATGCTCAACACAAGTGAAAATAAACGACTTGCACCACTTTTCCAGGATCATCATAAATGAAACCAAGAGATCATTTGCATAAGTATTTAACTACCTAATTAACACTATGGTCAAAAGTGGAAGTATCTGAACTCTCTTGACTATTTTTTTCTTTTTAGAGTTAATATCACACCTTACAAGTCAAAATTTAGTCTGTGTCTGCAAACCAGCAAAACAAAAAACCAGAATTGCATTCATGAAGCTCTAAAGTCAACCAAGACCTAGATAAACTGTTCTTTATGGATCACCAAGAAAGTCTATTTCAGCAGCTTTGAAAGTGTCTGGATCCACTACCATGGATTTAGAAGTTCAGTGAAAACACACGTGCACCCCTGCTACTGCATTTTTGGCAAAAGAGTAGGTAACATGTAATGCATTTTGGGGCAAACGCCAAAGGCAAAAATGAAACTAAACAAACAATTCAATATATATTTCAGTCCCAGAACAGAGAATATAAATTGTTTAAAACTTCAACCAGTTCATCATTTAGGCTCGGTTCTTCACATCACTATCTTCTGACTGTGAGGAGCTGTTAAAATAAAGTCTTTTGTGCTTCAGCATCTAAGAAAATTTAGGACTGTTACCAATCAGCTATTTAAGCCCACGCCACTCAGAGGTACCAACTAAATGCACTGCCACATCTTAACTTCTATCACAGTAAACAACAAATTACAAGAAATCACAAAACAAGAAATATTGGCACAAAGACAAAGGAGGCACTTTGAGGCCTGAGCAAGGCTGGGTGAAGTGACATGTCAATAAATCATGTTTACACTCACATAACTGTGCTTTCCATGCCTGGCCACTTTTGCAAGCGGCAGGCACCAAAGTTCGCCTGCCTGAACGCTCACATCAAGCCAGGTACAGCAGCACTTGTGTATTGTGCAGTTTGATCTCCAGCTCAGAGCTGTGACACCACTTTTGAAACAGGGCTGGGAGGAGCACAGCTTGCTCCTCATGGCCAAAAAGTCACACTACCTCCTCCTGCAGGAGAGGAAAATCCTGGAGGCCGAGGACCCGCTGGAACTCGCGCTGCTCCAAATACACGGGAGAGCTCGCGAGGCTGTCAGCTCCTGTTCACACCTGGTGCAAAAGATAATCAGCTCCACCTCACATCCATTTTGAACATCTGCAAACAAATGCTAAATCAGCAGGGTACCTCCCTTGTGCTGCCAAGTGCTTTGCCTCGTGCTCTCTCTTGTCTCTTTTCCCAGAGGCTCTACTTCAGTGAAGAGACCCCTTGGAAACCCCCACGTTTCCTGATACCCCTGGGAGCACTTGGAAAGTGGCCGTGTGATGCAGGGGCCAAGGCTTCAGCTGCAAATCTGCCTCGTGTGCCTCAGCCTCCAGCAGCTGCAAAATTAAAAATAGCTGCCACAGGCAAACCACGACTGAAGATGAGGACGTTTGTTCCTTTATTTCGGGCTGATAATGGTGTCACTGTTGACATGTTTGGGCTCTGAAAGGAGCACTAATGAGGAAATGGACAAAATTATAAAGGCAGAATATGGAACATTCTAAAATAGAAATGGGAAAATTACCCTCCTTTTAAATTTACATGGAAAATTTGACTAGCCACGACAAAATTATATGCTTATTTGGCTCTTTAGGATGTATTTCTTGCTAACTGCAAGCAGAGCAATCATTTAAAACAGCATTCTCTGCTCTTAAAATTGATTCTCACCCTGACCAAATGAGACAATTTTATCACATATCAAAATTGTATGTGCCACCACTGCCTCCTCATGACTTGAGAAAAACGTGGCCAATAAGGAATGGAACCTTATTATTGTAGAATTTACTCTTCAGTTTTTGGCCACTTCCTGGCAAACCCCAACATTTACAAGATACTTTGAGTTCACAGAAAAGGAGCCTTGTGCAAGAATGAGAAACTACATTTCATCTAGTGTAGTGGGAGTATTATCTGTGTGTGTATATTACCTGTATCGTGTGTATTTTTGCTTATATTGTCTAAAAAAACACTAAATATAATTCTGATTTTGTGAGCCAAATGAGGAGTGGGGAGAGTGCACAAAGACTTGTGGTGGAATCCACGTGCTTCATACACAAAGCAGCAGCAGTTACTACATGACTAAATGTTGCAAGGGAGCTATTTGGGAAGGAGAAGGTGTTCTTTTCATTAGGTGAATCCCTGTGCTTTAGTCACAGATTTCTGTCAGATTTCCTCTATCACTAATTAGCCATGTAGTCAAACCTTGGGTAACCCAAGGTCAGTCCTGCCTCTTGGGGCTGCAAGCCAGGTTTCTTAAAAACCCAGCATGGTAAAGAGCCATCAGCACCACTGAATTTTCCAAATGTTTTTTGAGCTACAGCTTCCACCACTGTGCCACAGGGAACAGCCCTCTGAAAGGGCCAGGTTCACTGAAAGGCTGCCTGACATCCAGGAGCAGGAAAACTGCCAACCTTCAATTATCTGCATCCAACCATGAAAGGCATCTCTGGAGGCCTTTGGAAAAACATCTAAAATACGCAAAATCAGCTGCTGCTGCTGAACAGAAAAGCATCAGGCACAGTTTAAGTTGACCTACACACTCACATTTAATGATGTAATCAGGCACTGCACCATGGCAGTGGCCATTGACAATGTCCCCCTTCAAATGGGACTGCAAAGAGCCCAAACACAGATACAGCTGTGGATTGTGGAGAGGAAATTCTCCCACCAGGCAGTGATGGCAGCCGTCAGGGCTGTGCCCTCTGTGCACGGAGCAAACCCGGCACAAGGTCTGCACCCAGGCTCAAATTTGAACTGAAACCATAAATACAAATCCTAAATATGAAAATACCTTCTTTTTCTGGACATTGCTACATCCCAGGATAATCCCAGAACTGGCCCTTGGACTGCAGCATACTATATACTGTTAAATAAAACCTTGCCACTAAATACTTTTTTCAGTTGCTTCTGAGAGGATGTTCCTTTTAGTTTCATCATTGTATGCTTAAATTGCATTGGAAGAGCAGATATATTTCTAAAACAAGTCAGAAATAACCAAGATCATCATGGAGACACACTTACTCTGTATTCAGAGTTCAAAGAGAGCCTTGGTTTAAGATGAGAAGTCATCTAGACTTTTGGTCTAATCTCTGTCACTCCTTTGTTAATTACATTTGGGTACAACGGCCCCAGAAGCAAAAGGCTGAATCCTAAGAGCTTTATGGAGAACCACCAACATTTGCATACACTACCTACCTAAGTCCTCATAAAATGCACCCTGGCCATTTGAACACAAAGTATCTGACCCTTGGAAATTACGTATCCCACTTCTCTACTCAGAATAATGTGTTTTCAACTATCATTTACACAAAGCTTTTACATGTTTAGACCCAAAGCCAGGACATTTCCCTCTTCTTGGTCATTCTTTATGATGCCTGCTTCAATCTGCTGTGATAAAGACAGAGGGCAGAGCCAATCTGGCAGGAGCATTCTCAGAGGAGAAATCTTGCTTGTTTATGAGGAAAATGAAGCACTTCCTGTGCTTTTTACAAACCTGTTCCCCCCTTCTCCTTTGTTGCAGCTGTTGTGAACCAACCCAGTGAGGAAGAGAGGC
Organism: Notiomystis cincta; assembly: GCA_013398075.1. Lineage (NCBI taxonomy): Eukaryota > Metazoa > Chordata > Aves > Passeriformes > Notiomystidae > Notiomystis > Notiomystis cincta. The sequence goes on from VZRX01000928.1 coordinate 4,319, forward strand.
TCTGCTGGAATATTTTACTTATTTACAGACCACTGCTCCTTTTGTGCAATGCAGCTTGCAGTGCTCTGAGGGAACAGTCACTGCCCTGAATTATTACAGACTCCATCCCCTTTCTGTTGAGCACTGACTTGCACAAGGCAGAGTTGTTCCAGTCTGATTACCATGAAGAACAGCAGCACCAGTGCATGACAGGAAAGCTGAGAGTACCCTTAAGATGACTTTGTTTTACCAAAGCCACGGCACGGCAGTGCCAGGGAAGAGAAAGCACAAATCCTGAAGAGCACGAGATGCTGAGCTTTAAGAAGGCATTCAGTCTATATTAATATAAAACTAAAGCAGTTTTAGGAGAGCACAAGTTAGGACATTGAGAAGAAGACACCAAATTCACAAGGGTCAGACTAGATGGGTTATAAAGGAATGGCTGATGACTACTACCCTCACAAAAATATTAGAGTCTAACTGCTTGACATTCAGATCAAAGGCTCAGCTGTACATTTGCTGAAATTATTAATTGGGCTATCTTATACCCTCTGAAAAGGCATTTATCAGAATCCCAGATTGTTCCTTGTGCCCTGCAGAGAAATCTGCTCCCCCTCTATTCAGGAGTGATCCATCTTACTGCAACTCATCTGTCACCAAATGGTTTCATGAGAACAGCTGTATCAACTTCCCTGTCACTTCTCTGCCACTCTGCCTGTCCAAAATACACAGAATAATGCACCTGAACTTTTTAACAGTGAACCACACTGACAAAACTTGGAAGATCATCAAATTCAGCTACACTCAACACTTTTCAGTGGGCAGGGTGGATAAGTAGTGAGGCTATTACAGAGAACAGGAAGGCTGAAGTTACTTAGCAGGTCCCTTGGAATTCCACATTAAAAATGGCCTTGAGAATCTCTCTTACTTTGAGCACCCTCAGAAAAAAAGCAAAAGGGAGTGAGACAACTAAAAACTATTTTATCCCCTTTTTAAAATGGCTACAAATCGGGGGAATCTCAAAACCAAACCCAGAAATACTTAAAAAGACTTTCTGTTATATTCTAGACTAGCAGCCTAGCCTTCTAGGGAGAGGGGATTTAACATTATTTTAATTTCTACCATTAATATTTTAAATTGTACATTTGTACTATTAATATTTAAAATTATTGTCATATGGAGAGAAAAAACCCTAAGTTATTGCACTGTAGTCCTGGAACATGAATGAAAAAGAGACAAATAACTTTTAGATGTCATTCCTGTGCATCTGGTTTTACATCTTTGGGACATACCAAAGTGTATGTAAATGGTCCACAAACCTGGCTCAATACCTTATATGTATGTACAAACTTATCCAGTTGATTTCTCTAAGGGTTGAAGTATTAAATGCCTGGTTCTGACATGAGAATTTACAACTCTAGAAAGAAGTGGCTGCAATCTGGATGGAAAGTAGGAAGTAATTGAGGAGTACTACCATATAATCATTCTGGACCACCAGAATATGAAAACAGTAAAACTTTGAAAAGGAATCACCCACTGTGAGGAAATTCAGCCTGCCTTAAAAAAGTTGGGTGCCCAAAGACATGTATGTACAAAAAAATTACTAATCTTAAAATAACTCTAGAAATCTTGGCTGAAAGCACTCAAATTCCACATAAGTGTCACGTACCTCATTTACAATGAAAGTGAACTCCAGAAACACTCCAGAGCAGTAAGATGACACAGATTCACTAGCTCTGAAAGAGATTAGTATTAAAATAATAAATACATTTATAAATTGGTGGCAGCTGACTAGACCAGAAGTGAGTGAAGTTCATTTCCAGGGAAACTTAGTTGTCACAGTTCCATGGGAGCTTTTTGGATACTGTGCTTGCTAGGGACAGCCTAACAGCTGAACTCCAGCTCTTCCAAGTCGTGGAATAGCTTTAAAAAAAACATAATTTTTAAAAAAGCCAAGACAGATGGATCATTGCATCATGCAATACAAACTTAACTTTCCCACTGTATACTAAAGTATCACAGGGTTTTCCATTTCCTTCAGCATAGTTTCTCTGTACCTAGGTATAGAAAAGGTACCTATTAGATCAGCCTCAAGCTGAGCAGGAAAAATGTAATTAGATGGAAGTAACTTCTGCTTGACATTTGTTTGCTTAAATTAAGGGAACAAAACTAGGGTTTTTTAGCTTTTGCATCTCAAAATGCCTTTCATTTTTGCACATCATATACAGAATACCAAATAGAGATGCATTATACTACAGAAGGCATTTATTCACCAAGTTACAGCTTTGCAGTACTGCAGCATCAACATCTTACCATCTTGGCCACGTGTTTAACAAATTAAAACATGATTCAAGCCTGACTTCAAGTTTAATTCTTCTAGCCAACAGTAATGCAGCTTAGCAGACTCTTTTGCAGTGCTGTATAACAGGACTCTTCACAGGGTAAAATACTTGCTTTGTGCTTTGCAATTCTTTGTGGAGCCAGTATAAAGAAGAGAAGCTGGACTTCAGACAAGTTGTATCTACACAGTTCTCACCTATATAATCTCTTTCTCACCTGTCCTATCCTTTTGCAAGGAGATGACAAAACTCTGACTTAGAATTTTTGCTTAGGTTTTCGGGTTGAGGAGAGAAGCACATATCCCAAAGCTTTACACTGAACAGTAAAGCCTGCTTGCAGACAGACAAGGAATGAGGACTTAGAAAACCCTGTTAAAAGAGGGAATGAAACCCATCTAATTTGTGGCCACATGAACCCCAACAAATGTGTGATGAGGGTAATCTGGAGTGCCCAAAGCAGCAGAGAGTGAGGCATGGTGACTTCAGCAGGACCTCATGGGTTTAGTTCCCCTGGATATTCAGCACTCTGAGCTGTGGAGCCCGAAGGCTCAGTGCCTCCAGCAGACAAAGTCCTCTCGATTTCTGCTGCCCTTGCCCCAACAGCCAACCAAATTCCAGCTATAAAGCAAGCATAAGTACATTTGCTACCATTATTTTGTAGGTGGCTGCACATCAAGCCAAGCTATCAAAAACAGTCCTGGAGTTCTCTAATCCTTAACTCTCCCAGGCAGAGATCACCAGCTGCAGACATAAGGGTGAAACTTGGCACATCCAGCCAAGGCAATTACCAAGTTTGAGCTCCAGCCCTGGGGACTTAAATGAATGCACAAAGTCCCTGTAATAATACAAGTTTATCGTTCTTTAACTGCTCACACTGAATTTGCAAGTCAGCATCAGGAGAAGCAATGACGAGATCATTGCAGAGGGAAACAGTCCTCAAAGTTAGCAAGCAATAGCTTCACAAAGTGTAAGAAAATAACTGAGAAGTACAGAAATGCACAGTCTCTGAAGCAGGATATTTCAAAATTAGGTACATTTCGTACTTCAGAAGACTCAGAGAGCATCCATTGCAATTATGATACTTCATTGGTAGCTACTCTAATTACCTCGAGAGGAAAAAACCACCAACCCCACTCTCGTTTGATTTCTGGTATTTAATTCACTTGCTGGGGAATCTCTTTGCTTAATAGGTATTTATGCCACTTTCCTTGCAAAGCACATGTTGCCATGGAGCACTGATCACAGGCAGAAGTAAGTGATTCTGCCTTTTTGAACCACACAGCCCTCATTTGAGGGACTCTGTCTTACTACCTGTCAGCCTTAACCTTTTGCTAAGTACACAGGGCAAAACTAGAGTGAGCTGTGGTTATATTTGTTTTGATTTTAGTGAATGGTCTCATCCAAAAGCTACTCTCAAAAGTCTTCCCCATTTTTCACTGGCACTTTGCTTTGACAGAATGGAGTTTCCTTTCCTCAGAGTGAGAAGGTGGCAGATGGGAGAAGGAGGAGGATCCAAGCAGACAGAGAAGTATTGCACAAGACACATGCTGAACTTGTCAACAGAACAAGATTTCTTTACTACAGTGCTTAAAAAAATTACAGTGCCTGCTTTTTTACTCAACAGATCCACAGAGCTATACAATAGCATTCAGGCTTTTTTATTTTAGGGTACCCAGAATTTACCTAGGATGAATCTTGCCTTGCAGTTAACTTGATCAACAGTGTAGTAGCGAGACTGAAGGCATCTCAGTGACATCTGAGTGACAGCAAACCATCATACTACTCCTGCTATAAATGGCAGGCAACACAAGGTTTGGATGAAGCAGAATACATTTGGATTCCTGCCTCCTTTCATTGGTAGGTGGCAAGATGAGTCTTGGGGCCAGAAAGAAACACTTAAAAATAGGGTGCATGCTCTCAGAACAGCAAGGATACCAAATCCTGACACCTTTAACATTTTTTCTCTTTTGGGCCTACAGAAAAAAAATCATGTGAGCTTTAAGGTTATGGCTGGCCAGATGCACCGAAAAAAGCAGCCCAGGCTAACCTGATCCTGTCTCCAATCTGGCACAGGGAGACTCACAGCTGGCTGCTTCCTGCCTGGCATTTCTCTATGGGGGAGGAACAGGACTGCACTACTGGGACTAAAGGAAGGCTCCAAGTTAAATAAACATATCTAAAAGCTGCCTCCAGTGTGAAACCTTTCAATATTCACCAGGAAGTCCCATAATTAAGGAGACTAAAGTCATGTTCAGTGACCACAAATCAGATGGTGAGTCCAACAACTCGCAGTAGAGCACAGACACTGGGGACGATTTTCCCCTCCTCTGTACAGAAGTAACAGAAATAAAGATTTTCTTGCCTAAGCAAACATCTGCTTCTCAGAAAGGGCCAGAATCATCCATGCACTGGATCTGCATCATAGAGAACCAGTGAGAGAACCAGAGAAATCTGTCATACATCACACATTATCCTGCATGCTGAATGTGAAGCACACATTAAGATGACGAACTCATATGCAACCGGTATTTTCAAATTCATCCCTTTTGGAGGCCTCAGTAACAGAGCTTCCCTTGAAGTAAAGGTCACAGATTTGATCTACTATCAGCAGGGAACAGTAACAAATTATGAATTATTCCTATCAAAACTAGGGAACAATTTATTTTACAGGAGTTGCAAGAAAGCATTTATTTAATCAATATAACAAAAAATACATATCTTGAAAAATGTAACAGCTACCAAGATTCTGTTAATAGAACAAAATTCAGCAGGCTACACTGGAAGAAAGTTTTCATCCCTTGAGCATACATACATCTTTCACCACTACCACATCACTCACCAAGTGTCCCATGTGCTCATTTAGAAGTACATGTTGCAGGGCTTTAAGAGATACACCTTTCATCTCATTCAATTTTAAAAGACCTTGAAATGTTCATAACTCAAAAAAAAAAAAAAAAAGTACAGGAAAAAGCATATGGGAGGAAACAGTTTAGGGGGAAAAAATAGGAAGTTTGAAAGCCAAAGCAAACTATCTTTCAAGGCAAGTGAGCTTCCTACTCAGAATTATATGATTTGTGGTGCTTGTCATCCTGCCCATTTTCTGAGATGTCTCAACTCAGCAAGATAGCAGCTGGTGTCACTGAAAACCAAAGGCACAGGGAAGCCAACCTCCAGTTTAATATCTGAGATATTCACAGCAAAGCAGCTGCTTACTCGTTCAATCTCTTGGCAACTCAGATTTGTCACCAAGGTCATGGCAGATTAATTTTTTTAAAAAATTAATATTAAAATGCCTACAGGAGAGGAAGGGGAGATGATTAAGGATGTACCCTGAAAAAAATTATTTTCCCATGTTTGACTGAATTGTTTTTCTGAGCATCACCCACAAGGAAAAAAAAAGGAAACTCATCAGGTTCAGAATCTTTTCTATTCAAAATTCTTAACTGACAGAAATTCTTTCCTACTGAGAAAAAAATCTTCTGGCCATGTACATCCTTCACTCATCAGAAAAGGACTGTGCCTGGCATTACAGAACAGAATTCAGATTCAGAATTCTGGGATTCAGAACAGCCTGATTTCCTTTCACAAGGTGAGTAACAGGAGATCTGTGAACAGCTTATAGGGTTTTGAGTCACTAGCATTGCAGGTCACATAACCTCAAAATGAGAATGTGCTACACCTTTGCAAAGTTCCCCAGAGGAACAGGGGTCTGGAAAGGCCAAAGTGGGGCCACATAAAGAACAGGAGGTCATTTTCACAGCTGGGATAAGCATGGGAAATTTCATTGTGGTACAGCATCCCCTGAGCTGCCTGAAGGAATTTCAAAAAGAGAGTACAAAAAGCTGATATGGTTGTCCTGGGTGTAACCTCACACTCACTGAACAGCCCACATCAAAAACAAATAACAAGTCAATGTGACCCGTGAATAAGAGCAGAATTAAAACTGGATTTCATGTTCCTTATGGGCTGGGTTTGGAAACTTCACCTCTTCTACCTCCTGCCTTGGGCTGGTGCTCCCCACCATAATCACTTCCAGTGATCTAGTCATTTGTTCCAACACAAGGCTACAGAGCAGGGATGTAAAAAGAAGCTAAATCTGAACAAAGGAAGATAGAGCCTGTAACATAAATTCCTGGCATCATGTGAAGTTCCTCATAGACAACATTTAATTTGGCAAATCAGGGCTAGAATAAATACAAACAAAGTTTATACTGGGATCGGTACATCATATATTATCTTCTCAAAGTAATTATTCCATTAGATTTCTAGAGGGGAGGAGTAAGTAGGCCAGAACTAAGCTAGGCAAAATGTCACCATCTCATCTGAAAAATCTCCCAGGAAGGACTCAGCATACTGATTTTTAAAACCATTACAGTTGTGTGTGGTGTTGCTGGTTGTGGTGGTTGGGTTTCTTTGGCTTTGGGAACACTGATAAATGTGCTGCCATCCTAGCAAGTTCAGAGCTATCAAATACTCAGATAACAGAGGCATTTTGCTCCTTAAAGACTGATGGGCACCAAGACCTGTATATGTGGCAGTAGTCTCTCACTTCACTCAGCCTCCTGCTAACCACAGTTATGTTTGAAGCCTTGCCATAAACAAGTACAACATGCTGGACAGGAGTCCTGTGTGATTTGCTTGATCACCAGGAATATATCAACGCTTCTCACTGCTCCATGAGAAATGTTAAATGTTCTATGCTAAATATCTCTTAAAATCCTGTTCATATAGCTTTCAGTCCTTCACATTTTCCTCACAGTTCAAATAAGCCCAACAATCTAAAAATAAAAATGATGTGAAGACATTTCTCAGAAATAATAAAAGTCCCAGTTTAGCCCGGTTGCTCTTCAGAGACTCAGAAAAAAAAGCACAAGAAAAAGCACAAGAGTGAAATGAGTCTCAAAAGCATTTTTAATTTTAATTACTTTGTTACCTCCCTTCAATAAAGAAGCACTTGAGTGAAACAAGTTCAAAAAGCAAGGACAAGTAAAGGGTAATTTTTATAAATATGCCAGCTTTTAATCACTTTTAATCTCTTTTCATTTGACTTTTTTCCACTCTTAAATACTTACCTCTCTAAAGCCAATGATTTTTAGCAAAATGCTTTATTTTTACCCTGAAAGCTCGCTCTAGGCTTGCAAGCTGGAACAGCTTCTTCTTTGTTATTAGTAGGTAAAATAATCTTGCCTGCCAGCTAATACCTCAGGATTTTCACCACTGCAATTTCCACTGACTTCAAATTCCAAGTTTTAACTCCTAAAGTGGGAAAAGAGGATCTGCTCTTATGGAAAGGTATAGAAACAATTCCCCACCCCACCTTGGTTTACAAAAGCTTCAGGAAGCCTGCTTTGATGGTTTGGTCCTGTGCAGTTACAGCCAAACACAGCAGTGCTGGCCCAGAAGTGCCCCTGTTTCACCACCAGCCTGGCAATATTTCCCATTAATCCTCACAACATCATCTCTCAGACTTATTCCACTGGCAGCATCCCTGCCTTCAGCTTTGCTTCTTGAAAGATTTTTCTGACCTTCATAACCGAAAGAGAACAGCAGAACCATATGACCAAAACACATTGCAAAATCCAAAAACTGGGCAGCAAAGATGACTTTTAAATATGCATTTGTGAAAAAACCAACTCACAGTCAAGCCAATCTCTAAAAATCCCTACTTCAATCTTTTTATTATGCAGAAAGCTACTGAGAGTATTTAAGATGGCGTTAGTAAAACACACACACATAAAAAATATCAAAAGGGAAAAGCTTCAGAGATTATTCAGTCAGAGCATGTAACCAACTAAGCTGGTCACAAATATCTACTCATGTGCTGACAGAAACATTTCTTAGTGCTCCATAAAGGATCTGAATAGTGACTACACACAAACACGGGGGTGTCAACCCAAGGTTCTGTAGCAAGATATTCCCTCCTGGAGAGCCACAAATCTCACAGCAGGTCGGGGCACTCCTCAGGCCAGCTTTCTAAATATAAACCACCTTACCCTCCTGCCAGCCAGCCATTTAGCTGCAAAATTTCTACTCAGTGATACACTTAGAAGGTAAAGTGTGGAGGCTGCTGCATGTACAGAACCCAGAATTACCAGCACAGCTCACTGCAGAGCTGCTCAGCAGAAGGGCACTGAAGCCTTACTTTGTTGCCCTCCCGAGTGCTTTGAGCTGCTTTGCTGGCCTTGTGCTTTTACTGGGGTGAGTATCTCTGCTACATGCTCCAGATGACTCCCTGAAGCCACACATTTGTCCTTCCTTTTATTTCATTTTACAGCCACCAAATGCTTCATCTCTCTTTGGTGAGCAAGGGTGCCTATTTCTGTGACTCCTGTTTGCTTCCTTGAAAATTCAGCTGAATATGCCTCAGATACATTGGATGTACTTTTCCTCTGCTTCAAAGCAATTGCTCCACTTAGAGCCTGCGTGCAAACAAATACTGCAAATAAAATCTGATTTGTTTTCTAAATACTCAGTATCCATGCAGTGAACCCTCTGACAAAGGGCTGCATGCACCTGTACTGCAGCTCCCACCCTTAAGAGTGTTCTCATCCTCTGTGATTCTCTAAAACCAGGTGCAAGGGCTCTTCCTTTCCACAAATTACCTGCAAGGTAGGAAGGGCTCCCTACTCATTCAGCTGCAAGCAGGAATTCTTGCTTGGTACCCTGCTTGCTGGTTGTTTCCTGCCTTCCCATGACAATTATCTCCTCTAGCTGCCACTGACTGTTCCAGCTGGACGGCTTTAGCTGTCAACAGAGGTTAATATTGCTCTCCTGCCTCTTCCTCACCTTTGGGAGGGCTCTTGACGCAGCAGATTTATCCCTGTGGATGTGATGCAGTGTCTCACAGGAAACAGACTGACAACACGCAGGAGCTCAACTCCAGACAAACTCTGAGCTGACACCACGGTGATATGTAAAGTTCGGCGAAAAATTTTACAAGAACAGTGAGCTTTTTACACAGAAAAAAAGTAACAGTTTTTATCTTCAGGGCCTAAGCAGCTCTGTATCTGGTAGCAGCAGGAAACCACACTGTAAACAATATGACAAGCACTGTGTTATTACCTGTTTATGTGCTAAATGATATAAATTAAGATAGAGACACACACCAAGACTAATTATATTTTAAAATTGAGGGGAAGGGAAGTGATTGCAACTATTATTAGTTGCAATGAAATACTTTTTTTAAAAAAAATCAGGTGCAGTTCTAAAAACACTAGGAGGCAGTTTTTATTCCAAAGATTTCACAAACTGACAAGCCGCGTGGAGAAAAGTGGAAGCTGAACACAGCATTCCAGAGAGTTAAGTCACCCAAAATATGCAAAAGTAAAGTGACAAAGCCTGCAAGAGAAGGTAGCTGTAAAATCTGGACTTCACTAACAGAAGATGCAGTTCAGATGCAGATCTTATCCTAAACTCTGGAGTTTCTTTTTAGGGAGTCAATGCAATTCCATTTCCTCTTGTGAATCTAACTAGCTTTTCACACAAAAATATCCATTCCTATAGCCAGCAGCCACTGATTTCAGACAATTCAGTTGATAAAAAGCTGGGTTTAGCCCCATCAGAAGGCTTTTCCAAATGCTCAAATTAGCATTTCCTCATTTCTCTCCTCATCACCTTACACCCACAAATTCATGAGATAGTTGGCAACTTGGTTTTCCATTAGCCCTTGGAAAAGAAACACTAAGAGATCAGAGGATCAGATTTTGTGAGTATAACTTGATGAAAACAACAAAAAGAATCAGGCTTTGGAAATCTGAAATTCAGTTTCAGCTTCCATCTTACCAGGGGAACAATAAGTTTGCCTGGAGCACCAACAGTATTCGGAAAAGAAACACAGAGTGAGAAGATATTTGAACAATTCTCTGTATCTAACCATGACAGGAAAACTGTGATGTCAAATCTGTATCCAGCTATGCCCAAAGCACTCAGACAGGTGCTCAGCTAATGACAGAAGCGAGGCTGCTTTTTCCCAACAAATATAACCAAAGGAGCTTATATTTTTAACAGTCAAAGCCACATTAAGAGCTAAATGACATACAGAATGGCTCTGCCAGAGAATAAATTTAGAAGGTCGACATATAACCTGCATGAAAATTACAACAGTGATGGTTACTCGAAGTCCTGCCAGGTGCCCTTTAATAAGCAGAGAATGTGATTAGTGCTGCAATGCAAAGAGACAGCGTGCTGCAACATGACTCCATGCTGGTCTGCCAGGAAACCTTTACAATACAGTCCCTGGCTGCACTGGGATTTTTCATGCATAATAAATAAAGCAACAGACTAGCAGACTCAGGCTCCTTGCTGAACACCAGTGCCCTCCACTGTGTATGCTGCAGATTTCTCCAAACACTACAGCAATGGAGAGGATTTATGATTTTTCTCCTCATGACAGACTGCTGAGTCCCCCGGCACGGAATGTCAGACACATGACTCTATCTGCTGCTTCGTAGGGCGGCCGCGAACATCTAAATAATACTGTCAGCACAGCGCAGGGATCCGTCCATCAGCCCCCAAAGGCTCCTCTCCCCATTGGTGCTCACTCTGCCAGGGAAACAGATCTTTCATAACCTGTTACAGCCCTTCCTCGACTGATGCTTTATACAATAATTCAATTGGAATCGTGGAACTTTACTAAAAGCACTGAACCTCGCTAATTACGAGGTAGCGGCTCGCACGTAGGAGCCCTTCAGCTTCCTTATTAAAAAACGTGGGACCAAAGTGTTTGGGATGGCATTAACACCACCATTTTTAGGATGTGTAGCACCACCTCCCTAAGCTTTGATCGCTTTGATCACATTTGTTTTCCAGCTCATAATTGCTATGTTCTTGCAGGATAGGAATATAAACAGAAAATCTTAACAGAGCATGGAATAACAGCTCTTTTACTACCCCTCTAACACTATTGCATACTTTTAATTCAGACCATTTGAGGCATGAGCTGCCATTTGAGTGGAGGGATGTTCTATCCTAATTTCCTCTGCAAAGATTATTGTTCCATTAAATTTAATATTGCTGCTTACTCTCCAACTGCAGCGTCAGAAGGATGTGAATGCCCGTGTTGTGATATTTACAGCTGTGCTTCCACACCAACCACACAGAAGGCAAAATCCTGAAGCCTGTTCTAATTCACACAAAACAAAAAAAGGCAATGGGACACAAAACTAACCCTCTTCTGGAAGGGCCTGTGATCTAGCAGAAAGTTGAGAAGTCATTTTTAAAATGTTTCATGATAATGCTGTTGCACTGAACACACTGAAACTCAGTGTGACCAGCCAGGGCCTTGTCTCCTCACATGTCACTTGTGCTTCCATGTGCAAAACACACTTATGGTTGGGTGGCCAGCTTGGGCCTTTGGGGTTTGTTTTTATTGTTTTAACATTAATTACACGGTGCCCTCTCCACTGCCATTAATCATGGGAGAAAAGCAGTGCTCAGTAAGAAACCAGAACAGGAAAAAAGCCAAAGGAGACAGACACAAGGATCACATGAGTAACTGCACAATGGCATTAATCACAAAGCCCAGTTTCTCCTTGTGAACACCACTGCACCATCCCACCTGCACCAGCAGCACCTCTGTGGTGTGGGTCCCTACACAGCAGTGCCCAAGGCAGGATTTGGGGACTATCCCACTTGGATGTTTTAAATCCTCCATGCAAGAAAATGAGCAGAAGTCAGAATTCACTGTGCTGACTATGAAAGAAAAGCTTTTTGCACTATCTGAAGTAGCCACATGTCCCAACACTTATCCCCTTCAAAACACCACACCAGAAAACATTGACTTGAAAGATCTGCGTCTTTCTCTTCCAAATAAACAAATTCCCCTTTGAAGGCTGCTTTAAAGCTGGACTTCAACAAAAACTAATTAGCTTTCAAAACAAGCACTTCTCCCTACATATCCTCCAGTATCTTTTGTTTAAAAGATTTTCATTAGTTCATACAGGTTGAGAAAATGATTAAAAGCAAGACCAAAAAGGGATATTATGCATTACCAAGGCTTTGGGGAGACCGACTATAGAACTGTCATCCTTGTAATGATTTCTGGTTTTTTTTTTTAACTACCTCCAAGAGGGCTAGAGTAAAATTCCAGGGGTTAATTTTTACTAAAATAAGACATTTGCATTTGGAGTTTCTTCACAGCATTCTGTCCTGTGCCCTGTGGCTGCAGCACAGCATTTAACAGCACCTCTACTTCTGCACAGTTAATATATTGCTTTATTATTTAAGTTGTAGCATTGCATGAGCTATGTGTCCTCTAAAAAGATAACTATTCCCTTTTTCAAAAAAGGAGGATCAAAGTCTTATTGGGGAGTGGGTAGGAAACTGATGAGAGCCTTCTCCATAAATACTGTTTTTAAACAGAGGCTTTTTAGGGTAAGAATCTAACCTCCTTACCTTTTCAGTGTTGAAAACACAATAGATTCCCAAATCTGGGAAAAGCTCAGCTTTGTCAGAGTGATTTATTTCCATTATGTATTTCAGTCATTCAAAGACTGTCTCAGTATCACAAAGTTCAGCACTAACATCACAGCTATCACAATCTTTGTGGTGCTCAGTAAGTATACATACATTTTTCAGTGTAGCAAAGTGGTTTTCAGATATGTTATACAACGTTTACTTATTAAATAACTAACCATTTCTTTCAGTACAAAAATAGGCTGGCTCCTAAGATGATTAATCCTTGATGGAGGTGGAAAAGTGCAAGGTCTTTTCTTATTAGGCAGGGATTTTTGAAGTGAAAAGTCATACAAACATAAAAAATATTACAACACTTAATTTTAGAATTAGCATCACAGTACAATCCCAAATGAAGATAAAAATGTGTTTTCACCACGGGCTAGATGGAGGGAAGATGTTTACACTTTTTCATGCACTAATAGCAACTTTTAACTCATTAAGTTTAGAAAAGCAGGTACATTTCAAGACAATCCACATCTCATTCTCCTTTATATTAAACATTTACCTCATCATCGAATGAAAACTGAAATATTACCAATATAGCCACCAAAAAAAAAAAAATAAAAGGAGTAAAGGCCATCACAGTGAAGAGAACAAACAAATTTTGCACTAACTTCAAGTAGAAGCAAGCAAGAAAAGAGATTTCAAATAACTGAACCGTACAAATGGATGCAGACTATATAAAGTAACATGAAAAAACCTAACTGCTTGCTAGCCTTACAAATCAAACAGCTTGTATCACCAGCAAGATGATTGGAACACTACTTCAGCATTTGTGGAATGAATCATAAATCCAGCCTCTCTGTCCTAAAAATGTTTCTGTCTAAAAGATGATACAACAAAAAAAGCACAAGCACATTTGTATATACAACCAGAAATAGTAACTTGACTATTATACTGTTAAAGGCTTTTCAGTTTACCTGTCATACTGAACTTGATTATTTCAGTTTAAAAGTCAATCACTCAAGAATTTATTAATTAAGAAAGACATGGCTGATATAGTTGTTAAAAATGAACTCTGCTTGAATGATAAGTTATTAGAAAATTGTACAATCAAGCAGACATATTCATGGAAATCCTTATGATATCTTTTAAGGGCTATAACAGCTGACAGCTTTGAACAAAGACTGACTAGTGATCAGAGAAATACCACAGAATATTTTAAAAAGTCAACCTTTTAAAAGTATATGTAAAAATTCAATTCAGTGAAAATTGTATCATAGTTCTCTAGTTCAAAAAACTTGCAACATCACATTTCTGTTGTCCTTAAAATAAAATTGACTGGCTTCCAGCACTGATAATTTCCCCATTGAATTCAATGAGTGCAGCACACAGCTTAGATAGGCATATGATGTTCTTTACATATGCAAAGTTCTTCGTTTATTGTCACTTTCTTCTAGAATTTCTTTCCCCTACCCATTTTTTTCCAGAGATTTCTGCCTAGAAGGCAGAAAGCTTAAAAGGACATAAGCAGAGAGAAGGTTGTTCAAACTCAATGCTTTGCTTTCATGCACACTGGAGGAATCTGCCAGCAATACACTTTTACTTCAACAATTCAGCAAGAAACAAGATTGCTCTTCAGTCGACATTCAGAAGCACCAGGCTGACAATTAATACAGGCATGTGACACTGAACAAGCAGAGAGAAGGCAAAAGGAAAATTCTTTTCCTAAATTCAGCCATAAACTTAACAAAACTTAACAAGTTCACTACAAGGTTTAACTGGAGAAAATATATTACAGTAGATATGGAAATATAGAAAATGCCACCTTTGTGGCCACTTGACAAAACCTAAAAAATTAGAGCATGGAATGCAGTCTGGATACCAAAGAGCTGCTTTTCTGTACCTCCGTCAATGCAAGCTTCAGAAAATTAAGGAAATTCTTTACTTGACATCTAACACATCAGTAATGGCAACCAAAAACATCCATGTGGATGGAGTGCTGTTTCATTTCCAGCTCTCATTAGCACAGAATTTCTTTCTTCATTTGTCTCGCCCTGTGTATTAATGGGGATAATTATACTTACCTCCTTTATAAAAGCGCTTGAAAAATCTACAGTTAAAAATGTTCCTAAACAAGTAATTATATATAATAGCAATCATGTATCAAACTTCAGTTATCAACTCATCACATGAAAGCAAGAATCTGATTGTTCCTGGAATTAGTACACAAAATTCAATTTCTCCACTGACATTAGCTTCCTAGTACTTCCATCATTATTACAATAGCTGCATCATGCTAAAATGCACTAAAGAACCTGTCTACCACTGACTGGCATTTTGAAGATTTTCCAAGCTTCGAGCAACAAAAGACCCAGGACTTTTTTTCACTGATAATTTCCATGTTAATAATTTCCATCTTGTTAAGCAAAGACACTTTTGACCAGCATCAGGCTCAGATGCTATTCTGAATCTGCAGCCTGAATTGTTGCAACGGCTCCAATCTAGAACAGGCTGGAGCACTTTGCAAATGTATTTTCCTGTTACATCCATCAACCCCTCTCTCCTTACAGGGGCTGGTCTACAAGGACACAATTTCATCACTTTCACCACTTACTGCCACCAGTTTCTCTCCTTCTTTCCTCTAAATCTATGTGTTACTTTCCTCCTTTCAGCTGCACACAATGCCCATAATCATCCAGTATGTCTGATGCACACGTTTTTCTTTCATCTGGTGCTACTAAAAATGGAAAAAAGGTGAGAGGGATTTGTTATAAAATCAAGCTACTTACCAACTATTGCCAGATTATGCTCTGAGCCACATGCAATCTGAAAAAGAAATATGAATAACTGAATCAGAACCTGCTTACCAGTAGGAAGACAGTCACAATTATGACAAGAAATTAAAAATTCACTTGAAACAAATAACTACAGTTTGTAGGATGCAAAATCAAGGTTGCAGTGTTCTCACTCAGGGGCTTAGTGGCAGGGGTGCATGTTTGTTTGGTTTTTTAATAAAGAGGTATTTTCTTTTTAAAATGCAGACATTTCAATCCTTTCAAGCAGGGCTGGCCACGATTCTGCAGAAACATCACACCCTTGACAATACTTACTGGATCCGACACAAGGCACAGAGCAAACACAGAATAAGCCATACAGAGAGCTGGGAATCAAAAGGGTGATGAAGATCTCCATCTCTCTTATCTACACTCTTTTTCCAACTGACCCCTGAAGAACTCACTCAAAGTATTCAGGGTCAGTGTGCTAAACTTGACATGATATGATCCCTATGGTCATTTTTAAGTTCTCCACCAACAATGGTAACACAGAGCAGTCCCCTGTCCTACTGCAAGGACTTGTCTTTCCCACAAAGATTTCTTTTGCAAGGTCACCACTGGCATAATTGTCTGATGTAACAGACTTCACATAAGGTTACTCTGCTGAGTGTCCTTAAGGTTTTAATTTAAATAAAAGCAACCCCCTCAAAATCCTGTATCCAGTTCAGTGTCTTGCAACTACCTGCCCATTACACCTACTGCTGAGCTGGAGAAAATTAATAAGCACATTCTTCTTAAAGTATATATGTAATGGCAAAATATAATACAGGAGTATATGCTCAAATATATTAAAAAATAGAAGTCAATACCATTGAAAGTTTATATGGTTCTGTGCATGCATAACTTTATAGCTTTTACAGCCAGAGAAACAGCTATAATCACCTCCATGTCTGCAGAACATAAACCTATGGAAGTTAATAAAACAGACCTTGTGCTCAGTTCACTGTGCTTGAGTATTTACTGGGGAAGAGACACCCAAGACTGACACACTGAAGTAGCTTGAGCTCTTGTGTTACAAATGAACACCACAATCTCAACTACTCACAGTCTACCTGTGTCACAACTGCTACATGAAAACATTTGGGCAGAGCCATCCCAACACAACAATGGCAAGAAAGAAAAGAAAGACTCCTTAGGATAAGAGTGCTTAGATAACACATTAAAGCATTTTGGAACACAGGGCAAAAGAAATATTTCAAGTTACAGAACATTCCAGCATAGCCACATCTTCAGAAAAACCAAGACAAAGCAGCAGGAAAAGCAATTCCTTTGCAAGAACACAAGCAGGACTGCATTAAGTCTTTTATTCCACAATACTGCAGACAGGAAAAGCTCCAAGTCCCGACCATTAAAATCCATAAATCACTGCCATATCCCACATCACTGTTCTCACCACAAGACCGAGCCCTACACAGGAGCAGGGCTGGCTCCTAGTGCCTATTTACTGGCTAATACCCCCACCTGTGCTTCTCAAGCTTATAAGCTGATGCCATGGAAACAAGATCCACACATGGAAACACATGCAAAGGCTTTCTAGCAAAAAAGCAAAATTCTTGTGTTCACCAAGTGCTGAAAATTGGACATACTGAAGTTGCTGCTAATAGAATACATAAATTTTATCTGAGGTGTGAATAATCTTGGCTAATTCCCTGGGAAATGCACTGACACAGGCAGAGATTCAAAAGCATCGGCACAAAAGAACTGCTCAGGCTGGTGGCTGACACTGCCGGGACCTGCTCCAGAAACACTACATTAAAAAAAAAAGGGGAAAAAAAAGCCCCACATGAACAAGGTGTTATTTAGATTGTAAAAAACCACCCCAGACAAAGCAGCATTTTTTTTTCCTATATCCAATAGCAGCAGGTACAAAGCCTGCAAACCAGATAAAAGAATGCTGGCAATCTCAAATAGATTTGCACATGTAGCTGTTACCCTGGCCACTGTTCAGAGCCCCCCACTAGCCAGCCATCAGGCTGTCAGGGAGTCAGTCAAACCAGGCCAGGAATTGCTGGGTGACACAGACTGGCCAGTGCTGGAGAGCTGCCCCCATGGCAGCCACTCATGGCCACTCTGGGGCTGATGGGGGTAGAGCTACTGTAAAGCACAAAAACACCTCTTCTGTGGGGGGTAAAGGCCACCTCGGTGAAGCACCAGCTTTGCTAACAGCAACTGAAACCAAGAAAAATCACAAGCTGCTGAAGGCAGTGCCCTGGATTCACCCTCGAGAGCCCAGAGCAAGGACAGCACACACCGTGTACCAGCAGCAGTTCTATGCTCCAAAGCAGAATTTGCTCCATTTAGAGAACAAGGTTCCCCACACCTCTGCCTTTCCTCAGGGTGTGACCACCTGACAATACAGACTGACTTTGTAGGAACTCCCCCCCCCAAAAAAAAAACAAACCACCCTTAGAGGGCTCTAAATTTAGCTTCCTGGAACACCTTGTCCATCATCCATGCTCCTTGCTACAGGCTATACCTTCCACCCACAGCATTCCTGCTGGCCTGCACACCTATGCCTCTGGAGCTCAGGAGGGAGCACACCACAGAGGCTGCCACTGCTTAATGTACACTGAAGCCTTGCAGGTAATTCCACAACATCTTTGTCACAAGAAACTTTAAAACGTGGCACCCCTTTTCTCCGTGACTCCCCGCAACAGGCAACAACCAGCCAAGAATGATTGATTTGCTGGTACAAATACAGACCAGCCAGAGAACACCACTGCTGAACAGATGTTTTATGCTGGCATTAGATGTAATAAGCTCTGCAGTCAGTGCAGGTCACTGGGAGAAGCCTGGTATTTACTGCAGCAACCATAATTTTCTGGCTACTTCTCTTCTGCCCCACCCCCAACGTGCTGCAGAGAAATTAAATTCCAACAGACATCTGCATGCTTCCAGTGGGTAAGTACATTCAGGGATACTTAAAAACACACAATAACACTTTCTAATTGGGCAATAATTTTACATTATGTTTTAACTGAAAAAAAAAAAAAATCACTAATCTTAATGACAAATCAGAGAGACTGTTACTGAGCAAAGCATTCTGTGAGCTTAAGAAACACGACCCCCTGCACGGAAAACAATTCACGCTGAAGTTCTCAGTTTGGAGGGAAATTTGAGAAGAGTTGTGAAGGATATTGTGATCTCTATATAAATGTTCTCAAAGCACTTGACAAATGTCTATAAGGCAGGCAAAGAATGCTTAGGGACCATTTCACCCAGAACTTATTTACTTTATTATCTGTGCTCCTTCAACCGTACATAAATTGTTTGTTTCTTCCCTTAAATTGTGTGCTAGCAAGCTGTTTTCTACCTAGCAATGGCTTTGGTTCAGACCCATCCATCCATCCAGATTTAACACGTGTGGTGCATGCAGCCAAGGGACCAGCATTTTATTAATCATAAATAGTATGATAAATAGCATAATCACAGACATAAACTGCAAGGATGGTGAGGAAAGACCTTAGCACAGCAACCACGAACTCTGGGCAAAACACCAACATCTTTCTGCAGCCTACCTAAATGCTTATGGCCCAGTCCTAACACTAATTAATTAACTGAAGGTAAAATCAGTGGGTTATGCAAAATAGAGAAAATATTTCACTTAAGATTAAAAGACTTTTCTATCTTAAAAGCACTAGACAAAGAAATAAAAAAATGTTTAGTACATATTATATAAACATTCCCATATATACCTCTGTGTGTGTATAGATAAAAAAGAAAATATATACATGCATATTAGGAAGAGAAGGTTGTCTACTAAACAAGATATTTGTCAGGGAAGAAAGTTCAGACAAGGCACCACCTTTTCCATCTGGGACAGAGATTTCACCTTTGCAGACAGCAAACAAACACGTACAGGACAAGACTCCTGTGGATATTTAGATATACAGACTCCCTTGGATTTCAAAAGGTAATTAAGAGACAAAAATACCTCTTGTCAACCATCCCCTAAGGGACTTGCAAGCACTATACCAAAACAAGTCTGACAATGCGTATAAAAATCCAAGTTCCAGGCTAGTACCATGAGCACAAGGCTATTCTTTCTTTTCTTTCTGTAACCCCAGGGTTTTAACTGAGAATTCGTTGTGCAACCCACCAGGAAAAAGATGGAATCAGAATTGCAGGCAAAGTCAACCTCCCACTGCAGCAGAGGGGAAGGGACAGTACAGGGAAGGGTGCAAGGAAGAGGCACAGGGAGTTGTACTCACAAGAGGGATTGCAGCATGAAAAACCCCAAGCATCCAAACATTAGGGTGTTTAGCTAGAACAACAAAAAGACCTCAATGTCATTTATTTTTGTTTCACCGCTCTATAAATGCATGTTAATTCCCTTCAGTGCAATTTCCCAAAACATAAAAGGCTGTGGAGGCTTCCATCACTTCTTAGAGATGAGAGCATGATGTACAAAGAAGATTTTTAATGATGTTTAAGTTGCATGCAGATTCTAGTTTGTGTCTTTCTAATTGCACCAAAGCTCTTTTTCAGGGGGAGAGAGGGCAGGGGGCAAAGGAAGAAAACCTTTGAAAGGGTGGGCACGTAAGTACTTTCACCCAGGACTTTAGCCATGGTATCTCACATCTTTTCACTGTAAGGAAATTGCCAGGGCCAGAAGATGGCAAATTTTATTCCTTCTGAGATCAGAAGTCCTAAAGGAAGGAGAGAGGTGACAGAGAGACTGCAGCTCAAAGCTTACGTAAGCCAGGGGAATCTTCTCTCCTGGAGCTGTTCTTCCATGTCCTTGATTAATGTGTCTAACAACAATTTGTACTCTTTGACACGCTCAGTGCAACTACATTTGTATGCAGAATTCTATTGATGTGTAAAAATAAAGTAAAAGGAATCTAATTAGCAAAGCTGTCCTGCTTCCAATGATCCTTTACTAGGAACTCTGTGTTCCTCTTCTGGATCATTTGACTCCTGATTGATAAGAAAGCAGCTTGCTAACCTGGTCACATTCCTTGGCAAGCACAAGACTAAGTTCAGTTTAATGCAGAACATGTTTCTAGCTGTTGGCTGCAGCAGGTGAAAAGTAAGAGGCCCAGTGTCCTGTAGTTTCCATTTTTCATCAACCTAACAACCTTATTTTCTACTTAAAGCAGATTTTTTGGTCGTTGTGTGATTGGCTTTTTAGTTTCTATGTAGTTTTACTTTGCACTACAACAAGGAAATTCACAATAGAATTTAAACTGAATGCACATGGTGAGGTCTGGAAGAAAACATTTCTTCTCAAAACACACCTGGCCAAAAGCTAATGTGCCACATAAATGGAGCTTTGCAAGCATGGAGGAAGAGAGGAAGCATTAAGACATTGCCAGGATAAGATTTCAAAGAAGGTAAGATTTCAAAGAAAGATTTTATAGCTCTTGGTAGCTTCCAGAGTTATGATCTATGCCCTCCCTGCCTGAAAGCAATTCCAAGCCTGTGTCACTTGGAGCACAGGATACAAAATGCTTTTCTCCCCATGCAGCATTTCCCTTGCTTCTCCACCCACTGTTTTCAAAGTCGCATCTTCCATCATTCAATATCCTGCCCTGCCAAATGTCTTACAGTCACCAAAAAAAAAGACCACAAACAGCAACAGCACAAAAAACCCAACCACCAATTAAAAAAAACCCTCATAAACAAAAAAAAATCCCAACACCCACACATGCATAAAAATCTCCCAAACAGCCAAAAATAAAACCACATACCAAAACCCAACTAATCTTTTAGTATCAGAGAGGAAACACCACAGCCCCAAAACCCTGTCATTAGTGATTGGGCACAGGAGATGAAAATAAAAGATGGAAAGAAAAACTAGTTGTTAAAGCAATCATCATTTTCGTGGAAGGTTTACATCATGGCAACCTACATGAACTTCCTAAATCTACTTGAGGGCAAGTGAGGTCACATGGAAGAACTGGTCACATTGAAAAAATTAAATATGGACTATTTGCCTTAAATTGAGAATGGAAAGACTGAGGACATCAACACAGAATAAGATCTGTGTCCATCAATGAAAAAACCTCATCTTTAGATGACTCCAGGACAATACAAAAGTTGCTGAGATCTCAGTAAGAACACTCAGTGGTATTAGGTTTTAGTAGAATGACAAGAATGCAGCCAAAACAAGTGTGATAAAAATCTTTACAAGTCAGCAAGGTCAGCTGTCTCGTCTCTGTTGCCTGAAGATTTTTCAATTTGTTCTTGTATCCTTCTTCAGGCAGTTCTCTTCCTTCCTTGGGGTTCAGAAAGCATTAGCATTTTCATTCCAGGAAAATCAAGCTCTGCCACTTCTATATCCCTCAGCCTCACCAGTCCATCAAAATTTTCCATTTTTCTAATCAAGACCTCAGCCACAAACCAATTTTTTTCTGTCCTTTCATTATTTTTAAAATGAACCAAGTCATGGTCATTCAATTTCAGTTTGTTTCCTGTAACATGCTCTCCATTCAGTCTTCATTATACTGTGAAAATTAAGACTAAAGTATCCCTTCTGATTGATAAAGAAATCATTCATCACAGCCTGTTAATGTGTACAGGCTCCTAAACCTATGACTCTGCAGGGCAAGTCCCACAAGAACAAAATCCTCACTGACATTATAGATATCCAGATATGAGCTAGTGGGATGGGGTGTTCAGCAAATGCACAGTTTTACCCAAGGGATCTTCTTCACCATTTGTCTCAAAATTACTTTGCTTTGGATTGTTTCAAGTACAATTCCCAGCTCCTTGCAGTCTCTGTCACTCTCTGTAAGCTGAATGAGAGGCACTAAGATGAATACCTTACAATCTATTTGGGTTTGCTTTGGGGACTACAACTAGTTTGCTCTTTATCTGAGGCCACAAACACCTTTTTGACATGAGAAATTAAAGATACCAAGATCACAGAAACACAATTTTTCAAAACCTCTTTATACACTGATTTGTCTCTACCATCAACACACACAGATCCTTATGATCAGATTGTTCTGATGTTTTCAGGTCAAGAATTGTAGCTTGCAGTGTGCAAAAACCCCACTTGGTATCTGTCTTTTCTTTCTATTGTACATGAAAACAGCAAAAAGACAAAAGTTCACGATAGCATATAAATGTCATCATTATCTGTCTGAATGTGCTAATTTCTAGTACTCTGAAATTAATGAAATGGTTCTGTTAAACAATGATTACAGACAAACATTCTGTTGAAGTATATATCATTATCAATCATTTTATATGCTTAGAATAAAAGTCATGACAGCATCTATTATTTGGCAACAAAACATGGAATTCCTTGTAATTTGTGGATGTACAACGGCAGTTCTTAAGTTTTTCAACAGAATCTGGGTTTCACATCCCTTTCCTTGTAGCAAAACAGTCCACCATTTTTAATGCATTTGGAATCTTTTCTGGAATATTCAGTGCAGCTGGGGAGAATCAGAGAGCAATCAAACATACACACCATGGGCACTGAACTCTCTTAGGAACTCAGCTCTCCACTGAGTGTGCTGTTACTGCAAGATTTGTCACTACAATCCTTCTCCACAACAAACACACTGCAGTGAACTCGGGACACACAGCCTGCAGGATTACACAATAGCACAAAGCCTGGCATTTTTTTAGAACTCAAAAAGAAAAATAGCACTTACAAAGTTCATACCCTCACACAACTGTCTGTCAGGATGCTCTAATTGGATGCTGTGAAGAGGCAGACAGTGGCCCTAAAATACCCCCTTAAAGGAGGCAAGTGCTGTAGTGTGGCCATGGCTGGGGCAGCCACTTCATTAAGCCAGAGAGAACTGGCCTCACCAATGTCTGAGTCTGCTCACCCTTCACAATCCTTCTTTTCTAGCATGTGAGGTTCTTTAAACATCCATACAGTATTTTCTTCTTTCACATGCTTTCCTTCCATGCTATCCTTCATAAAAAACTGCATCCAAAACTCCTGGCAGTATTATCAGAACAATGATGTCACTATGGAATGCAACCCCTATTTTATAGTGCAGAGGCTTTTTTGCTTCTTCCAGCAGTAAATCCAAATTTATGATAGAATTTTAAATGTCTCACTTCAGCTTCCAGCCCTGGGATGTGGGAAGACTAATTTTCAGGGAAATTACTAAATGTTCAAGGAAGTTCTCGTGCAAAACTGGATTGAGCTTTCATTTCTGTGCTAGCCCTGCTGACCTTAGTGTGTACTGCTGCTTGTGTAAACTGGCAGCACACAAGGAGAGTCATTGAAGGAAATAAAAAGACCTACCTAATTTCCAAAACTTTTTATGTTAATTGAAAGAAATGAGCAGGTTATTTAAAGTACAGAACTACTACTGTGTAATATCATTAGAAGCCTCCCTTACTGGACCCAATGCCTTTGGGAAATCCTATTCAAGATAACTAGCAGCTGTTCAAGAATGCAAATCTTTGCCTGATTTCCAGCATGACACTCACTGACCTCTCCCTCCCCCACAAACATGCACATAAAAATAAAATTGTTATCAACTTAACTCGTAGCCAAAACAAAACACGGGCACATTAAAAACTTCTCCTAAAATAGGACAAAATAAATAACAGAGGAAAACAAAAACATTTTTCATACACCAACTACCTCAACTTGAGGACAGAATTTTCTTGGTTCATTTACTCTCCAGAAGAGCTGCAGGCATGCAGCTTCTATATCCTTGTACAAAAATACCAAGCCATGAATTTTGCTGACTGTCTGCTCCTTTACCTCTCCAAATAAATGGTGTTTATGTCTTTAGGGTATCGTGTAACTTCAATGTTGGATTCTCTGTTTCTGTAGCACTTACTAACAGCACAGCTCCCTAAAGCAAGCTTGCTGGAAATAAATAAAATGTAAACTTGCTAAGAGTCCAATACAAAAATTAATAGGAAAGCTCTTCTGAATAAACAAGAATACCATTTGAAAGGACTCAAATAGAGACTGAGCCCTGATGCTATAGACACAAAGGAAGAATTAAGGAAAAAATCTTGTCTGAAGTGACTCTGCACAGCTGATAAAAAGGCATTTTTATTAAAAAGCCAAATTATAGAATCATAGAATCATTTAGATTCAAAAAGATTGTTTGAGAACATCAATAACAGTACTGAACTGGGCTGGGTCCAACACTGGGCCCAGGGGAACATAATTTGTGACCAGACAGCAGCCAGATTTAACTCCCATTTCCCACCACTCCCTGGGCCTGACCATCCAGCCAGTTTTTTAACCACCAAAGAGTGCATCTGTCCAAGTCATGGCCTTCCAATTTCCTCAGGAGAATGCTGAGAAATGGCTTTAAAAGCTTTACTAAAGACCTGGTAGACAACACCCACAGCCCCTTCTTCATCCACCAAGCAGGTCACCTTGTCAGAGGAGATCAAATAGGACCAGCCTTTTAGGAGCCCATGTCTGATCCCCTGGTTGTCCTGCATGTGCCACATGATGGCAATCAGGACAATCTGCTCCACGACCTTCCTGGGCTCCAAGGTCAGGCTGACAGGCCTGCAGCTCCCCAGATCCTCCTTCCAGCCACTCCTGTAACTCGCTGTCACATTTGCCAACCTCCCCAGTGTGCCAGCACTGCTGATAAGTGATGGAAAGGGGCTCGCTGAGAAATCCCATGAGCTCCTTCAGTACCTTTGGGCAGATCCCACCTAGCCCCATAAACTTGTTTGTCTAAGTGGTGTAGCANCGACCTTCCTGGGCTCCAAGGTCAGGCTGACAGGCCTGCAGCTCCCCAGATCCTCCTTCCAGCCACTCCTGTAACTCGCTGTCACATTTGCCAACCTCCCCAGTGTGCCAGCACTGCTGATAAGTGATGGAAAGGGGCTCGCTGAGAAATTCCATGAGCTCCTTCAGTACCTTTGGGCAGATCCCACCTAGCCCCATAAACTTGTTTGTCTAAGTGGTGTAGCAGGTCA
>VZRX01000929.1:0-14048 GCA_013398075.1 Notiomystis cincta
TCTCTAAAACCGTCGACAGCAAGGATTCAGTCCTTCAGTAGGCCTTCAGAATATTAGACAAAGTCAACATATACAAAGAAACACTTGGAACTACACAAAGCTGACTCGGCTTTCACACTGACAGTTGCAAGCTCTTGGCCTAAGGCTGTTTTGAATCATCCCCAGACATTTATTTTTTTTTTTATCCCCATAAATAACCCAGCCAAACAACAGCAAGTAAAACCTGGGGAGGAGAAGCTGTGACTGTTGAGGCCGCTCACGCGATAGAGCAGAAAACACCCCAAAAATTGGCACCTCCAGTTTTCTCTGTGTAGGAGAGCACCACTCTGAGCTGCTGGATGAGTTTTTGGCTCCACCAGCACTACAGGGCAGTGACACATCCTGCCTCATCCTCTGTGTCTTCACTGCCCTGTGGCTCCTGCCTGGGAGATTGAGAGTTCCACCTACCCACGGGGCTGAGCCTGTGGGACAGTGGACCTGCAGAGAAACTGCAAATGAAGCCTTTTCAGAGCACAGGTGGGAAAGCCAGGGCCAGGAAACCTCTGCAGGAGACTAGGGAGGGAAGGGCACCACCCTTGTGCATGGAGAAACCTGGTGGGAAGACAGAAGGGTGTGAAGATCAGTGCCTGTCACCACTCTGGCTGCTCCCAGGCACCACCAGCGATGGGTCCAGCCTCCCTGGTGGGACAAAACTGCTCTACTGGGTCATTTCCAAGCCAAACTGGATGCCACAGGAAGTGACTCTGCAGCTCTCTTCCCTCTGAATCAGTGCTGGAGCTGTCAGGCACCTCACAGCAGGACCTACCACAGAAGATGTTAAATCATTTGTGGTCAATTAACAGCCATGTGCCTTTTCCAGCCTGGAGCTCTGGCTTGGCTCCAGGAGCTGTCATTTTTACACCTAGTGCTTGCCCTAAAGAGCTGATGCATTTTGTGTCTAATTTCTGTGTCCTGAAGCCTTCACTGCCCCGGGACTCCAGCCACAGATGTAAAAAAGGGTGTGTAGTCATGATTTATGCTAGAAACACATACCCTGCTGTAAACAGCACTGACACAGCTACACCCAAGAGAAATAAAGAGCTGCCCCACAACACAAGCAGTGCTCTTTGCTATTCCACAGCCATTGCTGTAGGGTAGGAGATAGGGATGTGTTTTCTTTCCCATATACCACTGAATGAACGAGACAGTTTTGAAGTCAGCACAGCTCCAACGCCTTGGATGGAGAGGAGAGAAGGAATCCCACACATAAATCACTGGCCCTGAGCTTAGGTTTGGAGCCCATCCCAGATCTGATTCAGAAAATGTGAGAGTCTTCTCCAGGTTGCTTAATCCCTGAATGCTTCAGAGCCCTGAAGCTGTAAAACATAGAGTGGAAAAGCTGTGAAGAGACATTTTAAAGAAATATCAGAGTTGTATAAAGAAAGGAGTAGTCAGTAGATGTTGCAGTAATTATTCACCATTGCAAAATGATGGTTTCCTTGGATTAGGACAAATTGGCATAAATTTATCATCCACCTGTCAGTTTTATTTAAGGCAGAGCATGCAAGAGGCAAGAATCATATTTTCAGTTTTCCCATAAAAACAAGGGGTTGAAACCTTTAAAAACTATCAGCCATGTGTGATACACAGCCATGGCTTGAACAAGGTGTACTTCCTTCCTAATTCATCATGTGAAAATGCTGTGGCCAAACTCAGATGGATACTAAATCCCTTGGGACTGCAATGACATGGATTCAGTAAGTATTCTTGTGCTCAGGATGATAGGCAGGGAAAAATTAAAATTAAAAATAAAAAGTAAAAAAAAAAACAAACAACAACAATAATAATAATAATAGTAATAATAGTAAAAATTAGTGGCTATGCACCCCAAGTAATAGTTTAAAGAGGGATTACCATCTGGAGCTGGAATATAACATTACTGTGTCTTAAAAAAAGAGTGGAACAAATTTGAGGTGAATTTTTAGTTGTTCATTGCCTTCNTAAAAACAAGGGGTTGAAACCTTTAAAAACTATCAGCCATGTGTGATACACAGCCATGGCTTGAACAAGGTGTACTTCCTTCCTAATTCATCATGTGAAAATGCTGTGGCCAAACTCAGATGGATACTAAATCCCTTGGGACTGCAATGACATGGATTCAGTAAGTATTCTTGTGCTCAGGATGATAGGCAGGGAAAAATTAAAATTAAAAATAAAAAGTAAAAAAAAAAACAAACAACAACAATAATAATAATAATAGTAATAATAGTAAAAATTAGTGGCTATGCACCCCAAGTAATAGTTTAAAGAGGGATTACCATCTGGAGCTGGAATATAACATTACTGTGTCTTAAAAAAAGAGTGGAACAAATTTGAGGTGAATTTTTAGTTGTTCATTGCCTTCACTTGTGCAAATATGGCAGGTATTGAAATTCAGTAGGTGATTTTTATCACTTAAACTCAGCATGTTGTTTTCAACTTGCTTAAAAGAGCTATTCCTAAATGAAAAAATTACAAATGTAATAGTAATGATGATGAGGATGATGATAAAAATAAATATTCTATTCATAAAATATTAATTCTGTTCCTAGACTATAAAAGCACTGAACTACTTAATAAATGCTGAATATCAAAAGTATACTTGTTTCAGGCTGGAGTCTGCTACATCCTGAAGTGTTACATGCAATTTTAGTGAAATTTTAGTAATCTTCAGTAATATTTTGCATTTTGTGGCTTAAAAATCCTTGCAACAAACTCATCACACTTCACCATACTACACAGGGTCTGTGGATAAATAGCCCATCATTTTTATCATCTCATAATCAGTCTTATAGAAAAAAAGTCAGCACTGTAAATTGCCACAGGGAAAAAAAAAAGAAAGAAAAAGAGAAAGTCTCTCCTGGAATGTGCAGCTACAAATATTTCATAAATAAAGACTGACACAGTTTCCATTTATACTCCTTAGAAACTCAAGTCTTCACCCCACAAATTCAATTCCCCCTTCCAAGAATTCTGCCTATCAAGCTCCATCTGACACACACTTTCATTCCTTGCCCTGTTCTGAAGACCTTTCCAGACCTCCACCATTTGGGTGGAGAGAAAATTTCTCTTAAAATTCCATCCTAAACTCACACATGACCGAATTTACAACTATTTGATGTGCTGCCAGGATTAGTTTAAGATAATTTCCCCCCCTCTCTTGATGTGTAGCCAGCTTGAACATATAAAAAGCTACTGTATTGTCTTTTTTTTAGCACATTGAACCAAGCCACACTCTAATTTGTTCTCTAATGCAGAGAGTGCACTTTTATCATCATCTGGGTAACCTTACCCAACATTCACTGCAGTTCAAGTTCACAATCTTTCTCAAAGGACACAAGAACAGTAAAAAGCAGTTTGGAACAGTAAAGTTACTGACACACAGCACAGATCTCTCTCTCCACTTCATATCAAATGACAAGACCCCATTTATAGGTAATTAATTGCATGGCTTTGCTCCCTTTACATTACTCAAGGTAGATTTCAGGACGTGGTTTTACCTAATTTTTTTTAATCATCATCTGGTCTTGATTTGGGAATTCCTATCAACTCCTTGTTTTTACAACTGATGCAAAGAAAAATGTTTGTAAACCAGGAGTCATTTTCATTACTTTCATTTGATAAGAACAGCTCCACCTTTTCTCTGAAAAATTCTTTGCCTTTGGTCAGCAAACCCACCAGCATTTCTGCCAGCTTAGATCTGTCCCATAATGCCAAGGAAAAATAAAAATAAACCCCAAAAATCCTTACCCCTTGCAAGATATTTGTGTTCTCTAACAACAGGGGAGGAAAGACAGGGGAAAGAAGAGGTAAGGGACAGACTTTTCTGAAAAATAGCCTGTGATTTAAATTCTAGGAGCCTTAGCAGCATCTTATGAGCTCTGTGAAATCTCCAGTCCATCACAAGCTACTTTTTATGGTCAAATTGGTGGTAAAGTCCAAAGGTTCAGCATTGACAGGAGTTCCATGCAGGTGTGGGTCACGTTCCTGTGATCTCTGCAAGGTTTGAGCCACAGGCATCAGAAAGGCAGGGCCTGTGAAATGTGAAATTTGCACCAGGAAGCAGCAGGGAAAAGGAATGGCCTTTGAAATGTCAACAATTTGTTTGAGATGGACTCCTCTGAAGCTTCCATATCTCCATCCCCATTCTCCTCAATTCAGCTACAGCTCTCTTTGCCTTTAACAGTCAACTCTGCTTCGGGTGGAGATTAAAGCTCAGTTGGGGTTTTTTGGTGTTTTTTGGTTGCTGTGTTGTTGTTGTTTTGTGGGTTTTTTGTTTTGTTTTGTTTTGGGTTTGTTTGTTTGTTTGCTTGTTTGTTTTTTGGTTAATTTTTTGTTTAATTTCCTTTAGGCACTTATCAACACCCAATCCTATTCCATAAAACAGGTTATCAGAAAATTTCACAAATACTCAGAGAAAATTGAACGGGAAGAATGGTCCACTGAAGGCATGCTGGAAATTCAGAATAGTTGTGTTTTCTGGAAGAACAATTCTGCCAATAAATCCTAAATTTTTGTTGTTGTTATTGTTTCAAAATAAAAATTATTTCCGTCTCTTCTTAAGAGGAAGCATGGATTTAATTCGATTTTTGTCTTCCAGTAGAAATAATTACAAAAAATTGTTTCTCCTTGGCCTTTATGTTACTTATGAATTGCCTCTAAGGATCAGTCTGTTCTTTAGACCAGATTTTCCACAAGGGAACTATTGGAATGAAGACCTATGAATAGGCAAAGACAAAAACCAAGTTCTGCAGAGACTTTCCCCTTTGGGCATCACTTCAACTCTCTGCTGAGAGTTTTGTGGAGACATCCTTGCTGGTAGGGGTCTGAATAAATAATATTCCTTTCATTGGGATCTCCAGAATAGGGGCAAATGCTATTTGGCTCATATACTGAAAAATAGAACAAGGGGAATTTATTGAATTAATTTCTGTCTTTTCCCTCCAGGAAATAAAGTGGTCACATCAAGTGAATAAAACAAGATCCTGCAATGAGATTAGGTAGGAGGAGAGATAGGGCAATATTTTCTTCTTAAGAACAGGCTAAAAAATGAATACAGGTGACTAGAAACCACAACATGGAGACAGGGTTAAAATCACATATTTGTATTTCTACTGAAACTAGCATATTGTGAAATAAACCTGATGGCCACTTCCTTGAAGATGCCTTGTTTGACCA
Organism: Notiomystis cincta; assembly: GCA_013398075.1. Lineage (NCBI taxonomy): Eukaryota > Metazoa > Chordata > Aves > Passeriformes > Notiomystidae > Notiomystis > Notiomystis cincta. The sequence goes on from VZRX01000929.1 coordinate 5,197, forward strand.
GCAGTAGATTGGCAAATTCTAGTCTGGCTGGGGGAGTGCAGCCACAAACCTCAGCACAAGAGTCCTCAACAGGATAAACTTTTAAACTAATAAATCACTAATTTTCCAATGAGTCAGCCCCAAGAACCTGTGAGTACCACAGACCTTTCACAAGGGCTGAAGCTTGCAAGTGTTAACCTATTCCACCTTTACTTTTTTTCAATATTTACTGTAAAATACCTTCAGAACAGCTGAACTCTGTGGATCATGCAGCTCACAGTCAAGAAAATAAAGGGGTATTTCATCACATGAAAGAAAAGTTGACACAAAAAGTTTGTCGCAAAAAATGCAGCTTTCACAGGCTGATGCTGTGAAGTCTCTGGCACCTTCTGCTAAACAACACCAAACACAGGATATGCCAAAACAGGTGCCTGATCCTGATCTCAGGGCAATGAGTCTCTCCCATCTCTGCACTGAGCATCAAGAGAGAAATTTTCTGCTCTGTGCAGAACCAGATCATTTCTCCCTCAAGTTCTTACATCATCTGGACATCAAAGTGTCCTGAGAAAGTTTGGTCCTTCCTCTGTAATAGGTGGGGGAGTACAGAAAAGCATCAGTGCTGAGCAATTAGTGGAAATCACTATCCAAAGGTAAAGGGCTAATCCATTCACTTTGGCTCTGAATCCTAAATTCTGTCCACATGAGTGGCTTAGTCACAGTGGAGCACTCTTCATGGCAACTGTGTTAACATGAGGAGCATGAGACTCTCTTCAGAGAGGTATTTTATACATTTTTATACAGTCAGAATGCTGAAATTTGGCTTTTCTCTTTCATGTGAAAAAATAATAACGAATGAACATGAGTGCAATAATTTCTTTACAGGACTTCACAAGTAATTTCTGTGGGTACAGCAACCCCTAAATACTCTGCTAGAGAATGAATTATGGTTTTATCCCCTCTCCCTGTTTTTCATACAGTGTTCTAATCTCAGGACTGTAGTACTCCAGACCACTTGATGTGTGCAGTGGGCAGAAATTCTATTTATTCAGTCAGTGCCTAAACCTGGGTTTTGTTTTTCCTGTTGCACAATGGACCTGACACAGCTGTGTCTTCTCTGGAGAACGTGTTGCAATGCCCTTTCCAGCTCCACTTTAGCAGCAGCAGGACACTCCTCTGTGAGACCTGAGCTGCCTGTGCACAGCTGGCTCCCTGCCTAGGGCACATCCCAGGATTCTTGTTCCACAATGTTCTGCTTTGCTTTCTTTTCTGCTCAAGTGATTGCACTCACGTCCTTCCTTTCTCCAGTCTTTGTGTCCTTCAGTCTGAGGGCAGCCCCATGGATCTTCTTGGATCCTTCTTCTTCCCTTCTTCCTGACTTTTGTCAATGCTAGATGGGAGAAATAGGCAAAATGATCTTTTTTTTTTCCCCTTTGGGAATTAAGGGAGAAAACACTAAACACCATGGGATTCCTTATGGACACTCTGAGTGCTCCAGCCCCTCATCTCACATGGTCACTGGCACAGTGCTCCTCTGAAAAGACAGAAAAAGTCTGCAGAGAGCAAGGATGGGGAGTCAGATCACAAAAATAAAGATCCTATTCATCTCCATTAGTCAAGTATTCACTCTGTAGTCCCCCTGAAAATCAGAATTTTGTGTTTGCTGTTCTATTTTAAAATGCATACTTTGTGGATTGTGTGTACTCTTGGTTTGGTTTTATTTTTTGTCTTGGGAAGATAAATTAAACACAATTATGTCACCTCAATGTCCTGTAGTTGATATTTTTCCACCCTTAAATTAGCACCATTTCATCATCTACTTCTAATGTGCTGCTTTTTTGAAATAGAAGAGATAACACCCATCAAGTTTTTGAATTTTGGGAATGAGATGTGTCTATTCTTTATTTACATGTTCTGAAACATAGTAGGAATTGAGTTGCTGCTTTCAAATTTGCTCTTTATCTATTCAAAATACCATTTTTGTTTATGCAGACCCCTTTCTACCCTGCTGTTTGTTTTTTTTTTAACATATGCTTCCCCAGGGAAAAATGACATTTGCTGATCACAATGTCTCAATTATCTTGTTTTCAGCTACTTTATCTTGAGCTAAGTATAGAATTGATAGGAAGAGTGTGCCTTCAAATTCCAGTACATTCCAGAAGGTCATCTGGGCTACCTGTGATGGGAGGGCACACATCACAGTTCTTTAGAGAATTGTTCAGCTTCTTCTGTAAAAGAAGTAAAAAACTCACTTTACAACCAGTGTTTTTTCACAGGAATGAGGAAAGACCACAGGATTTAACAAGCTTGTGAAATGTTGAATGAAGCCACATTTTGCTCATTAAAATACCTGCCTGTCCCAAAACATTGGCTGTGCCAGAGTTCCCATCTGAAAGTCAGTGAATGGGAAGAGAGGAGCCTCACTGCCAGTGAATAGCAGTCAACTTAATTAAAAACTTCCCCCTCTGATGGAAAAATTAGAGTTTAACTAAACATAAATCCTCAAGGGAAAGTCTCTCCAATTTAAATTAGTGGCAGAAAATAGTCCTGGCATTTTTTTCAGCCCCAAAGGAAAAGTTTCAATTGTTTTGGGCTTGTCGCTCTTCCTTTTCAGTGTCTAACCTTGGAGATTTACAAGACTTTTTTTTTGCCAAAATGTTTATACTTTGAAAATAAAATATTTCCTGCAGAAAAGCCTTCTTTTCTGGATCATTCCACTTGTATGTGTTCTTTCCTCCTTTTGCCTTTCACTCTGCCTCAGCATTTTTAGCCTCTGAATTCTTGTCTGTGTGAGGCACTTCCTCTTCAAAGGCACGAAATCATAGAAAAAGAGGATTACCTAAAAGAGCAGGGCTTTTTCTTGAAATGATACAAGTACTGAAAATGCCTCCAGTATCTCAGATATTTAGTGTTGGTATCATTTTTCTTTTGAAATTAGGGTTTTTTTTGTGTGTGTGCAACATCCTGAACTAAACCCCCTTAGCACTGGCCAATTGAAGAAGGTGTGAATGCTCTACAGGTATAAAAGCCTCCCAGCCATGGATCTGTTAGATGGAAAAGAAAAAAAAAGCCAAACAGGAAAAAAACCAAACACAAGAAAACCCCAGCAGCAGTCTAGATACAACACAAAATGTAAAATCAGGATTAAATTTAATTATTCATTTTAAACAAAGGGCAAAATCCTTCTGAGCATGCACAAAATAATCCTCTCTCTCAGGAATCTGCAGTAGCTCTGGATCTTTCACAGATTACTCTTATTAAATCAACTTGCTTAATGCCTCAGTTATATTGCAAGAAGACAAAAGTGAATGGCATCCTCTAGTTAGAGGGCAGAGGTGTTTTCCATTTGGGATAATCACCCTTTCCCAGCGAAGCAGCACTTTGTGAAGCCTTGACAGCCACATGAACATTGGGATGAACAGCCAAGAGCAAACAGAAGCAAGGAAATCTCAAGCCTGACCAATGGCAATACCCATAATTAAGCAATCAGCTTACTTTTGATCCATGAAATCCTGTTGCTGTCTGATAATTGAGGTTTCTGTTCTCCCCTGTGGCATCAAGCAGCAAGAGAAAAGCCTTCTACTGAGCTGGTTGTAGCCAGCCCCATTTCCCCTGTGTTTTCCTCTCCAAGAGTGTTTGGGAAGTTTCAGATCTGCAAAATTCTGTCTGGGTTTCTTTCTCAGCAAAACCTCATAAATAAATTAAAACCACTAGACAGGAAAACTGAAATTAACAGCTCCTACCATTTGGAGGTGCATCTGCAATATCAAAAGGACCTGTGAATTATCACAGATTGAGTCTCTGCTTGAGTATGTTGTTGCTCCTATTTTTATTTCAAAAATTTAGTTGTTTTTTTTTTTTTTGAGTGACTGAAAAAGTAGACTAGAGGTTATGCTTGAGATTTGCAGCTATAAAATGCTAGGAGCCTTTACAACAATTTCTAAATGTGACAATGAAGAAAACAGGGTAATGCCTGTTAGTATTGACTGGGAAAAATAATTTTTCCTTGCAAACAGTTATTTTCACTTATTGTGTTTTTATCTTGGCTGATTCAGGCCAAAGACATTTATCCAGTGGCTATCCAGAATTATCTCTGGAGTTATTTCTCTTTAGACCTAATAATGTTTTTTTTTAAAGTGATGTTATTTTGCTAGTAATTTAATCTCTAGAAATTATTCTTCCTTAAAGACATTCTAGAGGAAAAGTCACATTACTTAAGCATAGATTATGTGCACAAAGCTAATGGCTGCAGAGACTAAAGCTCAAGAAAATTTATCAGCCTTAAACTCTGGCCAGAAAAAACTTGCTCTTTTCTTGCGTGAAGCAGAAAATTTGATAGCAATAAGAGAAATTGAGTTGTACCAGGTTTACCTGTCTCATGCTTAAAGATGGCTCAGGTAATGGTAGCAGAAATTCCATGTCTAGTTTCGCTGGAAAGAGGATGCTGCCCCAAGAAAATGGCTGCAAAAAAAAAAAAATCAAACTCACCTCTCAGAGACTGAGATATTTGGATGAATAATGGTGTCAGGAAATGAGCCTTATTTAGTGAGTCCAAAAAGAGAAAGGAAGGAGGGTTTATTTTGTTTTGCTCTGTTCTTGTTTTGTTTTGTGTTTTTTTTTTGGTTTTTTTGTTTGTTTGTTTGGTTGGGTTTTTGTTTTGTTTTGTTTTGTTTTGTTTTGTTTTGTTTTGTTTTTTTTTGAGGGTAAGAGAACAATTCTGTGGATGAAGATACAGCTATTTCCAGCTCAGGAACAGAACTGTTGTGGGTATTTTGACATCAAAGCCTGATGACCTCCTGTCCCCCTTGGGGATCCTAATAGTGCACTCCAACCTAGTCATGATTCTTCAATTAACCACCTAAAGAAAAGGATGATAAAAAAACTTGCAAGGCATAAACATTTTTTTTTTGGAGGAACAACTTGTGGATCTCATCTATGTATTTTTTGTTGGAACTGTTGGAGATTGAAGAAATGCTGTTGATTGTGCCTTTTGCTATTGAATAAATACATTTAAATCCAAAGGATTGTGAACACATTATATTGCATGAGGCTTGTTTATATAGTGCTTATTTTATATAGTGGAAATATTTCAGATGAAAGGAAAGTTTAATGAATGGGACCTTTATTTATTTTATTGAGTTATGCTAGAAAAGTAAAGTTTTTGTAACTTTTGTCTTTCTTTACGCTTTATTCTTTATTTATTTTTTGTTTATGCGTCTGCCGGTTAAAAAAGGCATCTGTGCTAACTTGCAATGCAAAAAAGGCAGGTAAAAATTGACATTTCCAGAGAGAGAAATGTGAAAAGGAGTGACATGTGCTCTTGTAGTGAGATTTAGGATCAGGATGTCAGGAGATCTCCTGAATAACACAAATCTTCTCCTATGAATGACTACCTCAGATATCAGCTCTTCAACATCACCCATGGCCACAGCTTGGCCAAAGTGTCAACTTTTCAAGTGACATTTTTGGAGACCAAATTTTTTTTTGAGATGTAAATAATTAATGCAGAAAAGGCAAAAGTAGAAATAAAACATAGCCATGGAAATTCAGGAGTCTTTAACCAAAACCTGTTTCCGTTGCTGTCGTAACACAATTGTTTTGCTTTCTTGCAAATTTGAATGTCCTCAGTAAAACTCATAAGCCTGGTGCTGATGATAAATCACCCAAGAATGCACAGCTGCACCAGGAGAAGAAAGGTCCCAAAATAAATACACTGTTTATTTTTGTAGCTGTTACTTGTTCCTAAGCTCTTTCAAAAAAAAAAACCCTCTCAACTTGCCCAGCCAGCAGAATTTACCAGATTCTCCAGTAACTCCAAGGCAGAGAGAAAAGGAAGCTGCCTTTTTTCTCAAGGTAAAGACAACAGGATATTCTCTGAGCACCTTGGCTTCAACATGATAATATCCAAGTCTTTATCAGCCTGTAGCACATTTTAGCATAAGGAGAAAAAAATAAAGTAGTGATTGAGGTTGACCTGTCAAATGGTCGCCATTATTTCATAATTATGTGGTGGCTAATTCTAGAAATGCTTCTGTAGGCATCCAGGCACCTATAGTCTGAATTTCAGAAAGGTCCTGACCAAGATTTCTCTTTAACCCAGGCCACCACATCCATTAGGGAATCATTCCCTGTGTAAGACTGAAAACTGCTCTTTTTCACTGCCAGCAGAAATTTTGGCCAAATTGGTTTGTTGGTGGCAAAACAAAAACCTCTCCTGAAGAGTGTGATGTGCTCATTTGCCACCAGTTCTGGAACAGGGTTTCTGAAGTCCTTGAAAATGTACATAATTGTATACATAATTATGTAGCTAATTTTGCTGCTCTGAGATCCTTTTTTCATGCACATCAGCTCCATATTGCCATAAAATTTGTTTAAAAACTGCACATGATGCATTTCTTATTCTTATTGAAACACATATTTTCCCCTCTATAATGCTCAAGGCAAGAAGAGATGCTGAGTTTTGGAACAAAGCACACATTTGGAAATGGCCATTTATCCAGGTAGCTTTGTATAAAATTTAGATGGACAATAGTTTAATTATGTCTTATGTGTGTCTTGCATGACCCCTGAATAGAGCCAATCATGATTTGACCAAGCATCTACTTCCAAAACCCTCAGCCTGGTTCCCTGGAATAGGAATTAGCTCTGAGAATAGCATAAATTACTATTTAGTGCTAAAATAGTATTTAATCTGAACCTGTAAAGAGGCTTTAACTAGTATCATTATAATAAGAATGACCATCTCTCACATCAGCTTTACTAGGTGCTGATAAATTCAGCCTGAGCAGGTCAAAGGTTTTGGAAAGGGTGAATTGTGATGTGGTGGAGGAGAGGGAAGGGTGGAAAGAAAGCTAAACAAGGGAGAAGATGATGCCTGGCTAAGGTAATTGAAAATATCATGATTTTATCTGTCTCAAACAAACAAGCAAGGATGGCAGTGCCATCTTTTCTATGCTGCACTGATTGCTGAGGCCTTCTTAAAGAACAGCCCAGAAAGGCCAGATTTTCTCATTAAATGAGATCTACCTAGTTATTAAAATGAAATTACACAGTACACACAGCTGTGAGGTTTGCACTGTGGTGCTCTCCACATCACAGCATTTTGTTTCTCTCACCCTCTCAGTGCTGGAACTGCCCCAAAAAGCAGCTGTGCCTGGCCACTCATCCGCAGCCCTGCTGCAGCCAGGTCTCCACTGCAGGCAGTTGCAATATTTGCAGAGACTCCTCTCCACTTTGGGGTTTCCTGTCAGGTCTGTGGTGCCAGGGGACACACTAGGGAGGGAGAAGATAATTTTAGGCAGAGTTTACCTGCTGGGAATGCATGTTGGCATACAGGTTAGTGAAGAGGTTACACCTACACACACCTACAAAAAGTTATCTGTGCACAAACCCAATCTACCTGTTTGCCTTATGCCATCCCTATTCTGATTTTAGAGACCCTAAACAGTGGGTAGTAGTATTTTCAGAAGCAAAAATGAAAGAGTGCTTCTCTAAGAAAGTGTTTCTCTTCATCTCTATCAGTTCTGGAGGGAACTTTTTTTCAATTTATATTTGGGCACTTGAGCTCATGTGAAGAACCTCTCCCATGCAGGGACTCAGGCAGGGAAATTTGGATTTTCTCAGTATCCTTGGATCTGTGGACTGCCTACAAGGGAAACCTGTGCTGGGTATGGCTGCTGTCTCTGTCTGACATGAACACTCTCTGCCACCAGTTGAACAGAAGAATCCAGAGGGAAAAGGATCCATCTGAACTGTTTGCAAACTCTGTCCTTCAAACTGAAAAGAAACCACCTCCAGCTTTTCTGTAAATCCATCTCTCAGGAAAAAGCTTATGACAAATCCTCCCATTTATCTGAGAGCCCTGAAAGAAGCCAAGAGCTTTCACAAACCTGTGGTGAAACAGGTCTCATCATGACAGAGATCTGTACATTTCCAGATTATCCTGTGCTTGTGATGGAGCAGAATCAGACATTAAGGACTCAGTCAGCATGTTTACCTGCACTCCATGGGAGACTTGTCACGACAAGACAAGCCATTATCAACCATTATTGGAGAAAGGACACTGTCTTCCATCCCTGGGTAGTTTCTTCTTGCTAACTCCTCCTCTCTGGGTATTCTTAGTAACAGCATTTAAATCAGTAATGAGCACACACAGCAAGGGGCCAGATCATACACAGGTTTAAATTGGATTAGTGTCACTGAACTCAGAAGTTTCTCCAAATGGCACTGGCTGAAAGAAGCAATGAATAAGCACTTGTGGATGCAGTGATGGGTTTTCCTGCAGAATGCAAAGCAATACCTGTGTCTCCCTTTGTCCTCTCTCTTGTTCCTCCTTTGGAAGTCACAGTAAGTGTCTTCTTACCTTTAATGAAATCAGCTGTGTGCTTTCATTATGGGTGGTGAAGGATTTTAGAAGTCCTGTGTGTTGTATAAACCCTAACAGAGTCTCTGAAAGCTGCCTGCCATCTCCATTTCCAGCTGCTAATATGAATGAGGGTAGTAAAACATCCTGATCATTGGGTCTTTGTAGCTTTGTAAACATCATAACCCTATTTTAGAAAAATTTACACAGCACCTTTAAAACCTTTCCAAAGCTTCCCTGATCATCTGGCAGTGAGGGGTGATGTATCTGTCTGTCTGGTGTGGGCCAAATCCCTGTGACAGGAGCCTCCATATCCCATAAATTCCATTCACAGTGCACTTTTTACTGGGTGAAACTGTGGTTTTCATGTGAGCAGAGAGCAGTGTGGCATAATGACAGACCTTTTTGTCTGTCTGTCAGCAGCTGGGCAGGCACATCTTTGGATCAGGCTCTTGCCTCCACCTCTGGTAAGATCATAGTGGGAAAAGGCAAAAATGCTTTACATTTTGTATCA
>VZRX01000931.1:0-31330 GCA_013398075.1 Notiomystis cincta
TCCCCTGTTACTTCCCCCAAAGGCCAAGAATGGAGCTCAGCCCTTGCTATTCCCTGTACCGACGGAAGCCGGGAGCCCGCAGTTTTTGGACAGCCAGGTTTAGCTGAGTGCAGCCAGCTGTCCCCTCCCCTGGGCTCTGATTGCAGATCTCTCCCTCAAATGCTCAAAGTCTGGCTGGGACTGGTACCTCAGAGCTCAGGGAAGGATGAGTGGCTCCCACTGCTGTGGGTTACAGCTGGTGTATCTCAGAGGAAAGCTGAGCTGGGGCAGTGTGCTGTCCTCAGCTGTCACAGACCTGTGCACAGCTCGATGCTTTTCCTGGCCTTGGGTCAAATATTTCCTTTGTGCAGAGTCACTGTATCATATTTGCTTTTCATAATCTTCTGCTTTTATGTATTTTGAAGTGCTCAGCCAAGGGTGCTCCTTGTTTACCTTCATTTTTTTCACACCTTGTGAACGCTTTTGCTATTTCTGTCTCCCTTTCTAAGTCTGGGGGTGAAAATGCTACAGACCCTGCATTTTCAGCCAGCTGATCATCCTCCTGATCTCAGAGCTTTATATTCCTTCTGGGATATTCAGGATACTCACAACAGCAGGTCTTGCTTCTTTGCAGGCTAAATGAAACTGGGTAGGCACTGGTAAAAAACTACAAACGGCAGAACTGCTGAAAAAAATTTTCTCTGGTTTCCTTAAACTCCTCTATTTTGCTTTAATTCAGTTTCTTGGTTTGCTATTTGAATAAATGTGTCCTTCATGCTTTCAACACTGGATGTGTCATAGGTGGTGTTATGGAGGAAGGAGTGTGAGTTATTTCCCCAATATAGAAAGACAAAGGGGATTTTCTTGACCTTGTTAGTTTAAAAAATTTATAACTAGATGAATAATTCCTCTGAACAATATCCCATAACTCTGGGAAAAGATAAAAATTCCTCACTTAAATTAATTACATTTTAGAGTTCAGCATTTTTTAATATTATTTTACCTCAAGTAATCCAACTGAAATTTAATTGAAGGATTGTTTAATTAAAAGTGGAGACATGAAACAATGGCAAAACTTCTTCCAACCTCAAAAGATATATAAATATATTTATTTTGTCTCAAGAAAACCAGTGAGAGGGAGTTTCCAAAAACATCCTCCCCACACAGCTATTTTGGCTGTGCAGCTAAATGGAGTAATTCACAATCAAAATTTCCTCATGTCTTGGAAAATGCATCTCGTTTTTCACCTCAGGAGCCTGTATCAGAAACCAGTGCCAGCAGTAAGACATCCACAGGTGCACAGTGGTGTCACACATGGACCCTGATTTCCACATGCCTGTCCATTAAACACTGGCTGTCACCTGTAATGGCTGGCAGATATAAATGAGGACACTAATGGATAAAATTTTGGGTACTCACAATTCCGTTTATAAATAAATATGCATTTCCTGTGTCTACGGGAAGCAGTTTGTGCACAGTTCTTGCATTTTCAAAGTACAGGTAAATCTTACTTGGGTTCTCCTGATGGGATTCACAGCTTTGGAGCTCTGTTTTGTTCAGAACTTATTAGGATTCAGCTGTTGGAGCACTGGAGCACAGAGAGATGTTTAATTCAGCCATCCTCATCACACCCCAAAAAGGAGTAAAATGCCAATAGCCCTGTTTTGTTTCCTAATCTATGGCACGAGAGTATTTTTGTGTTCATCTTCTGGTGAAATACACCTGGCACCACACCTTAAACCTGCTGGAAGCTTTAGACATCTCCTGTGGCAGCTCTGCAGGGGTGGGTCATCCTTCAAAAGGACAGGGACAGAAGGAGGAAGCAGCATCAGATAAGAATCCCTTTCTTTCAGGAAAACACACACCAAAACCAGAGGTGGTGTAGGTTTGAGTTCCCCATTGGAGCTAATTTGGATCCTTCCATCTTTCAGGGGTGTTCATTAGCAGCAGTATAAGGAATAACCTCTTTCCTTTCTGCTGACTATGTCCCACTTCTAGGAAATAATTTTAAATTATTTTTAAAGGAAGAAACCCAATAGCTTCATATAAAAGTAGTATTTTACATTGAAGGTGTTATGTGGATTAGATGGGACATTGAATTACAGAATCCCAGGATGGTTTGGGTTGGAAGTGACCTTAAAAACCATCTCATTCCAACCCCCTGCCATGGGCAGGGACACCTTCCACTGTCCTACATTGCTCCAAGCCCTGTCCAGCCTGGCCTTGAACATTCCAGGGATGGAGTGTTTATCTGAGTCCAAGTCTCTTTGACATGCAGTTCTTAAGAACAAATGTAGTCATTGGACATTTTAATATATCTGGCAAATACAATTTTACACAACCCCCTCTGCAGCTTCTGCAGTGATTTGTCAAAAAGATTTCTCATCCTCTAGTCCACACAGAACAGTGGTTGCATGTTTAACTTGCTGGGGGAGTCACAAAGGGCAAAAGTTTTTGTGCCTTTTGCATGAAAATTGACCTTATGCTGAGCTTCTGATTCCTGCTGAACAGCCCTGGGGGCACAGGTGCTGAGGGACATCAAATCCCTGAAAGGAAAAATAGAGTGAGGTTTCCTATTGCAGAAAGAAGAAACTAATTAGAAAATAAAAGGTTATGAAGTGATACTGAGAGGGGAGATAGCACAGAAGTGATGGAGGAAGAACTTTCCTTGGAAAGATGCAAGGCAGTGGGGGAATAATCTGAATCCTGCGTAGGAAACATTGAGGAAGTTTATCCTTCTGGTGAGGAGAGGATCCAAAGGTTATCTGGTGAAAGAGGTGCAGCTCCACTTTCTTTTTCCAAGAGAAAATTAAACTTTAAAGAAAGGAAGCCTGACTGGCATATGCTACAGAGACTTGTTGCCTCTTTTAGGTTTGTGGTGGAGCGATGCTTTCGATGTTTTTGGGAGCCAGCAAATGTCTCATCGTCAGATGCTGAGATTATTTTGTACCTAAAATAATAGGTATAAAAATAGCACCTGATGGAGCACAGACATCTCCTTCACTCCCACTCCCCAAAAGGGCAGGGAAGAGGCACTGTGATGGCTCCAGCTATGGTGTGACTGCTCCTGAAAGCCCAGACATGTTCAGCCTGCACAGCTACTGAGCTCTGTCAGTGTGACTCAGATTCTAAATTATGAGGGATGCATTTGCAATGTTCAAGGGTGCATTTTAAAGTCAGAGCAAGCTTGTAAAATGTCCAAATTTGTAAATGCAGAGCTGTCTCGTGTCGTGTACTTGCTGCTGTCTTCAATTACACTAATAAAATTTTCATTTAGGAAAAGAGGTTGGATATAAAACTGGATAAATTCTTTGAGTTCTTTTTTCTTTTTCGATTATTTATTACTGATAACAACTAATGTACTGCTTAAGGGTAATGAATCTTATTAAATGCACTTTAAATTATCTCCTAAATTAATACAAGAGTGCAGTTCCAGTGCTAAAGACCCACACAGGACTGGCAGAGGAACTAATATTTGCTTCTTGTGAAAGACTCTACATTGCCTCCAGCTAAATTATGTATATCCAATCAAATTCTTGTCCCTAATAGAGATGTAACATATGTAAGCAGATTAAAATGTTATGTACTACTTACAGGAGATGTCTATAGATTTCATTCAGAGTCTGCCTCTTCACTTCTTGCAGCCTCTAAATCATTATTTTTATTTTTATTTTTTTTTCCTATTTATCAGACATTACTTGGTCCATGACACAGGCCAGTGAAATCATGCTACATGAGTATGAGTGAAGGGATTTTGTCTTCAGGGGTAGCATTACTACTTTAAGAAGCAAATTTATTTTGGAGGTGAAAGTCAGATTTCTGAAATTTAAGCTGTGTGTGCACATAGCTGCCTTAAGAACACACAACTTATATTCCCCAGCTTCTCCAGCCAGCTTAGCACAGTCCTGCCTAACTCTCAGCTGCTCTTCTCTTCTCCTAGCCCTGCTCTCATGAGCTTGGCTCTGGCTCTAGGGAGGTATTAGATGTGACTATAATAAGAGAATACTCAATGGGAAGGGTTATTTGCATTCCCTTTAGCCTGGGTATTCCATTAATATTCTGTCTTTCAAACACACTGCCAGGTTTGAATTTAAATGCATCTCTGTGTCTCCTGTGCACTACCAGAGGTGAGCTACCACAAAAAGTCACTCTCATTTCAGCTCCTCAACATCAGAGGGAGAGAGAGAGATTTAGGGGAGGATAGTTAGCAAAGAAGACTGAGGAAAAAGTCTGGGAAAGTGAGATTAGTGGTCAGGTTTTATACTCAGGAAGGTTTCCTTTCCATATTGATGGAGTGAATAACTTCCTTCATCTCCTGTCACATGTAGTAACATTTTTGATGACACAATGAATTTTTTTAGCCAACTTCTCAGCAGTGTGGAGGTTTCCTAAAGCTCCTGTGACCAGAGTCAGGCTGTGCCTGCTGCCCAGGGTGCTGCTGGGTCTCCTGTGACACTGACAAAAAATTCAGGTACTGAAAAGGGAAGGCCAACAAAATTCTTGAATGCAAACAAAATTAGTAAAAAATACATCAGGTGCAAAAAAATCTGAGAGTTTTTATTTCTTCAGAGGTCTAAAACTTTGGTATATTGTGAGATTTCTGTACTGACTTCAAATATAAACTACTAGTTAACCATAAAATGCACATTAGAAATTCACTGAACACGTTTCAGTATTTGAATAATTTGAATAATTTCTATTCTTTCTTGATGCTTAAAATTAATATTTACCTTGAATATTTCAGAAGTAGCTTACTACCAATATCCTTTGGAAAGAGATTCAGTTCTTGGAACAGTAAAGTTTTCTTTCTTTTTGTTAAAATTTTCTTTAAACATTCTTTTATGTTTTCACCTTTTTCTTGGCAGTTGATATATCACATCCAAACTTGTTTGTCTTACAACCATCACTGTCATCAGCAGCCAGTGTATTGATCTGCTGCTTTTTCCCCTTCATAATTAGTGCACAGAGAAATTTATTTCCATCTTGAGCTGCTCTAGCAGTACACATTTAGAACACACTAATTAGAAATACATGGGCAAAGCAGCTGATAACCAGACCTCTCCTGTATTCCCTCTCTGAAAATTCCCTGTTTCATTTTCCCTGATGTATTTTGCACCAAATTAACGAGTCTGTGAGCGCTTGCTCTGAGCACTGTGCTGAGCTGCTTGCTGAGCTGTCATGTCTGAGCACACACAGCCAGGCCCCTCAATTTTTGTGGATTCTTGGTTTTCTTGGCTGCCTGACACACAGAATTTTGTCTCACAGAAGCTCAGTGACCAAGGCATGGGAAGATGCTGAGATCACAGAATGGCCTCTGTGTAACAGAGCAGAGGATTTCACCCAGGGACTGCACTGCAGGGCTCAGCTCTTCAGAGCTCCCCTCAGGTGAAGATTTCTGCAGAACCTGAACTGATGAACAAGAAAACAAGCAAACTCAGTGAATTAATATTTTTTATTATTCTTTTTTTTTATCAAGACTGGCTGAGAAAATTGAGGCTCTTCAGCCTGGAGAACAGAAGGCTTCAGGGAGATATTTTAGCACCTAAAGGAGGGACTTTGGACAAGGGCCTGGAGAGGCAGAACAAGGGGGGATGGATTTGAACTGCCAGAGGTTGGGGATGGATGGGATATTGGGAAGGAATTGTTTTCCCTGTGAGGGTGGGGAGGCCCTGGCACAGGGTGCCCAGAGAAGCTGTGGCTGCTTCTGGATCCCTGGAAATGTCCAAGGCCAGGCTGGATGGGGCTTGGAGCACCCTGGGACAGTGGAAGTGTCCCTGCCCAGGGCAGAGGTGTGGAATGGGATGATCCTTAAAGGCCCCTTCCAATCCAAATCATTCTGGGATTCTGTGCTTCGTGGAGCTGATGGGAATCAGTTGTTCCACCTGATCTCCTGTAGGAGTTGTCCATGTTCTGCAGTTCTGAAAATCAGGTTTTATTTAATAGCATTACTTCCATGCAGAAGTAGGTTTTCATACATAAAGAAATAATGACATTTCTGTGAAAAATGATAGATAGATTTCAGAAAACCTTTTTCTTTTTCCTGTAAAGCAAGCTAACATCCCTCCACACAAAAAGTTCCAGAAGAATTTGATGTCAGCATCATTAGGATATATAAGTTGTTACCTACATACTCCTGTATTTATGAGCACATCAATAATTTTGATTTATAGTAGTGTTATCAGGCAGCTGGAATAATGATAATTTATTAAGAGTATCCTGTAATTAATAAAATAAATATTAAGGAAAAAAAGCATCTCCCAAATAAAAAAAGTGCCATAAGACAGGCCCTCCCCTTTAATGGTACAAAGACTGTGACCTCTCATAATGATTTTATCAATAATATATCAATTAATAATTACAGTTCCATCATTTATATACTGGAGACTCAGTTAGGTCTTTCTTCAGACTATAATGACACCTTGGCAGTGAGGGGAGTGCTGAATGGAGAATAATGGTTGATAAAATTGTTAAAAATATGAATGTGGATCAGAACAAGAAAACAAGTTGCAGTGTAATTGCAAGGGACTCATCCTACAAACTGTCACCTAGCTTTTGTACCTGGAGAGGAATAACAAGAACAATAAATATGGGTTTATTTCTTCCTCAGTGAGGAGGTTTCTGATTAAAAAATGCTCTACTCTTTTTTTTTTCTATTCCATAATTTTTAACTCTCTTGCTACTGTGGACTGAATATTTACAATATGCTGTTATTGCAGATTTGCATATGAAAAGCCAAGTAAGTGATGACTGGGAGATTTTTAGGGTGGACAATCAAAAAAGAATTTGTTTTGATTAATAAGTAAAAGGGTTGACTTTAAAGGACGAGTTGGGGAATAGAAGATGATTACCAGTAGATAGGAGTAAAATGTGGGGGGAAGAAGAAGAGAAGGAGGGAACAGAGTGGGGGAAGGGAGACTGAGATATTTCTTATCCCACACACCACAGGTCAAGTCATTTACCTTTGTCTAATTCATCAGAGGTAATGTTGCATTGCATGAACCCTGTTAAACTTCACTCAGGCAATTCACAGACTCCTCAGGCAGACAGGACTGATCTTATGGAGTTTTATTAACCAGAGTGTGGAGGTTGGGTAAGTTGATGCAGAAGAAAAGCCAATTGTTCTGTCTCTCCATTGTTTTTTACAGAGCATTGCTGACACGTGGGGGTCTCAAGCAGGGCAGCAATGAGACACAGAGACACCTCTGAGTGGAGATTTCTCATCTGGCTGGAGCAGGTGATGCCAAGCAGGCTCCTGTACAAGAGGAGCAAGATGCTCTCTGGAGGATCAGGTGTCCTTTCACAGCTCCTGATCAGCTGGACTGTGCTCAGGGGTCAGCAAGGAGAGCTGGACTTCTGGCCAGATGTGCCTTGGCCAAACATATTTTTCTTCTGGTAGGTCAGCTGGTCACTTATGCTAATATTTATGATGAATTTATACCATCCTGGCTCTGCATCCAGAGTATTTTTCACTCTTCATGGGCTGTAGAAGGAGCCTCAAGCGTTACCTGAAACTAGACCCCTAATGGCAATGGGGAAGGAAATGAAAACCTTGTGCAGCACCACTGGTTGAGGAGGTTTTCCCTTTTTCTTTGCTGTGGCTCACACTGGATTTAGGCAAAAGAAGTTTGCAGTTCACAGGGTAACTTTCAAAATCCTGTCCTTTCCTAGAAATGGGTAGATAACTATGTTTGCCAAACTTAGAGCCATGCTCTGGCCATCTCACAGAAGGGCTTAAACACAGAATAAAAGCCATGTTGTGTGCTAGGGCTCCACTAGGTCTGCATTTCCCAGAGATAACAGCACTGTGCACATGCAGCACCCTACAGGGTTTCTCCCTTTATGAATTTAGGCAGTTTTTCAAACAAAGCATGTATTATGTATGCAGCAAGGGAAATGTCTGCTTCAGAAAAGCTGATCTCTCGAAGGTAAACATGTATAAATGTTTATACATTTTTTAACACATATTATTTACCCAGAAGAGCACAACAGCTGCTTCAGAGTTGTTCTGGTCTCAGTGGTAAATAGGTATTTTGGCAGTTGCTTGAAACAGAAACGATTCTTTGGTTCCATTCCATTCTAGCCCCTCCACTTGTTATTCTGATGATTGTTCCAAAGGAATCAGGTGTCAGGAGATTGATTTCACTTCACATGAGGCTTTGCACAGATCACATTGGTACCTCCATGAGAAGCCCTGAGCAGGAGGCACCTTTTGTTTTTCATTCTGAGTCATAATTTAGTCTCTGCTCCCCCTTGACCTTGTGATTTGCATGGCCTTCAAGGAGAGATGAATTCTTTCCTATTCAGCCTCACCTGGGAGTCTTTGTGTGGGTGTTCACCAACCAGCCTCATCCCAGCTAGCAGCAGCAATCCAATTGGAGTGGCAGAGCACTGTTTAAATCCAATTACCTGCCCTAGTCACTCTCCAGAACACCAGATGAGCTTGAAAGAAATCTCATTTCTTCTGTCAATGCTGGGAGAGAGACCAAATGCTCTCACACATGCTGCAGTGAGTGCACTGCTGGCTGCAGAGACAAAAATTGGCCAGATGCTTGAAAACATAACTGGATACTTCTTCATCCTGCAGGAAAGCAGGAACCTGCCCCCTCCAGCCTGCCTCTCACAGCACTGGGACACAGGGCTCCAGTGCCTCCCCAGTGGGTAGTTCACAGGTTATTTTTACATTCAGGCCTACAGCCAATCACTAATTAAGCCCCAAGTGCACACCATGTGCATCACTAATGCATCTGTGTGTTATATTTTGTGATTCTCCTGGCTATGCTCATTTGTTATAACATCAGCTCACTTCCCTGGCTAAAATCCTCTGCAGCACTAGAGATGGTTGTTAGCTGGGATTAGTCCTGATGTGTTTTATGCCCTGAAGTTTAGCACAGAGATCTAATTTCTCTGGTCTGTGGTTGCTGTTCCTGTTGTTTCCCCACAGCCTTCCATCCTTCCAGGACTCACTGGGGCTTGCAAGAAAACTGAAGAGGGACTTTCCCAAGGGCAGGTAGTGATGGGACCAGGGGCAATGGCCTCACACTGAAAGAGGGAAGGTTTAGATGAGAGATTAGGAAGAAGTTCTTTACCATAAGGATGGGCAGGCCCTGCACAGGGTGCCCAGAGAAGCTGTGGCTGCCCCTGGGTCCCTGGAAGTGTCCAAGGCCAGGCTGGATGGGGCTTGGAGCACCCTGGGACAGTGGAAGGTGTCCCTGCTCATGGCAGGGAATGGAACTGGATGGGCTTTAAGATCCCTTCCAACCCAAACCATCTATGATTCCATGACCTTCATGACTCAAAATGAACCACTTGAACAAATGGGAAGAGTAGATTGTGCCACCTCTTTTGCCATTTGTGTTTATCCGTGCCAAATACAATTTTATTTTGTGTAGGAAAGCAGTTACCTGTCATTTTGCTCCACAGACCACCACACCAGTTCAAACTCATTTTCACAGTGATTATAAATTCAGCTACAGAACAATTAAATGCAGCAGAATATACATTGGGACGTTTTCTCTTAGCCTGTGTGTCTTAAGGGTGTGATAGACTCCCATGGATGGATACAGAGAGACCTGAGGGCTCTTATGTGTTAAGCTGCCACAGAAGATTCTCCAGAGCTCATCTGGAGAGCTCATCTTTGGGAATAAACATGATTCATTAAACCAATCACTAGAGTAAATGTTATGAGATGATCTACTAAAGCAAAGTTGCTTTCTTACACATCAGGACACAGAGGAAACAGAAGTGTCACTGAATTTTTAAAAAATGCACTTTATTTCTATTTATTCATGGACTATCTCAACATTCAGTGGTTTCCTTACACATTTGAATTAAGTTAGATTTTTTTTTTAGTATTATAATGAGCATGGCAAATAATTAAAGCAAAATCTTGCATAGTATTAAAAGGTCAGGTGGCTCAGAGAGCTGGTGATGGGATGAAGAAGTGATCATTGTGAAGTCACAGCCTGAACAGAAAGTCATTAAGGATACACCAACTAAAGTCTCAGTATTTTTAGTTTTGTGGCCTTTCTTAGCAGTCGGTGAAGAGCAGTAGTCACCTACAGAAAGTAATTCATCTCACCCTTTAGATATGGAGAATGGATGGTGTTGTCCCAGGAGGTGAATGCCACCCTGGAATTAATTTTCCTCTCAGGGTTCTTCAGTAGCCAGCTGATATGAATGCAGAGCCTTCAATGTGAGTTCATGCATTCTGTATTCACAAGCCCACATTACATTTGCTGACAGCCTTAGATTAGATGAAAAGACAAGGCAAAGTGAGCAAATGAAATATTTCAGTACTGCTAGAAGATATAGATCAGGAGAGATTTGTTCCTCTTGCTCTTAAAAGAGAAATGTAGTCCTGTGTGCAGTTCTTGACAGGCAGTGTAGATAGCTTAATCAGTTTATGTTAGCTAGAGAGATTAATTTGTGTTTTAATTTTCCCTGCACCAGCAGCACATTTACTCACAAAACAGTATTTGAAGGACTTTATTTAACAGAGTAGTTACTGGAAGTTGGCAAACAAGGGCAGTGCTCATCAAATGTGAAAGTGTCTGGGAGTATCTAATGAGTGATCTGCATTCCAGGGAAGAATATGCACTGTGTAATTGTTTGTATCTGGATTCAAGTGACAGAAATCCATCTAGAAGGTGTTTATTAGACAAGAACTGAAGGAGGTGAAGATGTTTGGGTGGGAGATGCAGTAAAATATCTGCATTTTCTGTACCATACTCTCAGCATCAATAGGGAGGTGCAGTCAAGCCTGCTTATGAGATCTTTAATGGAGGTTTTATTGCCTTTGCTGACTTATCTTAGTTACAAATGTCTTCAAACACCTTCTGATATGTTTTAAATTGAAGATATTTTGATGCCATGTGTCTCAGTATTTTATGGAATCCTAAATACATTTTCCATCCATATCCAAGGGGAAATGCCAGTTATTGCAGTCTCACTCTCCCAGAACTTGCCACATCTGACTCCTGCAACTTCTATCTGAGCACATTTCTGCTCTTTCCTACATCAAATATCTAAGTTTTTTATGGCTTTGAGATGATCACAACTTCCTTCCTTAACACACCCAGATCTTTTTCACAATTTTATTTTTGTCTGTCAGATCAACAAAACAGACCTCATGCAGCATTAGGTTCAGTTTATGTGTCTTCAGTGGTTAATTCAGTGTTACAGATAAATGATCTTTTCACCTAGAAACTTCTCACCAGTCTTAATCAAGCTTTCTATTAATTCATCAATTCTTAAACTGCCTCAAAATCTTTAATTTTCTCTTCTGAATTCCTTCCTAATGATCTGGGATCACAGTTACTGAAAGGTTCACTATAGCCCTCTGAATTTTGAGTTCTTCATCCCATCTGACACAGATTTTCTCCTGTGCCACCCCTTTCAGCCCATTCTGACTCCAAGTCTCTTCTTCTTTGGGCCTTCTGACATGGAATGAAAAAACAATCTAATTCTTTAAATACTGTGTTACCACTTTTATCCATAAGAGATAGGAAGGAATCAAAACTCTCCTCCTTTAGAAAATTTCAAAGGAAAATATTGCTGGTCTGCAGCTCAAGTTTAATAGCCTGGTCATCACAAATTAAAGTGAAGACATGGGCAAGTTTCCCAATAGTCAAAGAGAAGGATGGGGTAAGGCTCTCTCTCAACTTTATCTTAATTCATCCCATTCATTTAATACTCAGTACTTGAATACTTGAATCTGGCTTTAATCCTCATAGGCTTTTAGAAACGTTCATCACCCAACTTCCCTGAAACAGAACCAGACTATTTCTGCTTTACAGGAAAGGATTCATCAGAGAAGCTAAATGAGTAGATGAAGGTAAGAGATTGAGATGAAAAAAGCAGGCTGACCAAGATACCCAACCTCTTTCAGTACCTCTATGTCTATTTATTACTATTTCTGCTCAAGCATTGCACTTTCTTTATAATGGCCTTTGCTGGAGTCTCCTGCTTGGTTCTCTTGTCTATGATAAATGCAGCTAAACTGCAGCAGTAAATAAGATACCACAGTGGGATCTCCAGTGACTATTTTATATGTTGAGAAGAATCAATAACTTTGGATTTTAGGACTTGGTTTTGCTCACGTGTGTCCTTGAACAAATCAATCTGCCTTCAGGGAAGAATCCTTCAAAGCTGCAGAGCTGGAAGTAGAGTTTGGGCTTTTGCAAGGAGCTAAACATGGCTTTGAGGGAAAATATCAGGTTTATTTCCCTTCCTTTTTCTCCTTGCTGTGGGTTTCTCATCAGCTGCTTGGTCCTTAAACTCTCATTCCTTGTTTATCACACTCTCCTTTGGTCTTTCCAAACACAGGAAGCTACAGAGGACCCTGGCCAGGGGCCTAGAAAGGGACAGCTGGAAATGAGTGGCAAAAATATTGATTAATTTTGACTCCTACCTCCCCTCAGCCCACACACCTCCTTAGTTATTCCTTTGAAAAGAGCCAGCCAGAAAATATGGTAAAATATGGTAGGTTTATGGTCTTGTTAGGACCTTGCACAAGTCACTTTTGTCATTCAGTTGTTCAAATCCAACAAGTTCCTCTTTTAAGGAACGTGCTGTTGCTACGCAACCGAAGGAACCATATCGAGAAAGGAAGCAGGAAGGATGAAGGCGAGAGGGAGGTAAAAAAAGAAAGATGTTCTTGGGAAAAAAAGAGGGAAGTCATAGACTATAGCTTGAAAATCCAAGATAAGAAAAGCTTTTCTTTCAGCTCGGTGAAGGCAAGACACAGAAATGTCCTCCACTCCTTTTTTTTTTGACCTTGTCCAATCACTTCCAGGTTGTGGAACACAGCCAAGTGATTAAACAGTTGGAGAAATAGCAATTTAGGTGGTTGGAATGTCTGACTGGGATTCAGGAGGTCTGTCACATACTCACTGCTTACTGAGTGTTTTAATGGTCACCTAAGGCAAACTGTTTAATCTCCTGTCCTAATTTCCTTCCTCTAATATAAGGATAACACCTTTGATTTCTGCCTTGCCATTTTAGACTACAAAACTTTTTTAATAAGCACTGAATAAACACCCCAGTGAGGTCTCAGGGTCTCTGCTTTAAAGGATAAATATCAGTATTAAAATAAGGATCATCACACCTCACTCACCTTCCCACTCTGATGGTGCAAAACATCTTACAGCCCTTAATGTTGACACCTTCCCATTCTGTCTTATCCTCCACATTTCAAGGCTGTGCTTCAAATGCAGGAGGACTTAAATCCACTCCATCTTACTACAGGGCTGTGCAAGGAAGTGTTTTGTTCCTTGGGAACCCAGGCCCCTTCTGTACTCTGTGGATACCTCCAGATCTAATTCACACTTCAGAAATGCCCATTTTGCTTTCTTTTGAACATCTTCTTCCAGCAAGAGTCTAGGGTGAATAGGTGCCTGAGTTAATTCTCTAAAGTTGAATAAGATGCATTCAGGCCAGTGTGGTTTTCATCTCCTTTATGTATGTGTTTTACTGTGTGGTGTCTCCACACCATAGAAATCTTTCCTTCCCCCATGAAAGAAAATTTCCAAACAGAATAAGAGAAGCAGCAGAAGGTAGAACTGAGCCCTGCAAGAGAACTGGCAGGATGATGCTGCCTCATTTAGAATTAATTTGTTTGTGCAGGCTTGTTAAAGTGAAAGTGGCATTTTGTTTGCTCTGATGAAGACAGAATTAATTTAACTACGATTAACATTTCTGCTTCTTATAGATATTCACTGGTGCTCAGCTTTTTTTGCCTGTGATAGAAGATCATTTACAAACACAATTAAGTAAAAGCCCCCCTGTCTGTACTGGCATGACAGTATTTCCAAATACTGAGGTTTTATGTAGTGCTTTGAAGTTTCCTTCAGTTTTTTAAAAATAACTGGTGTGGTTGATGTGCTGGTCTCTCTCCTTGCTAAACAAGGAGCAGTTGTCATTGGCCATGAAATCAGCACTGGAGATTATTGGTGCAGATTCCTCCTTGCTCTACCTTGCAGTGTTTCTTCATGGAGCAAGTCAGCTCACTCCTGAGTACCTGGAACGTGTTTTGTTTGTCTAATCCATTCAGAAAATTTAATCTTTGGTGGAACCTAAAAGCTCAGCCCTTAGGCAAAGGATTGAATAGTCAAGTGTCTGAGGCATCTTGGATCAGGAGTTTATGATTTGTTTCCTATTTATCCATCTCTAAGTGGGTCCTGGTTAGGATAGTTGTTAAACTAAATCTCTCTAGCTCAGGGAAACACTTGGTTCTGGATTAAATTGATCTTTGCTGTGTGTTCTCACAGCCTCTATGATAGTGGAGAAATTTCACTTCCAGAGACAGAACTGGAAATGTTGTGTTTGCACACATATATGGACTGCTTTCTGAAACTATTGACCTTGCCTTCCCTTTTTCCCTTCCCTTCCCCCAGCAATTTCCTTCTCTAAACTCACAGGTGTTCCCACATGGTTCTGATCCTGATTCCAAAGCTGTTCCCATGTGGTTCTGATCCTGATTCCAAAGCACTCAAATTTGCTGAGTCCTCCACAAACCACAGAGGCAGATTCCTCAGTTTAACTTGTAAGGAGATCTAATTAATTTTGAAATCCTACATAATTTTTGGGTGTAGAGAGCCTACTATTGGTTTAGGTCATTAGCAGGAGTGGAGCATCAGCAATAAGCAGGTGATTTCAATGCAAGCTTCAGGTAGCTGACATTAAATTTTGTATTATCTTCCAGTGATAATTAAGTGGGGTCAACAGCCTTTGAGTAATCACTGCAAGTTTCTGAGGACTGTTGAATTGTGATCTTCAGTTTACATAATGTATTTGCTGTATCATAATGAGATTTTAACAAAAAAAATCTAAATTATCTGTCAAATGTACCTTGTGACTTGAAAGTATGTGATGCCTCATGGGAAAAGGAAAAACAAATAAAAAGGAAACCGAAACTCTTTGTGCTCAATTTAAATTACCAGTTGTTTATTTTGGGCAGCAGCATGGCCATAAAATGCATTTTTTTAGGTATATATTTCAAGGTTTGTAAAGATATCCATGGGTTTTTTTAAGAGAGTGAAGCTCTTGCCATGAGCACAATGAAGTGTATCATGTATCTGATGTGATGGAAGGAAGATTGACTTGCTGCCACACTGTTGTTTAAATAGCTGCCAAAACCCATGTCTGATGAATGCATTGCTATAAATGATCTCCACTTTTCACATCCTTCTACAAAGACCTTGTTAGACAAAGAGCTTATCTCCAATACTGCAAAGATTTAGCAATATCTTAGTCATGTGTTATACTGAATCATAGAAAACACTTCAATTCAATGTATATTTAGCTTTTACGAAGTAAAAGAGTAAGAAAATTCCACAGTAGGTAAAATAATGTGCAGTTTTGATATGAAAAGGTAACTTTGATTAAAAACAGAAAAAGGGTAAAACTTGGCCTGTATTCCAGGTATTTATTTATATTGTTGGATGCAGAAGGAAAGATCACAAGCAGAACAATCACTGTTGTTTTTTAAATCTGGGCTGATAAAAATTAAAAAGCTTTTTGTTAATAACTGGATATCCTGAGAACAATTTTAACAAGATCACCTGAAGCTCTTTCTTTCCAGTACCTAAAGGGATTTACAAGAAAGCTGAGGAGGGACTTTTCATTTTCACAAGGGCTCACAGTGACAGGACAAGGGGGAATGGCTTTAAACTGAAGGAGGTTTGATTGGAGATTAGGAAGAAATTCTTCCCTGTGAGGGTGGGCAGGCCCTGGTACAGGATGCCCAGAGAAGCTGTGGCTGCCCCTGGATCCCTGGGAGTGTCCAAGGCCAGCTCAGATGGGGCTTGGAGCACCCTGGGATAGTGGGAGGTGTCCCTGCACAGAACAAGGGTGGAACTGGGTGTTCTTTAAGGTCCTTTCCAATCCAAACCATCCTGGGATTCTTTGATTATTTGCAAGCAACCATCCAGATCATAGAGGAGAATTTATCTTAGAGAGCTGCAATAGTCCTGGCACAAGCAGGCTCTTAGCAGTGTGAAATTGTACAAGGCAAAAGGAAATGGCCTCAGGTTACACCAGGGGATGTTTAGATTGGATATTACAAAAAGAATTCTTTGCTGAAAGGGTTGTCAAACCCTGGAATTGTGCTGCCCAGGACAGTGGTGGAATTACCATCCCTGGAGGGATTTAAGACATGTAGATGTGGCTCTTAGGGCCATGGTTTAGTGGTAACCTTGAAAGGGTTAGGTTAAGGGTCGGACTCCACAATCTGAGAATTTTTTCTAGCCTAAATAATTTATGATTCCATGAAGTTGATGACCAAAGAGATTTCACGTATTCATAGCTTCACTCAAAATTCCCTGTCCTGGAACAAGGGAAAGTTGCACATCCATTGAACCAGCTATGGATTCCTGAGCAGAAGGTGTTCCAAACTCTGAGCAGGTACAGAGCCAGTAAAGCAGGTATTGAGATATAATTTCAGAAGCAGTCCAGACTGAGTGGGCAGCCTTGTCTATTTTTGTGAGGTTCTAGAGGTAAAAGGGGAGAATGAAACAAAAGACATTTTTGCTTAACAGCTCCGTGTCTTTGGCCTGTTTTACTGCCAGGATCTTGGCTGCATCTGCCACGTCTGTCAAGTGTGGAAGAGAACATTTGCCTCCCACCTCTTCTTCTTTGATCCATGCCTTCAAGTTGTAACCTTTCATCCTGATTTCCTTATGAAAGAGAGCTATTTCTCATCGTGAAATGTTCTCCTCTCACTTGTCTGGTGTGGATTGTCCTGTACTTTCTGCATCTGGTGTTCAGAAGTGACCTTTGCTGGCACTGAGGGGCATTCTGATGCTGATCCCTCTGGAATGCCTGGGGATGCTGCCTGTCTGCCAGCTGCAGCACATGCAGCACTGCCTGTCAGCTGCAACACATGCAGCACTGCCTGATTGCCAGGTGCAGCACATGCAGCACTGCCTGTCTGCCAGCTGCAACACATGCAGCACTGCCTGATTGCCAGGTGCAGCACATGCAGCACTGCCTGTCTGTCAGGTGCAACACATGCAGCACTGCCTGATTGCCAGGTGCAGCACATGCAGCACTGCCTGTCTGCCAGCTGCAGCACATGCAGCACTGCCTGTCAGGTGCAACACATGCAGCACTGCCTGATTGCCAGGTGCAGCACATGCAGTAGTGCTCAGGGGTTGTGGGGGAATAGGAAGCTCAGCTCACACCTCTTCCTTCATTCTTAGACCCCTGAAATCTCGTAGTGCCTGAACCAGTGTGAGGGCAAGGTGAGTATTGTGGGGCTCAGATGTAGCTTGCTGAGAAAAGAGATGTGCCTTTTTCAATGCAGTGACCCTGTGGGATGCACTCCTTCCCTTAAAATAATCTTCCAGGACTAATAATCCAGAATCATAGAATGGTTTGGGTTGGAAGGGACCTTGAAGAACATCCAGTGCCATCCCCCTGCCATGGGCAGGGACACCTTCCACTGTCCCAGGCTGCTCCAAGGCCCATCCAGCCTTAGACACTTCCAGGGATGGGGCAGCCACAGCTTCTCTGGGCAATCTGTTTCAAAAGGAACACGTAATAATACATAAAATAACATCATACATGTTTTAACCCATTTATATCTGCTGTGTAATTTATAGCATGTATCTTTTCCTGCAGTGATCTGGGCCCTAGTTCCATGACTTTTAACTAAATAATTAAGAAAGTTGCTTCAGTTAATGCTTAATCACCTAATGACTGTTAAAAGTTTTAGAGTCTGTGAATACTTACCTCTTCCACTAATTAAACAGAACATATTCTTGAACAGGCCTTCAGAAAAACAGAACATTCAAGTGCCTAAATTTGGAAACCAAATAGGACTGATATGTTCTCAGTTATGTCTCAATTCACCTCCTAATTTATAATGAATAAATAAAAATAAATGTATTCACTAATCTGTTAAGATGCTTTCATGACAGGTATGACTAACAACATGATCTCATTCCTGTCCTTCTTTAGCAAAACTTGCCTCTGTCCTGATTACTGGCTTAGTTCATTATGTTATGGCTAAAATTAACCTGAAAATTATCCAGTACAAGCAAGTCCAAGCACAGATTTGAATCCCATGAAATACTTGAAAATGCTAATGCAGTGCTAATAATAAAAGTGGGGTGCTGTGAAACTTAGTGAATTACTTAATGTTTATAAATTGTTTTGGAATACTCAAATGGGGATTGCATTGCTGGAATGGTAATAATAATGTTGTGCTATTTGTGGATATCGGTGCTCTCAAAACAATGTGTAAACCTAAGAGAGGAAATTCTGTTTTTTAAAGGACACTGGGTGAGATGACTGCCATGAACTGTGTAGCACTGAGAGTCAAAAATATCCACAGAATGTGGTGTTCAAGGAGAAGAAGGCCACTGTTGTACTCAGACACAGATCCCACTGTCAGGGTGGAGCACCCCTGTGACACCAGAGAACCCCACCTGAAACATCCCCCACTCACTCCTATTTCAGTTTTGGGGCTCTTCCCTCTGCCTGCCCTTGCCCCAAACACATCTCAGCACACAGGCCATCCCCTGCTCTGGGTGGAAGTGCAGTCAGGGGGACCATCAGCTCAGGGCTCTGCTGTGGACGAGCCAGCCAAGCACTACAGCTTTAGTAAGACATCACCATGGGCATAAAAAGTATCTTTTTAAAATCGTGGGTGATTTAGCTCAGTGCAGTGGGACACAAATTACAAGCTGACTGGTTTTATGAGCTAATCAGGATTAATATATCATCTATGAACTTTGTGAGATTCCTCACATTTTTGATAAGCATAAAACTGTGTCCATCTTTTCAAACTACCAATTTGAGCATGGGCTGATTTCTTTTACAGCACTTATTATGTGGGAAGAAAATCTCCATTCCATATATTGTAGCATAATATACATGTCGTTGTTCACATTACTCTGAAACAGTGGCTGGGAGCATTGAGCTGCAAAATGTGTATTGTTAATCATTGGGTCATTAACCTTAACAATGTCAATGCATTCCCCTATCAGATCCAACTAAATGACTGCCCGAGGTAATAGTTAAGAGAACATTTCACACAGATGAACATATTAATGCTTTATTTGGTTCTAAATGCAGTGTGAAGGATTTAGGTAGGAGCTAATGTATGTGAGGAGGAATAAGAAGGATGAAGCACAATTGAAAAAAAAGGAAGTTTAGCTTCCCAAAAGAAGGAGAGTAGTCCTCAGTTTTCTGCAGCTGAGAAGTGCATACCTCTCTCTCTTTAGCTGCAGCCATTTAGGTAAAAAATCATGCTGTTTTGGAAAGGACCTAAAATCCTGAGGTTTCATTAGAATCCAGAGACTTTTCTAATGTCTGATATGAAGTTTCTGTATCTGATGTGAGTTCTGTGGTGTGGTGTTTTCACAGGAGAAGGCAGATGACGAGACTTGCTTTATTTGCTTACAGCTTCTCCTGAGCTGTGCTCTCCCTACATGGGGCAGATCTCGTCACAAATACCCCTCTGAGGTGAGAAGGTGCCACCAAAATCACTGCACATGTCCAGTACAGCTGACCACAAGGCACAGAACCTGTGTTCAGTGGTCTCTGGCTCAGAGGAGAGCTGGGAAGGTGTCACCCAGCAGCAAATTTCTGCCAGGGACTTCTTTTGCAAGCTGCTCTTTGTAGACCTCTGTCCAAGGCACATCCCTCAACCCCATGCTCAAACTGGGTGGCATCTGGTGCTGCTCCTGGGGGCCATCATTTCCAGGAAGGAGATCTGTAGGAATTTCCTCTGGGTCATTTCCACAGGAGCATCTGTCATCTCGTGGGGCTGCTCAGAAAGCCAGTGACACAAAACAGTCTCTTGCCACTGCCTGAAAAATCCGTGTAATCAGCAGCCATTTCCCAGGTTGCACTCAGGAAAAAGGCTGTAATAATGCTCTGGAAATTGGATGATTGGTTCTGCTGGCCTGTAAATGGCCTGGAGGGTGTGTAAGAAAAATATTCAGATTGAAGGACTTCTAAAACAACTGCACCAAGGTTTTTCACTGCAGGTCCTTTCCAAAAGCTTCAGTTTTGGGGTTTTCACACTTCACTTGTAAGATTAAATACACAAAATGACACATTTCAAAGCTGGTTCCTGTTAAGCTGTTAGATAGCCTACTGACTTACCCCTGTAAACAGAGAGTGTGGACTCAAATTTCCTACAGAAACCAGTCCATTAGTGCTGCCTCACTTGGCAATGAGCAAGGAGATGGTACTTGATAAATACCTGACAAGTGTTATCAAAACCAGATACAGCAATTAACTGGGGACTCAGAATAGGAAATGTGATATTGCTTGGTGATGTTAAGAGGATGGGGCCACTGATTTTTCTAGTTTTGATTGCATTCCCTTACTTTTAGTTATGCTCCCTGGAGGACCAAAAATTTTACTCTCCTTTCCTAATATCCTTTGCAGATTGTTATCATGTTCTCTTAGTCAGCACTTAGCAAAATTACACTGTTTGAAATGGCTGCTGAAAAGTGGAAAATATTATTACACAAAGGAGTTTTTGTTGTTAATGTTATGGAAACGTTCACCTGCTAGTTTTGTTGCTTCTCTCATACACATGGCTGTAAATCAGTTGTAATTCCTAGTGAATAAACACTGATAAATCTGCAGTAGTTGAGCCTCTGTGGATACATGGGCTTGGAGGGAAAAATTTGGTAGCATGTTAATTCTAAGGAAGCTTTTTAATGTCCTATTCCTTTTTGGGATTAAGGATTTGGATTCTGATGAGGGGGAGTGAGCTTTTGTCATCAATTTTAATGAGACATTTATAATCTCTCTTGATTGTATTTAGGGTTTTTTATTGTTGCTATTTTTTTTTATTTCACTCATTCAAGCAGTCACTCTGTGAAAGCTTTTTTTAAGTACTCCAAATCTATTCTGGTAATGAAGAAATGAAT
The DNA here is from genome assembly GCA_013398075.1 of Notiomystis cincta. NCBI lineage: Eukaryota > Metazoa > Chordata > Aves > Passeriformes > Notiomystidae > Notiomystis > Notiomystis cincta. Next base: position 20,871 of record VZRX01000931.1, read on the forward strand.
GTCAAGCAAAGCAATTTTTTCTAAATTTACAACTCATTCTCTTAGACAAGATCAAAACTGACATAAAGAAAATATCCTTTTTGTGGAAAAAAAAAGGAGAACAAACTGAAACTCCCCAGTTACATCCACTGGATATAGTAAGGTGGCATCTTTATCCATTACCATTTGTCTCAGCTATCCCAGTCATTTCATGTCACATTTGTTTATCTGAAGATGAAAAAGTAATAATATTTTATAGGAATGAAGCTTCTGCAGCTGTTGCTAGGTCCATCAAGATTCAGCTACTATTTCTGTGCATGTTCTTAGCTTCCCATCCCACTTTCTCTCTCTCCAGGTAATTGGAACTGGGCCCAGTGAAGCTAAAAGAAATGAAGAGCAACTGAGAGGAAGATGCAAGCCAGGAGTCTGAAAGGAGAAAGCTGCTGCAGCAGAGCCAGCTGGGTCTGCAACTGGCATCATAATCTTATTATTTATGTGTACCACTGACAGAAACGTGTGTGGGACAAACTCTGCCTTCTCTTCTTTTTCAGCAAAGTTTTGGTATTTCGGTTTCAGTCCCTTTTCCAGAAGAATTCTGACTCTCACCAGCCCTTTGGCCTCGTGCAGCCAGTGGAACCTGGCTTTTAGAGGAGACTTGAGAAATCACGAGGTGATCTTTGCCCCACTGGACTCATTTTCCTCTCTCTTTGCAAGGAGGTGCTCAAAGTGCCTGTAAATTCCATTCTGGAAGATACCATGCTCTAGAAGGGCAGTAATAACCAGGGCTGACTGTTCTGGCATGAGAGTGGCTTGGTCTGGGAGTGCTTTGTTTTCCTTCCATGCTGCTCTTTATCTGTCCCACGGTGGAAAGAAAGAAGCTGTTGCAGTAGATTTAAACTTGCAAACCCACCTAGTCTTTTATGGATAAATCATTGGGGCCTTCTTCTAAATCCAACTTTATTGCTGCAAGTCATCTGTCTGCATGCATGGCAAGCCTGGCTCCTAAAGATGATCTCAGATGTGCTCCTTATGGAGTGGAGATGTGCTCAAGAAGCATAATAAATTGGGTTGTGATTGGCAAACAAATACCTGATCCTGAGTAGGAGGAGCTGTAGCCACACCTCTACCATGATAACGAAAAGGATCAGAGACAGCACAGATTATCTAATGGTTGATGTGCAGGTAGAGCTGAATCCCAGTCCCACTGGCATTATTTTAAGGGATGCTGGGATAAACTGTTCCAGTTGCTGTCATTGTTGAAATAGGTGCTTTTGCCTGAATTTTTCAAGCTTCAGGTTTAGATGGGATATTAGGAAAAAATTCTTCCCTATGAGGGTGGGGAGGCCCTGGCACAGGGTGCCCAGAGAAGCTGTGGCTGCCCCTGGATCCCTGGAGGTGTCCAAGGTCAAGTTGGACAGGGCTTGGGACAACCTGGGACAGTGGAAGATGTCCCATGGACAGGGGGAGTGGAATGGGTGATCTTTAAGGTCCCTTCCAACCCAAGCCATTCTATGATTCTGATGGAAGTATAAAATACATTTTAGTGATGTGCTGGTTAAGCCATTAAAATATCTCTGTCTAAACTGCAGAGTTTTTCCTGACCATCTACATAACCTCCACATACCTACAGCTATCCCTCTTCACTCATGAGACTTTGTCCCTGTTGTTCTTGCCAACAAACAATTGTGATTAAACAGTTTTTGTTTCTCTAGATGCATATTTATACAATGATCTCTGAATGACACTGTTATCACTGCTGATAATCTGGTGTGCTGATGATTGGTTCCAACTGCTTGAGAATATCTGGGCTGACAGATTTGTAATTCTTACTCCACATAGGTTTATTTATTCAGTTCCTAAACCTTTTATATAAATGGTTCAGTCTGCTTTCTAAGACAGTACAGAAAGCAGGATAATAATCTGGTAAATTAACAATTACTATTGAAATGTTTCTATATTTAGCAAAATACCTAAATTCTAGGGCACACAACTAGGTTGACAGTGTCCATCCTGGGTTTTTTCCCAAATATTCCTTCATCCTGTAGTTACTTTACTCTTTCAATAATGCTCCAAAAATACAGGCATTTCATTTTCTTTTGCTTAAGTTAGCACATTTCTCATTGAAGGCCCTCAAGGGAAGTGGAAACTCTGAAATTCGAAATGCGATTTATGCTTGCCTTGTAAAATGCCAAGGAAACTGCTTTAAGACTGTAATAACCCTTGCTGCTCATTCCATGAACATGCCTATAGAAAATGTTAATTTAATCAACAAATTATAGCTTCACACAAAGCAAGAAGTGTGGAAATACTGGCAGAGGAGGAGGAAAGGTCTCCCATAATTTTTATGTTTAATCATGAATTTGAGACTCTTTATTATTCCTGCATAAACGAAGAACTTCTCCTAAATGGATTATGTTGCACTTCCCATTCATTTTCTCTCCTGATTTACATCTACATGCATGTCCATTCAAAGCCTGTGAGAACTCACTCATGCTGACATGAATGCATCTTAGCAAAACTGTTGATAATTTATTTAATTTTTTGCTCATCAAATATGCTGTTTGAGAGGGAGCTCAAACAGAGAGCTTGTGCTTTTAGAGGAAACCCTGCAGCTTTCACACTGGTTTCTCCCAACATTTTTAGCCCATGGATGCTGATCACGGGATGCCTGACACAGTCTAAGTGTTCCCTGCCAAATGTTGAAGCAATGAAGTTAGAAATAGGAATATTGGAATGAAAAGGACCAGAAATAGATTTCTACAAGTCAGCTTAAACATCCATTTGCAGTAGGGCAATATTACATTTTTCAAAGGCATATATTAACTGATTAGATCACCTGCAAATGGAGTGTTAATTAATAATATCCATAATAAAGTGCATTACAATTACATTTGCAGGAAAAGCTGACAGATCTATGTTATTCATGCATTAATCCTAAAGATAATGGACCAAATTCTGCTCTGTGTGGGTTTTTTCCCAGTTTATATATGGAGTAATTCCAGGGGCACAGGCTGGCTGTACCTTCATGTGGCTGAATATTGAATTTATCCCATTATCCTTTAATGAAAAGCTTTCTGAAAATACCTGTCAGTGAGGCACACTTGGGCTCTTGCCATCTGTTTGGCTGATAATAATTCAAAAGACAAAATACTTGATCTCATGGAATGAGAGGAATGAGGGGAAGACAGCAGCTCACTGTCAGTTTTATACTCCTCTAATGCTAAACTCAAGTAATCCTTACTTCACACTATTATTATTATCTAATTCATGTCACCTACAGGAAATCTGCAGGTAAAAATTTTGCACCAGCAGTAATTGTAACTCCAAGCACCAAAAGAAAAAAAAAATAAAATCTAGGGATTAAATTGATATTCTGATTGCAAACTACTCCATTTCCCTATTCAGGGATATACTCTACAGTCAGCAGGGAATGATCTGGTTCTTGTGGAAAAGGAATTTTAATGGGTACCCCAAAGCTGAAATCAGGCCAGAATCCATCTGACCCCTGTGATACATGAGGTGTCCTCTTGATTGACAAAATGGGAACACAACTAGGCAAATTTTGGATGGAAAATATGATTTACTGCAGCAGGAGATTTTTATTAGGGTTGTAAAGGAGTTGTGCTCTCCACATGTAGCAATAGATCCAAAGTAAGAAGAGGATCCTGTTTTAAAGCCCACGTCCATCATATAAAAGAACACAGAATAAGATGTTTGAACTTTCACTATGTTTAGCTTTTAGGCTAAAGGGCTGTGAGGAAAAGGGAGGTGGAATAAATCAATAAATGCAGTTATTTTCCCCAAAGAAATGTTTTTAGACACAGGATAAATACATACAGTCTGGAAAAGGAACCTGCAGCAGTGTTGAGAGGGTGGGAAAGGGCAGAGCAACAATGGGGCCAAGCATGAGGAGGCAAGTGATAAAGTGACCAAGGGAGTTGGGTCTGGTGGTCATAACTGTACAGCTTCCCACAGTCAATAGAAAATATTGATTTCATGTACTCTGGAGGCTGCTGATGGCAGAAACACTCCAGCACAAGTCAGCACTGCACAGTGGAACTTCTTGATCATCAGACATTTATTCCAATACTATTCCAGGTGTACAGCCAACAGCACTAGTAATTAGAAGTTTCCTGCATTTTAAATTTTTGTTGCAGACAAAGGTAGGTGATTCTAAGAAGTCTCAAAGGTCCTAACTTTGTCTCTTACCCTCCTGATCTCTGCTGAGCTGTGTTCACAGTAAATTTTGTGTGTAGTTCTTCCCCAACAAAAGAAAGCATGGAATATTTCACTTTATGTGTGGAACTATTCAATGGATAAAAAATTATGGAGTTTTATTCTAAAAAAAGCCACCAAAAGAAATTTCTCACTCTACCTAATCCACATATGTTCTAATCTGTTCTTCTTACAGAATCACAGAACCATTTAGGTCGGAAAAGGCCTCTGAGGTCATCGAGCCCAACCACTCACCCAGCACTGCCAAGCCACCACTGAGCCATGTCCCCAAACACCACATCTGTGTGATTTTTTAACTCTTCAGGGATGGTGACTCCACCACTCCCTTGAGCAGCCCATGCCAATGTTTGACCAGCCTCTTCAGGAAGGAATTTTTCCTTATGTCCAATCATATGACAAAGCAGTTTCACTACTTGCAGTGTGTGCCTTGAGCACAAACTTTTCCTGTGCAGGACAATCATTTATGAGACGTGTATTGCAGATGTTCATATCCACAAAAGTGTCAGAGTACAGAGTGGGATCATTTGCTTTGTTCTACAGGGGGCTTTGTAGCTCCAAGATCTCCTTGGAGAACTGCTAGAATTATTCCTGTAATTTCCATATCAATACCATTTGTTTGGGAATTCTCTTTCTTCAATGATTCTTGTCTGAGAAGCTTTGAGCTCCATGGGGGACATGGTAGGCAGTGTAAGGTGTAGGAGAAATATGATATTGTCTGGTTTATGATGAGTTTTTTAATTGATGCAGGTAGGCTGGAAGTGCCCTGAAGCAGCTCTAGATAAACTTAACAAAATGAGTACATTGTGGTGTTGTGTATATTGAACAGGCTCTTTTTGACCTTTCTGATGTCTTATGAGATTTATGTGTCCCTCCCTCATTTTTCCTTTAGAAGGAAGGAATTTTTTACACCTCAGAAAGAAACCCAAAATATAAAAATAAAAATTCCTATTTCCTACAGAACAGTTAAACAAACTGAGTAACTACATAAGTGCTCTGGCAATAATAACTGGCGTGTAACAAGGTATTTGCAGGAATCCTGAGTGACCAGCCAGCAGTTGTCTCTGCTTTGGCTTCAGCTTCCTGGAATCTGCAACTGCTTTGGGTTTGTTTAACTTGCAGAAGGAAACACATATTTTTCCTCACATGAAAAGAGCTACAATCTTTTGTTACTTGGCAAACACATCCTACAGATCGGAATGTGAGTCTGGTTTTGAAGTGCTTTTTGATCCACACATCTTTAGAAAGCTTCCCCAGTGCTTTTACTTGAGTACCTATCTATTTCTTTATTTATTGTCTCAAGCAAATAACCCAGACCATTCTGATATTTGTCCCCCAGCATCACTAAGGAATTCCATGACAGTTCCCACCACTGCCTGGGTGGGTTTTTTATGACAGTTCTGGGCTTGCTTTTAGTCCATTTTTGCTTTTCTTCTTCCAGCTGCCTTTTTTGTCGTACCCTGCTGACCACATCACAGGCTCCCATGATGATTCTGAGCAGAGCAGCTCTTCAAGCAGAGATTGCTGGACTGAAACTCAAGAGCACAGTGTGCTTTGCAGCAAGGCCAGCCCCTCCAGAGGATAGATGCCAGGATTTGTACTGAAACTCAGGCTTTCTAGTCAAACTGCTGTGGAGCTGTAAGGACTGATGCTGTGGTTTCATAAATCATAGAAAGGAATAAAAGTATATCCAGCAAGTGGCTTGGTCTACTCCTCATCAACTGCATTATTCCTTGGGGTAGTTATTTCATTTCTTGAGGGAGCTGAGATTTAAATATTTACAGTCACAGGTCTGAGGAAGCTGGGATTTAAATATCTAAGGTCACAGGTCTTCCTCCAAAACAATTGGTAATTTTTGCAAGAGGCTCACTGTACTAATATTGTTATAAATATTAATCTTAATTGCACCACATGAGCTTTGATTGCAGCCTTAGGAGCTCTAATCAAAGATTAGTGCATAGGAAGGGCCATGCAAGGGAGAAAAAGGATGGTGTTTGTGGTCTTTAGGTCAACAAGGAGTATCTGGTGAGTTATCCCAGCAGAAAGACACAAATATAAATAGACACAGAAAAAAAACCCTTTCCCTGTAGCTGGTAAAAAACTGGAGGAATAGGTAATCTGAAACAAGGCAAGTTTGAAAAAAAAGATTTGAAACTGATAATAGAAGTTCTTCACAAATGTTTAGAGTGACTTTTTCAGCAGTGGATGTGAAGAGTGAAAGTGTTGATAGGAAAAGCAGGTGATCAATAATAGTGCAAAGTTGAAGGCTGATATGTTGAAGAAATCACAAGTCTAACAGGAACAGGGTAAATGATTTTTTTAAAGCCTGGCACTTCCTAAAAGAAGCCTGAAAGCTTCTTCAGGTCTGCAAAGGATCAAGCCATGCACTGGGGAGGGAAGGATTGCAATCAAGGTGCCAAAAACAACAACTGGAATAGTGCTGCCTGCATGGACTGAGACCCCAGGCAGGTGGGGGGCTTGATTGCTCTCAAGGTGAAGAAGCAGCCACACTTTGTGTGTATTTACCTTTACCTCTCACTGATGATGTAGTAGTCAGATAGAAGCAGAATTTGCCAAAGTCTGACATGGGAATGACAACCTGATGAATAGAAAATGTGTGAATTTTCTAAATCCTAAGTTTTCCCTTATTTAAAAATGTGTCCCTCTTCACGAGGCACTGTCATGTTTCTGAGTCTAGCTGGTTTAAGATTCAAAGCTCCCAATTTTTTACATATTCTGTGTATGACAAGAGATTTTTTAATGGATGGGTGGTGTAAAGTGAAAAAGACCATCTGAGCCACAAAACACTGCATGAACCAGGATAATTAGCTTGTAAATAAACTGCATTATGTTTGATTACATTTAGCAGGGGTAAAACTAGGTTCAATCTCCTGTGTCATCAAAATATGGACTTTCCTGAAGCAGCACAGACTGTGATGCACTGGGAAGAAGTGGAATATTGAGGAAACACTGGAGCAACAACTTGGTAATCTTTAGGATTTGTGAACTGCTAAAGCAACTCCCTTAGATCTGCTAATTCAATAGGTAAACTACAGCAATTAATGAAATTTATGGCTTATAAATTAATATTATGAATATAGAGAACATTGAGGTCTCCTTCTGCATTTCATACAGAAAACCCTAAATTCAAAAAGATTTACAGAACCCAAATTTCTGAGTGAGAGCTTCAGGCCTCTTGCTCACCTTTCCTCAATAACCATCCAAAATGCTGATTGAATTCCTGTGGTGAGGAAAATACACACAGTTAAAGATTGTATGAAAGCACAGGGTAGCAAAGAGAGGTTTTAGATTGATTAGATCACCTTCATTTTGGCACAAGAAACATCTGCACATGTAACTTCAGAAGAGTTAGGTACTGTGTGTAACTGAGGTGCTATTTCCAAATGGGCATTTTTAAAATTAAAAACAAGCTTAAAACTTCCCAACACTTGATAAGCAGATCTATTTACAGGGAGCAGGTGATTGCTAACTTTTATTTATGTGTGCATGATAGGATAATTTGAAAGAAATAATATTCTGTTACTCAGAGGGATGTTGATAAATCAATGACTAAAATGAGACCAGAACTTAGTAATATATGGAAGGAGCTGCTTTTCCATAGGCACAACAAGAAATAATTTCAGTGATTTAGAAATTACGTGTAAGTTTTCTCTACTGTTCAACTTTCTTACCTGATTAAAAACCATAAACTTCTTGGCTGTGATAAATGATCTCCCACATCCATCACAACTGTTCAGGGAAAAATTGTTCTTAGGCATTTTAAGAATTTTTTAGCAGCTTTCAGGGTTTCATTTATAAATTTTATTTCTCCTTGTGGGCATGCCCCATTAATCAACTATACATTGTAATTTTGGATCAAAAGTGCTCCCAATAATTTTCCTTTAATAAAAGGTAATTCTTTCAATACTGTTTCCATACTAGATCTGAACAATGTGCTGTGCACATGAAAGAAACTTCAGCTTCTTGTACTGAGATAATTTCTCCAGGACTTTAGGCTTTGAAAGTGCTTTGGGATCTGCAATTTGGGTATTTTGTTTCTTTGTTTTTATGGTTTTTTGGGTTTTTTTTTAGAATTGTTTTAACAAGCAATTACAGGTTACATAATTTTACTACCCCCTGACACCTACTATGGTATCTATACTGATAAATTGGTTTACTCCCTGTTTACCTGCAGGGCTCTAGATTATTGGACTTTAAACACATTGTTTAATTCCCAGGGTCCAGCATGTAAGAATCCAGTTAGTTTCCTTGCTAGAAAACTCAGCAACAGGACAAATGAGAGAGAAAAGAAGAAAAAAAACTAAAAGGAAAAATTATTTAAAAGTCAAAAGGATGCAAAGAAAAAAGACCCATCAGTGGAACTAGTCTGGCTTTCTATTAGCCACGTTTTAGCTTGGTGTCACCATTTGGGGCAGGGAAGAGGAGAGTGGTTTGATTTAGGAATGAGAGATCCTCACATCAGCCTCAATCCTGCCACTGGCACCGTTTGGGCAGTGGGATTCTGTGTGGGTGGCTGGGTCAGGTGAACGTGGAAACCCATCAGGAAAGGACACAGGGGTTAAACAGCCTCAGAGCCTCAGCAGGGACTGCTGACCATGCAAACAGCAGCTCCTCTGCTGGAGTTAAGGTTTCCTGTGGGAAAGGTGGCCCTGCTGTGCTCTTGGAAGGCCTCTCATAGGATTGATTTCAGGAGGGACAGGATTTCAGTCCTGTGTTTTGAGGTGGAGGTTTAGAGCCATTGTGACAAGCTGTGAGTGCCTGTCCCTGTGACAGCACCACTGTGTTCTGTGCCCTGGCTGTGTGGGGACAGAGGATGGGCTGTCACCCCTGTGCTCTGCTGCACAGAGCAGCAAAGCTCACCCTGAACACCCCCTGCTCCAGCTGTGCTTGTAGTTACAAGAAAGGAAGCAGCAACTCTTTTAATATTCCCTGTTGTAGAAAGGGAAGGTTTTATGAGAGGTGGGAGTGGGACATGAGCCTCATGATTCACCAGCCAGATCAGCTGAGGTAAGATATTTTATTTAAAAGGCCAAGTCATTTACTCCTCACTCCGAGAGAGGAAAGCTGTGCACAGGCAGCATTCTAGGTGAGCAATAATTAAATCCTTTTCTTCCTGGGATGTTTGCTTCTTGGGGAGCAGCTCCTGTGGAGGTGACACCTCCTGGTGGCTCCTTTGCCACTCCTGCAGCCTGTCCCAGTCTCATCTCCAGTGCCAGAGTGCTTTGGCAAGACACAGGGACAGATCTCGACTTGCCCCAACTTCTGAGGGAGCCAAGGGCTGGTTCAGGATGCTCCCAGCACCTCACTCTCAGATCCTATTGCAATTTTACTGCCATCCTTCAGTCTCCATGGCAACCCTCCCTGCAGCCCAGCCTCCTATGCATTGTGTGTGTGCAACATCCAGCTTTTACACACCTTGGCTGATTTTTGGGGTTTTCTCTTCTGTGTGTATTTTGTTGTGCTTTCCTATGGAAAGAGTTCCTTTAATGCAGACAAGGAGCCCACTGTGCTGCCAGATGAACACTTGGGTAGCCCCTCCTGGGTTGAAATCATGCACTAATAATCAAACATTGTTTTCCCACGCTGTTTCCTGAGGTTATTGTAGAAATTCACGTTGGTGGTGCTAATGGCACAGTGCTGGTGTTTGCACTGCTGATCTACATGCAAGCCAAGGACAATTAGGATGTATGCAGTCATGCATGATCCTTTTGGAGCCACTGTACAATATTTATGGGGTTTTATGCTTCATCTGTTCTGAATTACATGTCTTGTTTAGCTGGAGCCCCCTTGAAAGCCTTGTGCAGAGGGTAAGGCTGTTACTGAGCAGTTTATTCAGGACAGCATGAATTTTGCAATATTGTTAACTTCAGATCCTTACCAAGGATATCTGTATGGAAACAGTTCTCCTGGTCCCCATGATGCACTGTCAAAGATTAAAAAAAAATCACAGGGCAGCCTGAAGCAACCAACATCTGCTTTTGGACATGTCATATTAGCAGTGACATTGCCCACAGGAAATCACTTCTTTTCTTCTGGTGGGATTTTATCTCTCTGCTTTCCAAAAAGTGTTTTTGCAAAACAGAAAAGAGCTTTGCAAAAAAAGAGAGAAGAGAGAAAAAGAGAAGTAAAAGGAAAAGAAGAGGGAAAAAAAAAAAAAGAAAGTAATTAGAAACAAAATTAAAATAATAGGGGAAGAGGAAGAGTAAGGGAAGGTTCGGGAAGGTTCG
>VZRX01000935.1:0-19049 GCA_013398075.1 Notiomystis cincta
CCGTGCCCGCCCCGCCCCGGCCCGCCTCCCGCGGCCGCTGTTTACCGGCGCTGCTCGGACAGGGAAGGGAGGGTGGCTTTCCGCTCCCCGGTGGCTACCGCCGCCTCGGCACTGGCCGTCAGTGCTCCCCGGAGGACGCGGCAGTGCCGGTGTCGGAGCTCCTCCCGGGGCTCGTCCCTGCCCTGGCAGTCGGTGTGGGCCTGAGGTGCTCACAGGGCGCCGAAGAGGAGAGGGTCGTTATCACAGAATATAAGTTAGGTTGGAAAAGACTTCTGAGATCATCGAGTCCAATCTAAGACCAAACACCACCATGTCAACTAGACCATGGCCCCAAGTGCTACGTCCAGTCTTTCCTTACACACCTCCAGCGACGGCGACTCCATCGCCTCCCTGTGCGGTCCATTCCCACGTCTAATCACCCTTTCTGTGAAAAAATTGTTAGTCCGGTGTCCTGGTGTTATGGAGGTGCACGTCCCTCTCCACAGCTCAGGGCAGCGGGGCCGGCGGTCTGTGGGTTCAGAGCTCTGTGGCCCCTGGGGAAAGGAGCACAACCCCCCTGCTCCCATTCCAGCCTCCTGCACTGAGGTGCAGCAGCGGCAGGGATGGCAAATTCGTGTGTGCGTGACTGCCCCACCCTGCCCCAAAACTCAGCAGGTGAGTCTGGTCATGTGGCAGTTATGTCAACTTTTATTTTATATGTTTTTTAATTTCTTAAGGCAGCCCAGTGGGGCGCTTCATTATGTGTGCGAGTGTCGCCCGTCTGTCTCCTTGCCCCAGCCCCAGCAGGTGAGCCTGACCATATGGCAAATGCAGTGCTGGGGACGGGAGGGCTTCTGTGCGCGCGTGTTCGCGGGCCCGCTGGGTGACACTCACCATGTGGCAAACACGGCGATGAAGGCTCTGGTGCACAGGGGCTCATTATGTGTGTGAGTCCCGGGGGACACGGCAGGCTGGGTGTGATCATGCGTGTCTCGCTAATGCTGAGGGGGCGCAAGCTCCATTGTGCATCCTCAACGCAGGCAACTGCAGCCTCTCAGAGGCTGACCAGGGGACAAGCTCAGCGTTAAAAGCACGAGCATCAAGCGTAGATTCGCGGTTTTGTGCATACACGGGCAGACGTGGGGCTGAATGCGCCCCAGACGAGCAATGCTAAGTCATGGAAACGGGCAGGACTGTGTTTATGGTAATGTACACGCTCGGGTGTTTGCTTCCTTAGATCTAGTAACCTAATGAAACCACTTCCTACTGACCAATGACTAGTCAGGGAAACACTCCAAGCTTAAAAATTGAGGCATGTAAAATTGTATCTTTCTCCATCTAAGATCTGTTGTCTAAACATCACTTTACCTCTTTGTCTTCCTACCAAACATGTGCCTTTTCTGCTCCAGTTCAACTCCTCTTAACAAGACTCACATGGATAATACCTGCAGGTTCTGCATGCTTAGATTTTTCTGTGGGGTCAGTTGGTTCCTTTCTCCCTGGAAAAAAGAAAGCCTGCTCCTTTTTGCAGCCTTGTTCATTCTTCTTTCAGTTCATAGTTCTCTGGTTATTTTTGCAGCATCTATTTTTGTGGTTTCCCTTCCTTTACTGTTTCCTTTCTTTTTCAGTGGCACTTAGGCCTCTTTCCTTTACCTACTTCTCTCTCAGTATTTTACTTTAGTGTTATATAAGCTAATTGAACGTTACTTTAGCCACAGTCCTGTTCCATGATGAAAAACTTGTCTGAAGTGGTGTACCAAGGGGCCTTTGTGATGGGGTTGGAAGATACACCCTTGCACAGAAGAATGTTGGAGGCCATCTAGATGCAAGCTCTGGAGAAAATATTTTCTAGACTTTCCTCTCTGCAGTCTTTAAACTATAGGTGGTCACTCGCATACTAAAAGGGTTGATTTGTCTCGCTGCTGACAGTGAGCTACACCAAGTGCACACCCCCACAGACACATTCTTTCCCTTACAGCCTTGCTCCCGGCCAGCAAATCACCGAGGCCTTCTGCTCTTCCTTATTTGTTGCTTGGCAAACGATCCTGGGACTTCCCTCTTCAGAATATGCCATGTATACTCTGATCTTTCTCTTCTTTCTTTTAGGTTCCCTGACAGCCATGTCCCATCCCAGCTCTTCTTCAAATAATTTCCCATACTACTTACTTCTTCATTCCTTTTCTTAATATTTCGGGGTTCTTTCTTTTTTTAGATTTTAAACAGTTCTGTCCAAGTTTGCAGCTCTAGTCTGGTTTCTTATCATGTCCCCACATCCCCTTATTCCCTTTGTTCTACTTGCTATTCCAGCTTTAGTGTCCCCTCATCCATATTTCATTCCTATCTATTAATACCCATATAGCATTTTTCATCTGTAAATTTCTAAGAATTAAGTGCCTGTGGAGAGACCTTCCACATCTGTTCGTTGGGTGACCTCTTTATTCACATTTCTCTGAGACTCGCTTCTATGGTGACCACAAATACTAATCCAAAGGCCTTTTGCATCTAATTGCCAGCCGATTAACTCAACTCAAATACCTGCAAGAAGTTCTATTGAAATCAAAGACACTTTGGGGAAAGCACTTTTTCCAGTCAAATTATCTCTTCTGAGTTAACACACTTGAAAAACCTAGAAATGCCACACTCATTTTTTTAGTCTGAGTTTAATGCTGTGTTATAGTCACCTCACCAAGCTGAAGTGGTGTTAAATATAGATGATATGCAGTCTTTCCAAAAACAGTAAGATAATTTGACAAGAGAGAACTGGAAAGTTCATATAGAAAGTTCTTTTGCAAATGGAAAGATAACTGAATGTGTAAATTGAATCAGGGCTGAAGAATGAGGGAAATGGTTTTCAGGAGAAGCAGCTCCTTCTTTGTGCATTTTTAGAGCACCTGAGAACATGTTGGGGTGCTCACTAGTACAAAGAAGGCTTTGTACCCAACAAATTGGGTGATTTTGGACGTTACAAAACAACAAAGAACACTTGCGAGACACTGGTGTCCCGGCTGTCCTCACATTTGCTGCTTCAGCCCAATTCCTTGTTCCAGCGTGTCCCCCCGCCCCCTTCTGCATCTTGGCAAGCAGGAGCTGCCTCACTTCTGTGGCTCTTTGCAGCTTATTCCCACCCCATCATCTTTTAATAGCCTATGGAGAAACCAACGGCTTCCCCCCACACATTTCATTCAGTAATAACTCTCTACTTGTTACATTTTCAAACCAGCACCTTCATGCTTTCCCTCGCTGCTGCTTCTCACTCCCACTCACCTAATTTTCCTCCTTCAAATCCCTCCCTAAAAATCTCCTCTGCTGTGATGTCTACTGAAGGAATGATAATGAATCGTCAGCTGTGTGCCAAGCTGAGTGTCTGTCATGGGGACTGGTCTGATGTGCTGGGCAGCCACTGCTTGCGTGGGACTGGCAGTGCCTTGGAGCAGCCCCTCTTTTCACTCTGCTCATTATGGGTCCTGGGATGGGCCCTTAAAACTCGTTATATAAACAAACAAAAATAAATTGAGGCAATCGAAATAAAAATGGAAATGCTGGCCAGAACCAGGAAGATTAGACAATATTTCAGTTATGATTCATCAGCTTAGGTAAATTTACATAAAATTTAATGTGACTGACAACTCCCTTCATTACAAATATTGAGAAATAAATTATTTTTCTAAATACGGATTTGTGCCATTTCTGTACTTATTTATAATCTATAAGGACTTGAGGAGTATGCTTTACTTTTTTTATCTGTGCTTGTATTTGAAACATTAGATATTCCATTGTTTGTTTATCTTTCGTTTGCAGCCTGCAAGGCTGTGGTGATTAAAGAACATAAGAAAGAATAATAACGCAAGAGCAAAGACTTGAAAGGAAAAATGATTCCTGATCGCTTTTTTTTTTAACATGAGGATAATTCAAATATGTTGAAGATCGAATGATTTGTGTTATACATTCAATACTTCTGATTCAGCTAGAGGTGGCTGCTGTCAATACATGTCTGTTGAAACCCCAAAGATCTTCCAAGAAAATCAATAAAAATCCAATTTTACAATCCTGATATTTTCAGTGTTTAAAAAATTGGCAAAAAACGCCCTTTCTTATACATTACAAAAAAAAAGTCAGTAAGGTGCATTATTGATTTTTCACAAATCATTTGTAAGTGACTGCTGAGGCTGGATGAGAACGAGAAGATGGAGCATTAGCACGAGTTTTGCATGCATTTCACACACCACATGCATGGTGTATGGTGTGGGTCTTCGACATGGGGATTTAAGAATCCAAGTGTATTGAGTAAAAATCATATAATTACTCTTTATTGTATCCCTTTCCCCATGTAGAATAAAGTAGTGCAAGCATTTCAAGTATATTTCAGCTGTGACTACTGTCAGAGAAAAGGCCATAACAATGGTTCTGATACAAACAGGGCATTGATGGTGGCTGTGCAAGCAGAGCAGGCACAATCCAAATTAAAAAAGAAAGAAAAAAAAAAAAGAGAAAATCAAAAGTCTGGTCAGAGTTTTTAGCCAGGTTGTTATGGTCTGGTGGATTCAGAGAGAAAATTAAATCTGATAAAGCAAGAAAAAGCCAAAATGAAAAACCAAAGCCCAGACTGAAGTAGCAAAATTGAAGTGAATTTTAAACTATGCACACGTAGTGGAGGAATCCTATAATCTTATTGTTGTAACCTTGAGCCATTCGTTCTCCTGGCATTTACTGCTCTCATTTGTTATGTAATATCTAAAAGCACACTGTAAATTTTTTGTGTCAGGACAGTATCTTTAATGTATTCTGAACATGCCTAGTATAATTAGAGAGCTTTATACAAAAATAATATTACCTGTTGGGGTTTTTTCTGTATTATTTCTAAGCATAGGAAAAATTAAAATGCAGCAAGCCTGGAAAGGTCAGACTGAATCTCCCCTCATTCTGTGCATGGTTTCAGAAATAATCAGAAAGTTATACTGAGATAACTGATATGAAACCAGTGACACCATCATCACAAAACTTGGATCAATTTGTGCCCACGCAGGCAAAGCATCATCTCATTTCACACCTGAAAATATTTCTTTAATTCTACATTTTATAGATATTTTGACCTGCTTGTTCCTAGCGGTTTGTTCTCACAGATGTGCATCAATATTGTGTAATTACAGAGCCGCTGTCGGCCCGACGGAGCCCAGGCTGCAAACGACAGCGGCACTGCAGGGACAGTGAACAACTTGTGGCAAATTCCAGGGTTTGGAATGCTCCCTTGCTTTCCACTCCTCCACAAGCACTTCTGGGCTTGTAAAAGCCAGGGATCACCAACGTGTAGAGCTCTCTCAGGTGCCTCTTCTTGCTCTTTCAGTGTCCCTCTAAGCCAGCCAGGGCTGACCAGAGCTTGCTCGCCAGCGTGCACTTCTGCCCTGCGTTTGACTCGCAAAGGGAAGGAAGGTCAGTGCCAGCCACCCAGGTGCAGAATGGAAAAAGAAATGTTAGCCAAGGCCACGAGTAAACCCTTGCTATTACCAAACTGAGACTTTGAAATTCTTTTCAGGAAATAACCCTCATTTTTAAGTTCCCATCAGAAAGGTACACACGTGTACGTGATAAAAGCGCACTTTATCTGGGGAAGGTGAAGGGCTAAGTCAGTTCTCCTGGGACTTGAGCATGTGGATCAAGATGGTTTAGAATTTCAAACCCAAAGAATAATGCTAAGCTAGAATTCTGTGCCACTCAGAGGAGGAGCCCAAAGAACTCTTCTACACTGGAACCCTGGAATTCCCTGGAAACCCTCAGTGGGGAAAGCACTTTCCAGGGGCTTCTAATTGAGTAGCTGCTAAACACAGTCTGTAATTTGGCAGGTGTTCCCAAAGGCTCTAATGATCCTGATCCAGTCCTGGTGGCAAAGACTACTACTTAGAAATTGAAATATATGCTTATGTGATGTTTTAATATATTTACTGGAAATATTTTATATCTAAGTATTAGTTTTTCATTCATATTTATATATTATTATGGACATTTTCCAGATTCAGTCCTGTGTCTATATATACAGACATTTGAATCATCTGTAAACTTTACAGGTTTTTGCTATCTTTTAATCTTTTTCAGTATCTACTCTGATAACATTCTTTTAATATAGCCAGTAAGCATCTGGGAAAATGAGAGAAGTACAATTGAAACTTAATTTTGGATTAACTGAACAATTGTTTGCTGTCTTGAAACTGATTATTTGGCCCTCAACTGAAATTTAATTCTTTAGAGGAAAGGAGAATTCATAATTAATTTAGGAACCATGTTTAATTCCATACTTAAAAAATAAATTCATAATTTCTCAAGGTTCCAGTGGCACAGAAAAAGGAGCAGCAAATCTCTGAGAGACAATCACTACATGTAGCAGCTGGGAGAGAGGAGGTAAACTGAAATGGCAGGAACTTACTTGAGTCTGCAATAAGCTTATGTTCACTAACACATGGCAACTAATACACGATAAAATCCCAGTGCAGAAAGGCCATTTTTAGTTTTCACATTTGTTAGCAGATCATGGTAAACAGTTGGCTCACCCTAATATGCACTTGTCTTCTGTAGCACTTTTTTCTCACGCTTAGGTGGCAAGGAACTCTTTTGCTCCTATCATACACAAGTCCTACAAGTACTCAGATAGGAGCAGAGGAGATCTATGCCACTGCCAGCCACGTGGATGAACAATGATGAGTTTATTCCTTTCAGGAATCCCCAGAATGAGCTCAGGGGCTGCAGGCTGATTGCCTTTGGTAGCTAAGTTGCTGTGAGGGCCTGAGTCCAATGCACTTGACGGCTCAAGACTGTCAGCCCTTCAGGTCCTGGTTCACCTTTCACCTTCACTGGAACATTGCTGCCTTCCCAGTTATTCCATAAGCCCTTCAGTGCCAAAATAAGTCCTTGTAAGTGCAAAATAGTATCAATATTTGCCTTTAATAATAGTAGAGTAAGGAAAACTCAAGCCCATAGCAGCACTCCATCAGGTTAGGAAAGGGATAAGAACATGTTAGACCCATTCTCTGTGGAATCCAGAGCACAGAGTAAATCAAACAACGGGACATACCAAGGCCAACCACCTTCTCTCAGGAATACAAAAAAATAGAGTTGTTCAGTGAATCTAGTCCTAAATACTACCTGCTATGGCAAAATAGTAAGAACTCAAAAGAAAAATATCATTATGCCCCTAAGGACAGTGTCATTTCTGATGATGGTACACAAGATGATCAGGGATTAGTGCTCCCCACACCGACTCCAGCCTGACCATGGTGAGACAGGCAGAGACCTGGCTTTAGTTGTGCTAGAGAATCATTACACCAAGGCCACATTCACAGTATCATTTTAAAATCACTATTTTATGTGTTTGGAGACATGAAACACACAGCATCTTTTCTTTAATTTCTCTATCTCATCCAAGTAACACAAAATTCTAGATATTCCTGAACACCATGATTACCAAAATTGTTTCTCTTGTTATAATAGCAGTGCTGAGAAGTGAATATCCAGTAAGACATAATCACATCCAATTATCTGTCCCCAACCTTGACCCTTGAGTCTGTAGGAAAAATTACATGAACTTTTTAAGGTTTGTATCCATAACATTTTCTGCATTCTAAAGTTTCAGTGACCCTTTCAGACTGCAAACTTTCTGCCCCTCACTGCAACCTGACCCTACAGAAGAAAAAATCCCTTCAAATTAAGATCTTAAGGAAATGAATGGGTATATATGTATCTGATCAGAATCTGCAGAAATAATTTAATGTAATTACTAACTAATCCATCTTGAAATCAAGGACAATTTAAAAATTAAGGCATTAATATGAAATTAGAATCACTTGAAGTTTGGATGAAGGAAGCACACAGTAAAAAATGTGGTTACATTACCATGTTTATCTTCTAAATGAAGATATTTGGTGAAGCACAGATGGGCTACTTTATTTCGTAATCCTCTGACCCATAAGGATTGGCACTGAGACAGTGTTCCCACTAATACATCTCTCACTCCATACTTTTTCACGTGGCATTGAAATACATTTGGAACTCATTGACTCACTTAGGAGGGTGGCTTCTGTACCAGAGAAAGGAAGCTGATTTCCTTTTCATATTTTGAGCACACATAAAAGTGGTGGCAACTTAGGAATCAGCTCTTAGAAAAAGGACCTGGAATAGAAAAGCTCCTAAAATCTTACCTGCCAGAAAGTAATGTTCCATTATTTGGGAGAAGGGAAGCTCAGTACTGAGGGTCTGATTAAGGAGAGGGCACAGCACTGTCCAGAACAGCTAATCTTGACCATTCCTGAAGCTGTGCCAAAACTGTAATGAGGGGCAGAGCTGCTCACAAGCCAGGCACAGTATCTGCACCTTGACAATGTCTATAGAGGAGGGCTTCCAAGTAAATTCCAGCTTTGCTTAAAATTCTGTGCTGGAATCTGCAGGATTGGACACCACAGCAGCGACCCCATCAGCCACCTGAACTTACACCATCCTGATGGGGTCATATGTGACTTAGCAATCACTTAAGGATCCTGCTATAGCACAAGAAACTGATTTGGATTCCCAAGTCCCAGCCTTGCCCATTAGGACCTTCCTCCCATACAGAAAGCAAGAACTTTTAAGGGGAGCAGCTGCAGCCAGCCAGTGAACCTGAAAGTGACAGAAATGTGAGCAAAGTGTCCCAGTGTGGCATGGCACTCTGACAGAGATCCACACAAGAGGCACGACTAAAGAAAGTATAAGAATAGATGCTATTTAATTAGGACCTTCACAGAAAAGCATCTGGTATAATTGGTTAAGGGGAAGTCTTCACTCAGGCAACATTTATTGGGATATAAACAATGTCCAATTGTAAATGCTAATTAAACAGCAGGGCTAAGGTAACTGAGTTTTGCCTGCCTGACTAAGATGTAAGGTTTATAATCCATGCTGTTATGGGACAACTGCGAGAACAAATAATTGCATATCCAAAAAGTCAATTATGCCCTTCTTTTTGTAATGACATGCTCCAGAGGTCAGAGAATACTTTGTCTTTAAGTAAAATAGCCAGTTTTCAATAGAGATTGAAGCTTCATTGCTGTTCAGTGTTTGTGAGGAAACTGGCAGTGGCAAAACAAGCCTGATGGATATCCCACCCTGTCTGGCGGTGTGTTATTGGCCCACCACCATCAAGCTCCAGGCACTCTTAAGGCCTTTGGTTTCAGCAAACAAATTCTCTTGATTTTGAGCCATCTGGCCTATAACAGTTCCTCTAGGAACTCCTATCATTAAGCATGTATTATTTCAAAATTTCCTTTCAAAGAAAATTTACCCACAAGTTTTAGTGATAGTTATATATGAGTAGTTTGAACTAAGGCAAATTCCACAACAGGTACATGTCCATGTAACTACAGATTCAGTGACAAGCCCATATACCAGAACTTCTTCAGACCTTTTGCAGAGGATGCAGCCTGGCTTTACCTTACCCATCCAGGTTGCCTCCAGATTATTCACAGGCAAGCCTGGACCTTCTGCAGCGTCTCCAGCATCCTTTTCCTTGGCAGCACAATACCTGCCATTGCAACCCCTTCAAAGACAGTCTCCAGAACACAGGAAATACTGCTTTATTAAATTTCTTCTTGCTTATCTTCCTTGTACTAGTGGAATGACCTAATGCTGCAAATGGGAAAGAAAATGAGAGGTTTAGAGGCCAGTCCTACAGAACATCTCAAGATGGAAGGTACCCATAAGGATCATCAAGGCCAACTCCCTGCTCCTTGCATGAGTACCCAATCCATGTAACTCAGAATGTGAAGAGGGAGGGATGTTTGCCCTTGAATGCCATTCTAGGCACTGACAGAATCTGTGGGATTAAGAACCAACATTTGTCACACATAATGAACAACTGAATAGAGAATCTCCCATGAAGAGCCCTCTTCCAAACCCGTGGCACCCACAGGAGCTTTGTATCTTTCATATGGACACCATTGAGGCTTTTTTTAATGGTTATCATGACACAATAAAGGCTACAGGACATTTGCTGCACTTTCAAACTGGCATTCAAACAATGTGAATTCTGTGAGAAGGCTGCAGGCTGAGCAGTGACAGACAAATGCACTGAAATCTTAAGTTAGTTTATAGCCTTTTAAAATGCAGATAATTTTCTCACAAACTAAACACCTGCAGCTAGTGGGAAACCTAACTTTAAAAACTTGTAATGTTTTTTTAAGTTCATAGCCTCTAGCAATATATTATAATGAGCAGTAGGTATAAAACTATACTCAAAACCTTAAATGTTTTCGCAAGAATTTTTACTTTTAATAATTTAATTTATTGCATTTTAGGTTTGAAAGTAGCAAGGACAATTTCAAACGAAAACTTCAAAAACAAGATATAACCAAAGACTTTTCCAGGATGAAAGAACACATGTAAGGAGGATCAAGACCCTACAGTGAGATCAGCTATTAGCTAATTAAATATGTGACTAAAATTCATCATTTTAAATAGCAGCCGTATTGATGGTGAGCAATCTGGTAAGCAAACAAATGATAGTGGATTTTTTTTTCATGTCTTCAGAGAGAAACATTTATCTTAATAAGATTCACTGTGCCATAATACATGTGGAATAAGTCAATGTCTACTAATTAAAGGACATAGTCAACCTGATTTTCTAAACAGCTAATTAAAATATGTAGCATCTAACAACAGCCCTTCTTGCAAAATACGCTCTGTTTAAAATACACATCCCTGGAAAAGTTACTTGGTTTTCTATTCCCTTGTGTTTGCCTTTTTAAATGGCTTTTCAAGAAAAGAGGATCTGCTGAGCTGAGGTTCTATTTCTGTATCAAGTTCCATTGATAGACACCCTGTTCTAAGGCAGAAACCCAATGATTTGTAGGTCTAAAAGGCTATACAAGACAACACTGACACTAATCCTAGGGTTTGCTGTTGTTGCTTTTTCAGAGATGACATGATTTTTCCCTCTCTGGTTTTTGTGGGGATTTTAGATAGTCTAGATGTTACTTGAAACTGTAAAATTCTCAAGAAGAAATGTGATTTTCATATTGATGAGGAGTCTTTAACCTCCCATTTTATGTATTACATTAGTTTCTCAGAATAAGCAGGCTTCTCTCTTTCTTATTCTGATTCTGTAAGTAGCTTTTTCAAGAGAAAGAAGTTGTTGTAGATCTGTCAGCAAGGCTCTGGGAGTAGGAGGATGTTTGGATTTCCGGCATATTGCAACGCAGTTCTTGGCCACCAGCAAAGCTATGTGTGTGAATCTCATTTTGTATCCGTTGTTTGCAATACCACATATTTTAAGAGGCATTTGAAATAGTCTCTGTACTCCTAATCACAAATCATTCCCTAAAAGACGCTGAGAAGGCAAAATACAAACCTTTACAGGACTCATGTCAAGACAGACAGTGGATGAAGTGATGCTGTCATGGAATGAAAATAAAATCAGTCACATCTTGAACAATTTAGTCTGTGATCAAAGTTCTAAGCTCAAATGAGCTTATTGTCTATTATATTTGTTTTTCTCTCCCAATTCAGATTGTCATTTTCTATGGCATACCTTTTACATTAAAACATTAGCCAGCTAATCTTATTAGCCAGTTTTTAAATCTATATTAAAATGTATTTTTGCAGTGCAGAAATCTGAGATGGTGGACTATGAACTCTGTGAGTGCTAATTATTTTCAAACCTGGAAGTATGCAGAGCTCATCTTCAGTTCCTATTTGCATTATTTTTTTTCTCTAAAGATCACCCAAGTCACCACTCCCACCATTTCCCCTTCTTCTCTACCCTCGACCAGTATAAAGAAAACATAATTTTCCCTGCCAAGGCATATGCAACATCCTTCAGAATGCGTCAGAGCAGATCCCTCATCAGCCAGAGGAATCACTGTGTTAATATAAAGTCCTTCCTGCCCAGCAGCACAGAACAATCTTGGAATTACCACAGGGTTTTTATTCTCCAGCAAAGAGGTGATTTTAGCACGTGTTACCTAATACATTACAAACATTTTCCTGTCATGTACCTGTGTCCTTTTGTGGGCAAGTACCCAGCTCCTCCTCTGAAATTAGAATGACAGCTCAGTGCCTGACTAGAGGCTTTGGTAGTCTTACACAGGACAGTGACTTGAAACCAAATCTCTCTCTTGCAAATAATTCCAGAATAAAATGTAACTGAGGGCTGTGTCAACAGTGACTTAGGAGGGCAAAATACGTTTTCCTTTTCTCTAGCTCTCTGCATTCTGCAGTGTTAACGGGAGTTAAAACCTGGTTTAGTCATTAAAGTAATCAGGTATGAATCAAAGAAACCTCAGGAGATGCTGTTGTTGAGAAAGCAGAATTATTTTCAGACAAACAAGCATTTTCCTCATCCTAACTTCATCTTAATGGGTATATATCTTTAATAAACAAACCCATTATTTTGAATTGTAACAAGAAATTTTCATCTGTAATACTGCTCAAACAAGAAAATACAAAAATGCTAAAAGCATTTGGGTATTTTAATACACATCTAGCATGTTCATTGCCATAATGCAATACCGTAAATGCCAAAAAAGTGAATCACTGATACATAATTTTAAAATGCCAGTGATTTCCCAGCTGTCACTGATCTTGGAAAATTTCCCCAGTAGCATGTGGAGATCAATAATTGTTTACAGACTTTTTAGTCCCAGTTTGTAAGGAGGGTATCACTGTGGACCATGTCAAATCTTTTAACTGTGAAGTTTGAGGCCAGTTTCACACTTAACTCTATCCAAAAGCCCATCATGCTAAAGATATGCAAGAATGGTGATCCAGGGAACTACTGCTGGTCCTCTGGGACAATAATGGTACAAGGCTGCAGGAGCCATTCCTGCAGAAAGAAAGGTGATTAAAAGCAGTATCCAGCATGGATTTTCCAAGGTTTGCCCCAGCTGACCAAGCCTGCTGACCCTCTGTGACACACTGGAAGATGTGCAAAGGCAGAGCTGCAAATGTTTCCTACCTTGCCTTCAGCAAGGCTTTCAGCTGGTCTCCCAAGCTGGAATGTTACAGTGTGGATGGGCACTGCTCCAAGGGTGAAAATCTCCTGCCAGGCCCAAGGGGCTAACGAGTCCTACTCCACCTGGCAGCTGCTTACCACTGGCATTCCTTGGGCATCCAGCCTTAGACCTAAGCCACGGAATACCTGTCAGTGTCCTGGAGGAGAACACAGGGCACAGATTATTTATCCCCTTTTATTTTTTTAGGATATTTAAGCACTGAAACAGGTTGCCCAGAGAGGCTGAGGAGTCTCAATCCTTGCACGTTTTCAAAACTTTGTTGTATCACGTCCTCAGCAAACTGATGTGATTTCAGTGTTGAGCCTGATCTGAACAGGAGTTTGCTCTATAAAACCTCCTGAAGTCCCTTCCAACTGAGTGGTTCTATGATTCTGAGGAAGAGGCTTTTCAAAGTTTGCCTTTGCCATCCATCCTATCCTTAGGTTCTCCCTATACTAGGGAGTAGCTCTGGGCTGATGTCAAAAGTAAGTCAATTAGCATGTCCTGCTCATCTTTGTAGCTCAGAAGCAGGTTTAAGATCAATACCCTGTGCATGCTGATCCCAAATTCCATGGCAACGTTAATGTATCCCATTAGCAGAAAATACCCTTCACTCACTATTTTTCTCTCCTTGCACACGTACACATGTGAAAGCTGGTAAAGAACCATTCTCTTCTGAGTCCAGATGATTTTCTATTCAATATTTTTCAGAAAAGGTACTGAAAAATAATTTTGTCTTTGATTACGTCTCTTTACAGCTTATTCATCAGTGTTTTCAGTTATGGCAGATCAATTCTTTTCTGTGCTCATCCATTTCTCTTTTGTTTCATCTAATTTTTCATCAGCTGAATCTTTTCCTTGTTTAACTGAAATGAGAGCTAAGGTTTCACACGCATCACTGTGTCCATAGCTCTGAAAATTAATTGGATAAGAAACTGTGATGCAAATTGGTAAAAGGGCATGCTATATCCCAGCCCTGTAAAGAAATGGGAATGTTGCACTGTTCTTGTGAAAACCAAAATTTAATTACATTACTCCAGGTACTGAAGTCAAACACACTGGAACTGGTGTCCCTTACAACCTTTCAGAGGTTTCATCTCTTCACAGCTACATTCATACTGCAAACTCCCTGCTTAGCAAATCAGACATTGCAGGCAATCCTCAAAATGAACAATAACACTGCAGTGTAGTCATTTGTCACAGGATTGCACATTCTAAATGTGACACTATTTAGCAAACAGTAGAAATGTATACTGGAAATGAACCATATATTTTCTCCCTAATTCCTTTAGTAAGAGTGGTTAAACACATTAAATTGTGCAATTTCATATCCAAGGTCTTATTTCCAGCATTATAAAACGCTGCCAGAAAGTATTTAAACCTTCTTTCTGTGTACCATCATAAAGAAAAAATCTGAATCGTAAGGAAAACTTCCAAACATACACATTTAAAGTGACAACCGGAATTCTCCAAATTTGTGCAATTAAAACAACATAAAATGGAATTTCTAAGATATGTTATATATACAAAATGATTAAGCATGCAAATAGCCAGAAGCCTTTTGGGGGCAACTATAGCATACATCAGTGGCTTTGCCAGAAACTTAAAGCAAAGAACAACTTCTTTTAAAACCATGAGAAAACCAATGCTTTTCCTGAGGTGCAGTACCACGTATATCAATAGAGGAAGCAGTTTAAAGATTTTCAAACGGAAGAAAATATCTTAAAAGTCCAGAAAGATATAAACAACACAGTCTTTTCTTTATCCTTGTTCTTTTTTTCACTCCTGGCTATGCAAATTAGAAAAAAGTAGAAAGCTGGGATAGCAGTGGAAGACTCACCAAAATACATTTCAAAAGTAAGAAAAAATAATTAAATTGGTATAAAAAAATCAATAGTTATACTGACAGTTGAAGGCAGAGTGAATACGAAGTCATGTGGCTCTGAGGCCTGATCTTTTAAGCTGCTCCTAATTAAATGCAGCTTTGCTCTTACTGCATGTTAAGAGCTTTCCAGGTTACTGCCCGTATTAAGGGAATATTAGATACTTATCTGTATGAATGTTGCAAAGTTGATTGAAAAAAGATAATATGTGAAGACTGTGTCAAAAAATAATATTGCTGATTCATTCTAATGGGCTTAGACATTCCTGAACTCTGATGGTTCATCAGTACCTCATAGTATAGGTCATAATCCTTAGCAGATAAATGCTTAATCCGAGATAAATCGTAATAAATCCAAATGAGATTAGACCTTTACCAAAATATCCAATGAGTGGTGTAAAAACACGTTTGAGTGACTGTGATACATCAGTGGGAGTCAACGACTGAATTCTTTACAGAATAGCAGAGAAGGTGCAATAATACTTAAAAGCAAAGCAGAACTGTTCTGATCAGCACCACTCGGGGGCTGGTGTTGAGTGTTCTTCACCAGCCTCCCTTCTTAACAATATTCCTCTGATCTGCAAGGCTTCATGGTTTACATCAGTGTTCTGTCAAAGTCACCTACTTTCTGAAACAAATGTTTTATTTATCTCCTCCTTCCCACTCCTACCATTGTGACTCCGAATAAAACCTGCAGGAGCCTTAAGGCTAAAACATTCTGAGGGATCCACTGGCATTTTCATCCTCTCTGCATTTGGCAGCTTATGATATCAGGTTAACTCGTTAAGTATTTACAGTAAAGGACATCTTTGCATAGCATTTTAAAAATCAAAAAGCCCCATTTACTAAAATCCATGGGCCTATGATTGAGTAAATGCGTTATGGTTAGACATGGATAAAAATATTAGAAAAATAGTTTGCTGCTAAAATCTAAGATTGCTGTGAAAGTCTAGACTCTTTACCTGGAAGAAATTTTGTCTGCTTTTACTTGTGACACAAATATAACCTCAACCTGCTAACTGTAAACAACAAAAGGTGTTGTCTTGAAGAAAAAAGCATTTCAGCTACATTTTTAGAAGTTTTTTATTCTGTAATAATGAAACCACCAAGAAATTCTATTCTAAAAAATTGTGTTGCCTTATATCCAGCGATTTAGAGGAAAAACCATTACAAGAAATCACTATTTCATAAATTGTAACCTGAATTAAATTACAGTTGTGAATGAAGCTGCCCATAGAAGTCTGAGTTCCATTAGCATTACCGAGCATACTCGGAGTCGTGATCCTGGGACATTGACTTCATGGGAGTTCTGACTGTGGGAAGAATTAAAGTTTGTATCTGATGTCCTCAAAGCCTTTGATGTGTTTATAGCTTTTATAGGTCAGTTGCAAAGATAAGCTTTGTAATGGCTTTCTACACTTACACTGGAAAAGCACTTACACTCTCTTTCCATTGCTTAAAATAAAGAACTATTTACTTCTGACATCTGCTATTTGTTCTAAACACCGCGGTGTGCATTACCCGTGTATTGATTCACAAAGCATCTTCTGAACGGGCAATTTCCTCGCCCTGCTCTGACAGCACAGAGAAGCCACCAGATGTTGTCACCGTCTGACTTCGGCTGCTGCTGCCGTTTCATCCGCGGGCGATGCGAGCGCGGCTCTGCCTCGGCTGAGAGCATTTCAGCGCTGACCCGGGGAAGCGCCGCTCGCTGGCAACGCCCGCCCCCTCCATTCAGCCCGCGTTTCCAAACTCCAGCAGATCCCAGCGCTGGTGGCTCCCCCGAGA
The DNA here is from genome assembly GCA_013398075.1 of Notiomystis cincta. Taxonomy (NCBI): domain Eukaryota; kingdom Metazoa; phylum Chordata; class Aves; order Passeriformes; family Notiomystidae; genus Notiomystis; species Notiomystis cincta. Next base: position 16,654 of record VZRX01000935.1, read on the forward strand.
CAAAGAAACGGGGCGGGCAGGGGGAGGAGATGCTCAGGTAGAGACAGAGGCACACAGAGCAACACAGGTGATCCCTAGCGCAGGTGTAGAATGAGCACTCGCGGCCTCTGAGCTGAGACTTCACGTCACTTTCACTGCCTACAACACACGACTCGTTTTTCTGAAGGGGAAATGTAAGTTCTTATTTTAGAAGGTGTTTTTGTTGGTGGTTTTGCCATGTAACTAAGAAATGAAGTAACATGAAAATGAACAAATCTTTTACTTTGTGTAGTCTCTAAATCATGCATTAGCAGTATTCAGTTTTAAGAAACATTCCCAATTACTTCCTATCTGAGCAGATCTGCCTAGAATTCTCTTTTCATAATGACTATATTGGTGTTTACACTTCTCAAAGGTACAGAAGTCTTCCCTATGACTGTTGTTGGTTACATTTTTAAAGAGTAGTTAGGAATATCCTCTGAATCAAAACTTGCATCATCAAGCCAACACCACATAATGATCATTAGTTGTACAACAGTGTAGACCTTTCTCTACACCTGTGGAGAAATGTTTGCACTGTAACCAGATCCAGTAGGATCTATAAAAATGGTAGATGCAAGGTTTTGGAGTATTAAGTCATTTTTTTTTTATTTCCAGAGACCTAAAAAAATCTAGGCAAATAACTGAAATCCTGAATAGTGCAGCCTGGGTATGCCACAAATAAAAAAAGCTGCGTGAGAGATGTCATTTTCTTGGGTATATAGAGCTCAAAGTGAAGCACTTTTAGAAAAGCTCTTGTCTAATGTGGTGATACCTTATCATTTAATGGATTGATGCCCTTTTCCTGACTGTTGTTTGCAGCTAGACTTCTCCATTTTTAAGAATATCAATACCTCTTCAAAAGTTGTAGAGGCTGTAAATCAGGAAGGATTTTCCATCATTCTGTCAAACACAAGGGAAATACCCAGCACACCTAAAAGTACAGCAACACTGCTTTGGGTTGGAGAGAAGCATTCTGAGACCAGGACAGTGGTTAGAGGCAGATGATTTAATATGAGTGCTGTGAGAAAGTCAAACATGTTTACAGGAAAACTAATCATTCTACTTTAGCTTTGCCTGGATTTCTAACAATGACATTTCATAGCTCCTCTGTTTAGAATAATTCATGTATTTTAGGGGTTGCCTGCACAGAGTGTATCACAGATCCTTTCCCTATGTGATAGCATGTCTCTAAAACAAGAGGATTTGGACCAAACTAATAGACAGATGAAGCCAAACAAACAAATTGCTGCTATGCTAATTTCTGAAACAGATGGCTCTGATCCAGCATTTGCTGGGAAATTCAATTCCTTGTCAATCTAGCACAGAATCGTGTCTGTCTTTCTGTAATCCTGTATGTATAGCATATAGGGAGGAATCTGGCTCAGGATACTCCACCCACAGCTAAATTTATACACAAAGAACTGAAAATCAAAGTGCATAAACAAGTACAAATTCTGCCGTCCTTACTGGAAGCAGAGATTGGACCCTGTTTTGAAGTTTCAGGTACAGATCTTCAAAAGGCCCAAGATGCTCAGCCTTTCCTCACTTTGTGGTAGAAATACCCTTGAAATTAATGCAAGTCGAATATATGGCTTCCAGCACTAAAGTAAACCAGGCAATCTAGAAGCTAGAAGCATCTAATTTTTTTAGACTCTAGGTATTTTATTTAAATATCTGAGATTCTGTTACTTTTAACCAAGCGACCTCAAACAAAGTAAGTCAGTAAAAACATAAATAATTTCACACCCAGGTTCCCGACCAGGCCACAGCTGAGGCTGTGGGTCTAACTCGGCTTCCTCAGACAGTCTGTCTTCACTGCTGGTGCAGCTTCATCTAAATTTAGCCTAATGTTAAGAATGACCTACACAGCAAGAAAATAAACTGTTTGAAAAAATATAGGACAAAGCTTATGTCTAAGGAAAAGCTTCCCACAATGTTCTATTTGTGGCACACGATCATACATTTGTGTCATATCATCTTATCCTTTCCTTGAGCGCTGATTGAAAAAGAGGCTTTTTAATCTACTCAAAATTCTTCCTCATACATCTCTACGGGCGAGGGTCACGGACCCAATCATAGCCAGGGGGAAGCGCTTTCATGGTGGAGATCGGCACAAACCCCACCGTGCCCGCTGCACTTCGTTAATTTCCATTCCCACACCGGGAGCCACCTGGGCGGGAGCGGAGCGGACCCTCCTGGGTGCGCGGCCTCGGCTCTGGCTCTTCCCTGCCGGCACTCCTCGTGTGCCCCCTCCGCGACCCACACGTGTGCCCGCTCCGCGACCCGGGCGTGCCCCCGCAGCCCGCGCAGCTGCCGCCGATTCCGAGCGCCATAAGAGCCGAGGCCGCGCCGGCCGCCGCGGGCCCTCGAGCGCT
>VZRX01000935.1:19504-38411 GCA_013398075.1 Notiomystis cincta
CTGCTGCCGAGGGCTTCTCCCGGTGCCCCATTCCTGGCTGCTGCCAGGGGCTTCTCCCGGTGCCCCATTCCTGACTGCTGCCGAGGGCTTCTCCCGGTGCCCATTCCTGGCTGCTGCCGAGGGCTTCTCCCGGTGCCCATTCCTGGCTGCTGCCAAGGGCTTCTTGTTTCTCTACCTGTGTTACTCAGTGACGCATGTGCGAGTTCCAGGCTCAGTCCCGTTTACCGCGATGAGCACAATTAAGGTGTTTTTAATTAAAGTCATTACCCATGACTGTGTAGTTTTAATTGCCTGATAGTTACTGTGGAAGGTAGCGCTGGTTTTGTGCCGACAGCATTCTTTTTTCCTGCAGCAGACCGATGGTAGATGAAGTATTCCCAGGTGTTAAAAGGTTGGTGTGGACAGAGTTTAAACTTCTGTTCATTTGTTATGCTATATAAAAATTCCTAAAGCAAATTCTGTCAATGAACATTTGTGTTAAAGAACATAGAATTCCCCAAATATTTTCTCTTGAGTTCTTTTTCAGTGCAGTGGCACGCCTTGAGTAAGATCACTGGTTGTGGAGGCTGGCTGGCAGTAAGGCTGCCTACGGTGATAAATCATCTTTTAAATTTCACCAAAGCAAGAGTAGGACAGCTCATATTGCATCACTTGCTCAATTTGTTTATTGGTTCTTAAGTAGGTCTCCCACTGGCTATATTGGAGGGTCATTGTATCCAGTGGCACCCTCAGTGCTATTTAAGACTTTTATTATGTCCTTGTATTAATAGAGGACCACTGAATACTATTTAACAGGTATATTGGAGGTTTGGGTTTGTGCCAGCACTTGGCCTTTTCTTGTAAAGAAGGACCAGGGAGAGCAGTTGAGAATTCTTTTAATAAAAACAAAGCAGTAGTTCCCCCTGGTTTTTAATTCAGAAATTCCAGAACAATATTGGAAGACTTAAACAAGAAAGTTCTAATGGTTGAGAAGCAGAGGCTGCAACACATTCAAAGCAAAAATGAAATTGATAGTCTAATTTTACTATCCACACTGAGTGACATCCGAAATAGTAAGGAAGCCTAAATGATGGAAAGTAAATTAGATTTTTAAATTAGGTAATGTTTGAAGATTAGTTAGAGTATTACTACATTTATTTCCTTGTTAATATTCTGAGATGTTTTAGGGAAAAGTAAGGAAAGATAAATCATACCAAAATAATTTAAATGACACTTTAAAAAAAAAATCAATTACAATGTGAGGCTTATTGCTATGCAGAGGAAGGAGGCTTTGCACAGAAATAAGCCTTTTACTTTATTCCACCTATTGAACAGAAAAATGTAGACTAGGGAGAAAGTGCTTGTCTAGCTTTGGCAGTAGAGAAGCCTGGAAATAGTCTGAGGAAATGGAGATTCCATTCTATTTCAGCATTACTGGTGAGTTACCTGGCACAGGCATGTGTTTTTTTATCTAAATTTTAAAAGGATTTTGAAATACAGTTAACTTTTTTTAGCCATATGCAGGAAGGACTTGTTATTTTTGTCTCAGTATGGAGGAAACACCTCAAATTGACAAGAATTAATGACTTTCAAGGAAGATGTGTACTACATCATTAGTTAAAAGAAGACTGCTTTGCATGTTTACTGGTTTTGTGGAAGGGGGAAATGGTGACACCCTACAGCCATAACATTCAGAAAGCTGCAGGCAGGACAGCAATTGCCTGGAAATTAAATGAGGAATGAGAAAGGTGCTGCTGTGGGCAGCCAGTTCCTCCTGGACAGTGTAAGGGTTCCCTTATTAGCGTGTATCATACATCAGAAGAGAATTTTAGGAAGCCACAGACTTCTCTTAAGTGCAAGAGTGTATTTTAAAAAGTGGAATTTTTTGCTGTGTAGGCGCAGACATAACTTTCTGGAAGGTGGTTCCTAAGTTTGCTAATCACAAAGAGTTAACATGTATCTCAATGGAGTGTTGGGTGTTGTGCCAACACTGTAGGGGAGAGGCAGAAGTTGTTAATTGCAAGTCATTTTGCTGTTTGCATTCTGGGCTGTGGGTGGGAATTCCTTTTTTACCCACTTTTATTTTGCCTAGGTATACTTGGGGTTTTTACAGCTGGGAGTCAGCAACTTTTTATTAATTTTCTGGAAATAGATGTGTAGCAAATAAGTTCTTAAATAACTCTAGGTTGTGTCAGCATTTTTCTTTGCTTGTTTCTATCAGCATTAACTGTTACTGTTCAAATCAGCCTAGTAACAGTTTTGAAGAATGGCAAAAGTAATGAGAATGGATGTATTTTCATGAAAGGGTAGTATATAAGAGGAAAGAAGTAAAACCTTAATATTGCCAGTTAGATTCCTATTATCTGTAACTGCTTTCTGGCCCTAAGGGAAGTTGATACCTGTAACAGTAAAATCTGTGTGAAACAGCATCATATTCTTATACTGGTCTAGCTGCCTGGATAAAAGAAAAAAACCACGTGGAGTGTAGCATTATTGATGTGGCAGTTTTATCAGGATCCATTTGTAGTAACTGTGGATTTGTTCAGGATTAATGGGGGCAGTGTATAATAATTATAATTCTGGCCCTGCAAGAATGATACTGTCCTAGGCAGAAAAGAGTGTGTCTCAAAACTAATGACAAAACATGCCTGCCATACAAAGTTAAATCTCTGTGGTATTTTCTACACTTTTGCTCAGTTTTTGAATAAATTGATAGAAGAATCCTGCATTCAAACAACAGAGGAGTTCAAACAAGGTGTGGGATTAAAGAGCAAGCTGAAAAATCATGACTAAACTCAGTAACAGTGACAAAATAATTGTGGTCACTTCTAATTAGCCTGTTTACTTCACAGTACCAATTCAGATTTTTCTAAGAAAGTATATACGTTGGTGTTTTTTTAATTAGCTCTCCTTGATTTTTCTTACATATCTTAATTAAAAGTTTGGTGGTAGTTGTTAATTATGATGTACTTGTTTAGCCTTTTGTTTAGTCTTTGTTCTGTTTATGAATGCTGCCTTCGAACAGCACTGCTCTTACTCAAACATCTTGCACGATAGTTTTCCTTGGGGGTTATGGAAATGATAATCAGCCTTATGCTTGCTCTGTTTCCAGGTGCCAGAAAGAGACTCTCTGGAAACGAGAGCTCAACAAACAGACATTTTGTGTTCTACTGTCACCTAGTCCAGTTTGGCAAAGGTGGAATTCTAAAGGATTGGATTGCTTGTCATTAGCCCAATCTGCTAGGGGGATTTTCATGTCTCTGCCTTGGTTGGACTTCAGAGTTCTGGTTTCAGTGACCTTCTTTGCTTTGTGTGGAAAGAGGGTTGTAGTAGAGGATCTAAAAGTGTTGTCCTTCTTGCAGTCTTTCATATTTTGTCGAGTTTTTTTCCTCTCCAAACTCTGCAGCAAGTGTAGCATAAAAGCACAGGAAACTCTTAACCTCTTGCAAAAAGAAATAACATGTCAAATATTACAGTATATTACTGGATTCAGAAAGCAATTGACTTGTGAACCAGGCTTGGTGAACCATTTTATTCACAATGTCTTTTCATTACTTATTCAGATAATTGATGCAATGTTTGAAGTCCCTGAAGTGCACAGAAGCATCTGCAATTTCATTGACATAGTAAACTATTTTAGAAAAAAAAGTACTTCAGTATCCTCACAATAGACAAAATATGCAGCCTTTGTTTCCATAATGATTTAAAGTTAATGCGTGGGAGATTTGGTTTGGGATTTCCATAAATTAAGGGGTGTTCTCACCTTTCAACAGTTGGGTTTTTAGTACTGAAAAATAAGTGTCGTTTCTCTGTGGGCTTTGTATGGCTTCAGTAAAAATAAGCATTCTGGTCCTTCCCCCTGGTTATAAAAACTCCTACTAATAAATGGTGGTATCTGTAAAACTGCTGATACTTGTGCAGCCTAAGAACATATCGAACAGATGCCTCCTGTTGCCCTCCACTTCAGTGTGTTTACTGGTGCTTCCTGCAGCCTAGGTCATACTCTTGTTTTCGTGTTTCTGAGTGCTCCTGTAGCCTCCTCCCTCTGAATGCAGTCAGCTGCTCCCTGATTTGGTTTACATGCTCTTAGTGTCTCCCTCGGGTTCTCTCCATTCACCCGTCTTTCACAACAGGCTCTGCAAGCTTTGTTAATCAGCTCATCCATTTGCATTAGAAGGTGGTTTTTTTTCCAGCACAAGAAAAATTGTTTTCACCCCTCACTGCTTGCTGTCATTCCTTAGTTTGGAGCTTCCTAGTTTATTATCAAACGTTTGGAGCTTCCTAGTTTATTATCAAACTTATCACTTGCTGTCCATAGAGCTACACTTTTTTTGTGGGCTTTTTTTGCATGTGTGTCCATCTATGTTATCTGGCCCCTTGCCTGCCTTTGTCAAAAAAAAAGCTTGCTTTTTCTTCTTGATTGATTTCTTCCACTTGGTTCCTTTCATTTTCTTCACTGACTAGTAGTTTTATCACTTCTGGGATTTCATGCACTATTTCCAACACAGTTGACTTTATTTGAACCATTGTCCTCCATATTTTCATGCAATGTATAGCTGAAGAGTCTTTGTGTACCTGAAGTCATTGCATCTTGCTGTTGTTAGTTTGCTTTCCCTTAGTTTTTAGGCCTTTTTCAGTTAGGCACAGTCACTTGCTGTAAAATACCTACATGGCAATGTCTTATTTTCAGTGGATTTCCTGAACTTCTCAACAATCATGTCTACTATATATCCTCTTGTATTTACTTATGAATGCATAATTCCAAATATCTCTAAATGAATGTTTTAATATCTGTCTTGCATTTTTTGCATCCTTGCCAGTTTTAGTTGAAGTAGCCCATGTAAAGTCACCTTTTGTCAAATTGTTGCTCATTGCTTATGCAGAACCCCAAATTGTCAAAGGTATTTAAAAATGGATATTGTTTAAAAGAAATGACTTCTATTGGAGGAGCTTTGTATATCAAAAGAGAAGCTTTCCTATTAAGCTGATGTGATACAAAGCTGGTCTGATTCAGACTCCTGTATCCAGGTCTGTCACTTGCCAACAGTTTTAATCATGGTTCCTCATTCAAGTACCTCTGGTTGTGAATAACTTCTGTTTTGTTCCTAGTTTTTCAAGAGAAGTCCTTTCTCTACCCTGCTTGTCTGTTGGTCATGTATTCCGTGCTTAACAGATTTCTAACCCACTGGCAAGTCTTGAATAGGTAGCAGAACGATGGAATTTTCAAAGATGCTAAACTACTGCAGGTTTTGCAAAATCAAACATAATTTGATCTCATCCCTAAGAAGGGAATTGTACAGCAGCAGAACTGGATGCTGAAGCCTTAGAAAAGTGTTGTTTCCACAGGACAAGGTTCCTGCTAGCAGCCCTAATGTGTGGGAGATTATTTCTGCCGTGCCATGATGAGAAGAGATAAAGCACCTTGTCTACATTTACTGACATCCTAGGTAACATCTCATAATCCAGACAATTTACTTTTGGTTCAATTGAGATGCCTGCTGGTGTTCACAATACCAAGCTTTCTCTTAATGTACTCATTGCTGAGTTCCACTGCTCTGAAGAAAACATCAGCTTTAATTATGTCTTGGAATAGTCTCTGAAGTCCCTCTCTGAGTTTCCTCTCACTCGGGGCTCCACGCTGTGGTTTGCACCGGGCTCACTGGAGCTCTTCTCGGGCTCTCTCGGCAGCAGAGCGCACGCGATCGCACCGGCTTCGCTCTCTGCAGCTCTCCTCGGACGTGGCAGCAGTCAGGGGAGGTTAATAAACACAACAGATGAAAGCAGGGAAGGAATCAAAGATGAAAAGAGATTGGTAGAGAAGGAAAAAATGGCATTTCCTGAAGTAAGCAGCACATTAAGCAGATTGGGTCTGAGTGGTTTGTTTTGCCTTTTTTCTCTTCTGAGGAGGAAGCATGTTATTTGTTGGCCAGAAAAGCAGATTCTGGAAGAAAGATGTGCCTGGACAGAGAGGGCTAAACCTTAGCATGCTTAAAGATGGCTGCATGTTTCACTCAGGGCTGGGATGTATCCTTACTGTCCTGTTCTCCCTCTGATCTGCATCAATTTCCTGTGTAGGTTGCTCCTGTAGGAGTCAGCTCAAGGATCTCAGACTTGCATGCAGGTTGGAAGAACCTCCAGGAATGTCCACCAGGCAGCTTGTCCTAGCAGATGTGTGATACAGAGGAAGGAGCAAGAAGCAATAAATACTTTATATTTGGAATGCAGTTCCATGTCATGCTGGGTGCTTTCCAGTCCATCAAATAATTTACATTGACTGAATAATGTCAGGAGGTTTTACTGTTTCACGTGATCTGTGAAGCCTCTCTTTCCCAATAAGTCAGAGTCCTGTGATATCTAAACAGGACTGATCCTGTCATAATAGGACAGCCAAATTTCCCACTTGACCAGTGGGACCTTAGGAGGAAGAGAAGTTGCCACTTTGCATTTGCCACAGCTGGCAGAGTGACTGAAGAGGTGAGAAACTTCCTCTCCAGCCCAGATATCTTCCTCTGGCAGCAGAAAAGGCAAACTGATGCCAGATTTCTCTCCTCTTGTCCTCTGCTGGTACGTGGGGGAAGATATTAAGGTCAGCCCCAGGCTCCGTGTGCTGTGACAGCGTAGGTTGTTCCCTTTCCACAGATGGTCTGGCTAATGAGAGTACATTGCTGAGCAGTTCTGAATCAGGGTTATTAACACCCAGAACTAACCACTCTTCATGGAACCACGGAGTTAAATCATCTGTAGTACTGGGATGCTCTCTGTGTGTACAGACACTTGCTTTTTGGATCTGTGTGCCTCTCAGTGCATTTTGGCAGTCCTGCCCTGCAAATGTCTGACGAAAATCCCAGCCCTCTACCTGAGATACAGGATTGGAGATTAGAGCTGGAGCTATGCAGCCTATTGTCTCTTTTTCCATCCACTTTCTCAATGGTAAAATGGTCTACTTAGAAACTGAAAAGCCAGAGCTTTTCCCTCTGTGCCCCAGCCCTGAGCTTAAATGGAGCACGTGGACAGGGGTGGTGGTAGAGGCTGCAGGTGGCACCCATCAGGGTACTCAAGCCTGGGAGCACACCTGGCAGTGCCATGCTCCCAGCTCTTCTTCCTTGCCTGACTCCCTGAATCTCATGCTGCTCTCTGCAGGTCACTCTACTGGAAACCTGTTTGAAATTTTGCCAGGTTATGTTGCTTTTTGTAGTGTTGAACAACACATTTGGGATCCTCTTGTGGTATGGGAATGTCATTGGCTGATGTGCTTTTTTTTCCTCCTTCCTGTTAACCTGTCAGCTCTGATGCTCAGCAGTTGCCTTTTCACAGAATGGTGAGGCTGAGTTTGTGGGCAGGATAGGAAAATGCTGAGGAGCAAATTTGGTACACTGGAGCATCTGGCCTGTTCATCTTAATCTGAATCTTACAAGCAGTCTCTTGTGTAGAAATTGTGAGGGTTTCTTTTTTCTGGATTCTTAAATAGATGAATCAAGTAAAGCCTCCATTAAGCTTGATTGCAGTGTTTTTAAAATTACTTCTATCTGGGTCTTGTGGAAGCATTTGGAGCAAGATTTTACTGTATACACTTACATGTTGTTTTTTTTCCAACATTCATTTTTAGTATCTGGTCTTATTTTGGTTTGCATAGTTGATGTGACTGTATCTGTGAGATGTTTTTTTCCTTCATTCATTACTTAAAAGCTTATGAAATGTGCAATAGCATCTAGTTTTGACAGATTTTTTTTTAATAAATTACTGTTATGATCCTAATGATACAGAAGGAGAGGTTGGCTCTGCTTTCCACATGGAACAGCAAGTGATGAAATTCAGGGAGTTCATTGCTGGAGGAAATTCTGCATCTGTCAGCAACATGTGCTGACATGTTTTCTTACTGTGGCAGTGTTCATACCTGGTGCTGTGGGCCTGGGTAGGGGAGGCTCTCTGATGGTGGTGGATGGAGTCTTGAACATATTAAGGCCTGACTGATGCCAGTGGAAAGAGAAAAGAGAACCTTTGTGTCAAGTCATCCAAGTTGCTGGGAAATATTCTGTGCTAGCAGGAGTTTCCAAAGCATCGAAGTCTTTGTGCCCATGGGGCAGCTGAGAAATGACAATAGCAGGAGTGGATAAAGCCATGTCATCATCCTCCAGCCTGGGATAGTCTCCCAACCAGCTGAAGAGGGTGGCTTCCTGAACAGATGATAGCTCCTAAATAATTGGCCTCATTCTCTGTGTTGACAGTCTTCCAGTTAACAGTGAGGTCACTGGGAGTAATTGGTTAATAGCTTCATTGTGTCTTAAATTTAAATAGCACCATTAGCCTCAAAGGTCATGAGCTGAAATTTCTACTACCAACCACAGAATTTTATGGTGTGCACCTATACTGCCCTGTTATTTTGGCAGAAAGCACAAAATTATGGGAGTAGTCTGGAGAAAGACAGCACAGATACGCTGTAGGGATTTTGCCATTTGTTGCCAGCAGCTGAAATTCTTTGTCGAGTGTTCCACGGCATCACTGATATCTGGCTCTCCTTTAGCCACAGAAATGAGACCTCTACCACAGCAGAATAAAATCTTATCCTTTATTTGACACCTTTTAACAAAGTAAATATATTTTTTGCACACTAGGTCTATGTTGGTTATCTGCGCTGTCTTGGAACATTTTTTTTAAGTGAATTTTTCTAGGCTTTGGGGCTATGGAAAATGTTAAAAATAGAGGACTATTTCATTTATTAGGTGAGTTTAAAGTTCCTTCATTGTACGATGTCAGAAGAACAATTAAGTTTTATCTGAGCAGAGCAGGGTGTCCCTAGGTGCAGGTTACAACGCATCCAGTGATACTATTAAAAGAAAGATCGTTTGTTGTTGCATTGGGGAATCCTTATAAAACATCAGGAAAACTGCCTGGAAGAATATAAATGTGTTCAGGCAATGGAGTGAAATATTCTTAAACTGCAGGGTGATGGCCTGTAGCTGGATAGATTTTCAGAGCAGCTGTTTTGATGTGATTGTTGCTTTTCCCAACAGTCATAAATTGGATGTACTAGAACCCTTTTTTTTCTTAAGGCTTTGCTGTTTGGAGGTCCAGAATCAAAGCTTCTGTTATGAAAGTGAGATTATCTAGCCTAGAGTTCATGAAATAAACTTTGCTGGTTTTTTTGGTTTGGGTTTTTTTTTCCTTTTGATAAGTTGTTTACATGCTTCCAAAGATGTTAGGTTTTTTCCAAGTACAGACCAATGTAGTCCTGCAGGATTTTCTTTGTGTAGCTGTTGTGGGTGCACTGAGTGTTGGCCTTGGATGTGGGTCTGTGGTCTGGGTCTGTGCTAAACTTGCCTTGCTTGACTCACTGCTCACTTATTTGTACTTCTGAACAGCTGTGCTGAGTTATATCAAGGATTGCACAGTGGTGTTAAGAGCTCCCAGTGTGGCCAAAGCTCATTTAGGTGAGGGTCAGCTGGAGACCATCTGCCTTGGTCACCTGGTAAACCCCTGGTGGGATTGGTCTGAGCAAAGGTGGACTTTCTGCTTGCAGCAAGGCTCCCCTGATCACTGGGGACCTCCTCAATGTGTAGCGGATGAAGAAGAGCATGGTTTGTCTTCCTCAGAGGTCTGTAGAGCAGGACAGGTGAGCTGTGCCTTGGCAAGGCCCATTTCCTGTATCCTGCACAAAGGGGTGTGGAGAGAGTCACTGCCCAGCTGATGGGTGACCTCGGGGCAGGTAAATTCATCCACACTGCCCTAGGATGGTAGAGCCCATCCTCTCACATACAGCTTTTCTCCAGAGACTGGAGAAACCACAAGCAGCCTAGCTGCTGCCTCATCTTTTACCTGCCTGCTCAATGAAAAAAACAAAAACAAACACTTGTGGCTGTGGAAGAGGCAGTTCAGCACAGAAGTGAACTCACTCTTGGGTTCCAACCTGCCAGCTTCTCCAGTTGGGCTGCACAGGTCCCTTGAAGCCCAAGCACCAAATATTTAGTGCTTGGTGATTGTAACCCAAAGTTATTTGTTAGGAAGTTTAGCCTTTGGAACACTTTTTATACCTACAAGCCTATTTTTAATTTGTTTTTAATACTCTCCTTTAAAAAAAAAAAATCTATTGTTCATCTGCCCTACTTTAAAGGAAGCTAAAAATTATCTGCTAAGGTCTGTCACACTTTGCAAAGAGAAGTTTAAAGAAAACCATAAATCCACATGAAAATCTGAGAACTGGGTAGGAAAACCAGGGTCATCCTGATCTAAAGAGATGAGCTCCAGGAACTCTAGAGGGGAAGAAGAGGAGCTGCAGGTTATTTCTTTCAGTTGTCTTTCTTTAGCTCCTCCCTGCTTGTGTTTCAGTATGGAAAGTTCAGTGTTGGCATTGCTCTACTCTTAAATACTGCATCAGTTCTGTGGTTTATACCTGTTACCCTCTCTGTATTTTACATTGTTTTCCTTATTATAAAATTGTCATTTCTGTAATATAAATTATACATTAAAGACTTGTGCAAGCCACCATATTCATGAGGGAGCTGTCTATTCCTGAAATTTGGTTACCTTGTTTAGGCAGCTTACCTAACCTTTTTTTCTTAAGGGGTAAAGTAAAACAGATGTACACAGGAAGTTTCTTGCAAGTCCTGGCACTTGTACATACAGGTGTGAGCTTTGGAGCATGAGGTAAGCTTGGTTTCTGTAGTAAAGCCATTTTAAACTTTTTCTCCTTTCCAGCATTCTTGGTTTGGGGATAGGTTACATGAAAGGGTTTATCTGGAAATTACTGAGGTTTTTGGGTTTTTTTAATGTATGAAATTGTAATACTTATTTACCTTCTGCCTGCTGCTACTAAAATACTCTATGTAAGTGCCAGCTGCTCTAACAAGAAGTAATTTGGACAATTAATAGCTCTTGATTCTTTTTATTGTCTTTATTATCTTTTTTATCTTCCCTGGTTCTGCATCCTTCCTGTGTAATTGCAAGTTGCAGGAGACATAACCCTTCTGCATGCTGTTCACAGGTCTCCTTTGATTCCTCCTGCACCTCTTTTCTGATCCAGCCACCTCACACTCTTCCCCAGATCTCTTTCTGATCACTGTCTCAAAGCTTGGAAACATCAGCACATTAATCCCCTTTCAGGTTTTTATCTTTGTTCTTGTTATTGATATTATTTGGCCTGAGTGCAAGGTGTATAGCACACTGTATTACAGATGGGCTTAAGGCAAATCCATCAACTGTTCTAAAATTAGGCAATGCTGGTTGAAAGACCCTGTTCACATTTTTTATGAGGGTTTTTGTGCTTATACATAGGCACATTAAAAATGGCTGAACTCATGTAAATCTCCCTGGTAAGTCTGGAGTTCTTCAGTGTCTAGGTCCTTTCATTATTTACAAGTAAATACATTTTAAAAATGCAGTCATAAATCTTTGAAAACATCTTCATTTGTGCTCAGTTGAAACTTTGCTAACTGTATTATACAAAATTGACAGCAATGTAGAAATGTTTTAACTCTCCCTGTAGGTAGGATTGAGTCCTGCTTGTAGTGATAGGAAAGCAAGCTGTAGGGTTTAGGATGTCTGTTGAATACAACTTTCAATATCTCTGAATTTAAAAGGAGGAAAACAAAATCAGGGGACTGAAAGCATTAAAATCTATATTCCTGAGCCAAAAGTAAAAGAACTGGAAAGGGGAGAAGGAATTACTGGTATCTTCCTGCTGTGTTGACATGTTTACCTGCAGCATATGCTGCATTTTGCTTTCCAGTCTCGCAGAGCTGACAGTGGGTTCTTAAAAATATACTGAGAGGTGGCCAGGCAGGACATAGCAGGAGCCAGTGGATGCTCTGTGTTGCAGAGCAGCAGTTCAGAGCTGGGAGAGCAGTGTGCAGCCAAGGACACTGCTGGCCTTCAGACTTGCTGGGAAGGTGCTGAATCATCTTCTCCAAACCCTTCTTGCACTGTAGCAGAGCTGCTGGCCCCCTTCCCCGGCTGCCCAGACAGTCACAGGAAACCTTTGCTGGGGTTATTCACTGGCACACGAGTGCCTAAATCTGTGTGGCTGCCCAGCTTCCAGCTGTGGAATTAAGGATGTGGTTCCTGTCACTGCTAAGGCTTCTCTCACCATCAGAGCTATTTACATCTATTCATTTTGTTACCCCTGTGCTCTGCTGTGCCCTGGAGAGTTTTGTTCCAGTCTCCCAGCGTTCAAACATAAGTATCCACAGTGGGGTTTGCAAATACACACATCTTTGGAAAATTGGCATGTGATACTTAGAGCAGCTATGCAGCATCCAAATTACACATCTCATAAGGCATGAAAAAGAAAGTGGGCAAGCAACATTAAATAGCATATTTGTGCAAAAGCAGCTGAAGTGTGATTTCTGTGGGAACTGTGACTACTTGCCTAAGCTTTGTGCATCTAAATTCCTCATTTAGGGTTGTAAGTATATAGGAAGGTTTTCTGTCTTGTTTTGCATCTAGTGTCTAGCTCTTTAAGGAGCTAGATCTCTAACTACTCTTGATTTTTCTTTTTTTTTTTTTTCCTTCTCTCTCTTCTGGGTTCAGATCCAAAAGGTGATAGTTTTTCCAGGTAGGTGTGTGTTATATTTCATCTCCTCGGCATCAGGAGGAATTTCATTGCACCACACAGTACATTGCATCGGCAGCAGAGCTTGTACAGCTTGTCAGTGGGTTCCACAGCAGGGGCAGGACAGAAGGCAGGGACAGGTTCATGTGTTTCTGAGTGGATCATCAAATCAAAGAAACCAATAAAAGCTCCAGACCATGTCAGTCATCTTTTTCACCTACTCTTTCCTCAGAAATTGCATGGTGTTTTTTTTAATATGGCTAGTGTTCAGTTATCATGGCTTACATATTTTGCAGTGAAACCTTAAAAATTTGACTCTTCATTTCATCAAATACATTAATTTGCTAACCTTTAGCAGCCTGAAATACATTTTCAATGTCGTGCAAGGTTAGTCTCAGTCACTCACTCCTGCTTGATTTCCACAGGGCAGTTGGTAAGGTGGTTTATTTTGCTGGTTGTTTTTTTAAATTACTCAGTAGCTAAACAAATTAGCTTATGTATATATACACTTAATTGTAAACTGTTCAAGCAACAGTGAAAAAAAGCCTTGTTGTATAAGTGAATAACCTGTTTAACTGTTATTTTTTCCCTCTACCCTCCTGTCCCTGCCACCTCCTGCACACATGTTCAGCAAAAGGCAGTCAGCTTAATGGGACTGATTTCTTTTTGGTTTGTTGTTGTTCCTGTTCTCTTTGCTGAAATCTGGCTTTGGGTTAGATGCCACGAAGAATTCAGCTCTAGCTTTCCCACCTGAGTCTGTGACAGCATCACACGAATTACATGTTTAGCTTTTCAGTTTCTTGTAATTTCATGGATGGTTTTAAAGTAGTTAATTTCTTGTCTCTGTGTATATTTATAAGCAGTTTACACACCTTCATGTTCCTGTTTCCTCCTAGTGCTCTTTTTTAGTTAGTCATGCAGTGCATTTGCATGGGGTTATAGGTGGTGGAGGATATTTTAAATTATTATGAGATCTTCTGATGAAAAGACTGTGTGAGCTCAGTGTTGCTGAAGACAGTGTTGATGTGGTGTCTTGAACTGGAGGCTGTTTCCGCAGAGGTTCTTGAATTACTGCATAGGACAAACCTGGGTGCTTGCATTGTGTAATGTCCTTTCCCTGCCCCTTATCTTTATTAAATCATTTTGTACACGAGATCCATCTCTTGCTCTCACATGCCTCTCCTTGGTTCCTCATCCACCTGCACCCTCCCATCTGTCAAACAACAAAATAACTCTTTGATAAGAATTAAATATTAATTTGATAGGAATGTCTTGGAAAAGAGTAAGTGTTCCAGGGATAAATGTTTAGTTCTCCAGAAGAGTAGAAAATGAGGTGATGGAAAATGCCAGGTTGTAGTTCACAGGCAGCAGCATTTAAATGGTTTGCTGTAATCATATTAGGATAGAATTAAATTGAGTTCTTTATTTTGTGCTGCAGTAAAATAGGACTGTTACTGATCATTTTCTCCTCCCTCTTGCTTTGATGATTAGTGTGAAAACTCAAGCAGCAAAAATTACAGGAGTTCTGCAGCAGAGCACGGAGACAGTGGTGTGAGGAGGTCTGACTTGGAGTGTTGTGTCCCTGCACATGAGAGCTCTGGTGCTTCCCTAATAGACTGAAAATGAGACCACTGCTGCTGTGTAAGAGGTCTGTTCCAGCCACATTGCTCTACAGCTTGGCAGATGGTGGCATGTGAATGGTTTCATATTGATTGGATGGATTTGCCTCGGGGTAATAGGAGTGTGAGTCCTTAAAGATGTAATTCTATATATTTTTTTTAAAGTTTTATTTGGGGAAAAAAATCCAACAAAAATGTGCATTTGTGAAACACTTCTCTTTACATGAGAGGAGTGTGTAGTAATCAAAGCACTGAAGTTACATGGAAATAAAAAGTCCTTACACAGATTATCACAAAGACCAAAAAGCCAAGAATACTTATTTACTAAGTGATTACGTTTTTACATTAGAAGAAAGTGACACTTTTAATTAGTGTTCAAGGCATATGGTGAATGAGAAAATAAGCTTATTTCATGCAAACAGAAATCGATGCAAATAACCTTTCTCATATAAAAAGGGATGACTTGAAACTCAATACATATTCAAGAAGGTTAAGTCATTACTGCATCACTTTAATATTAGTTAAAGGCCAGCAAAGAAAATCACTACTCTGCATATACTTACTCAGCATGGACTGCTATAAATGAAAGAAATAGGTGATGATGCTTTGTAGGTGGTAAATCTAAAGAAGCCCTTGTCCATCTAATGCATTTATTCTTTGACCTCAGTAAATAACCTTTTGGGTTCTGCCTCAGCACAGGTAGTTGCCAGAGATGCCCTATTCCTCCAGCAATCCATCCCAGCTGGGAAAGATAATTTGTGATGCTCTTTGTTTATTGTTCTTTCCTGCACCTCTGCTTTGTGCTTTCAGTCTTGTAAATGTTGTTTTTAAATCCTTCGGTGTGAAATGACTTTTCAAATGTGTTTGTACAGCACCTAACAGAAAGATCCCAATCTCATTCAAGCCTCTGGGTGTTGCTGTAGAGCGTTGAGTGAATTGGTATTTTTTATAGTAATGGAAGTATTTCTTGAGGTATTTGACCTTAAATAAGGTGGAGAAAAAAATACTTAAATAGCTCACAGACGTGATGGAATAGGGACAGTTTGATACTTTGGGAGACTTTTAGGTGCTATTGAACACTGGATCCTTTCCATGTATTTCGGTCTTGTGCTCTGATGCGTGCAACAGTGGTTTCATAAATTAATTTGAGCCGCAGTAAGTCATAGCAGTATCAAGTTGCCTTCAGTTTGCTTGAAGGTATAGTTCAAATTCTCTAGCAGAATTATTTACATGCTGAATTTTGTCTTTCCACGAAAGAACCCTCTCGTGGTGAACTTAATACTGGTCTTGGTTCTTCTGCAGTACAAACCACTTAGTTGAGCATGCTTTCCTTTTTAATTACACTTTGTTCCCAGAACTGATTGGATTTTACCACTTCTGCTGAATGAAAAGCTCCTGTATAAATTTTAAGGTCCCTTTAAAAAAAAAAAAAACTGTGTTAAAAGCTAAGTGATCTTAGGGTTTTGTGTGTGGGCTTGCTTCTGGGGAGGAAAGGGCATAAAGAACAGTGACAATTTTTTCCTCCTGCTTGATAAGTGTAGGGGGGATTTACGCTGTATATCACAACCAGCAGCTATTCCAAGAAAAATCTTTAAGATGGTTACTTGGATCTGTGTACACTGCCCACCTGGTGGTTATGGAGTGAACTGTTACTTTAAAGAATAGTTTAAACAACAGCCATGTTTGGGGCAGGCTAATCTTGCAAAGAGAGCAGTACATATAACAGGAGTCTACAGTGTGATAAGGGGAAAATTCAGCTCACTGACTAGATGTTTTAATGTGCGAACTCTAGGGAAATAACATATTGACTATTCTGTTGTGCGCAAGGAAATTGAAGAACCCTTTGCAGACAGAGGGCTTGCAAAGGATTCTTTCTGTTTCTCTTAACCAAAATCTGTGGCAAGATGTTTGAAATCAGCAGGACGCTTAATGCTGCTTTGTTAAATAATGAGGTAATATTTTGTCACTTTTTCTGGGCAGCATCTGTTTTTTCTCCTTTTTCATATGTTGGTGAAGGATTCAGTTTAATCTTATGCAAGTAAGAGATTTTTTTTTTTAATTTTATTTTTTAAAAATCATTCTTCAATTTATTATTTTTTTTTTCCTTTTGATGCTTTTGGAGAATTGGGTTGTCTTTTATTTGCGGTTTCAATCGGCTGCTGTTGCCTAGGACATTATGCCACGTAAGGCTTCTAAACTGCACAGAGTAGGTAGTTATTAACGCTGAATTGGCTTCTGGTATAGTCCATCTGGGCTCTGTATGAGAGAGCTTGCTAGCGGCTACTGATGCTAAGATACCCGCAACCTTTGGGATGTATGCGTGGTGGAGAGGGGCTCAGTGATATGAGATCACTTCTTTTAAGGGAAACTGTCATTAATGAGTCAAGAAACTGCTCATTTATGGTAAGGAGAGGGAGGGGGGGGGCTGGGAAACAACCCTGTGATTTCATTTTGATATTGGATTAGCTGTTTTAAGACAAGTTTCTTTTTGTGGGGATGGAAGATTGCACTAAAAATATGCTTTGCTCAGGGGCTTGCTGGCTGCTGCTGGAGAGACTGTATAGAGAATCTGATGCTTTACAAATGTCACCACCGTGATGTGGTGGTCAGTCCCTTTCCCTGAAAGATAAATGGTACTGTTGGAAACACGAGAATAAGGTTGACTTTTTCAACAATAGGATTCTGCCTTTGTCTTTCCAGAGAGAGGCCTCTGAGGATGTTTGAGCATTTGTTTTAGTGTTTCTCGGAAGGGCTGCGTGTGTGGGGTGCTTTTTTGGGAAAGTGGTCAGTGTGCAGAATACCTGGATTTACAGACGGATAAGATTAGCTAATTTTTTAGAGGAGCAGCGGGCGATTATTGTTTCAGAAAAATGGCTGAATCTTGATATGCATAACGAATTTATAGTAACAAAGTGAGCTGAAGTTGAAAAGACTTAAAAATAATTTCTGGGTGCCTTCTCTGGTGTTATTAACCCCTGAAGAGACCTTAAGTAAAAAATTTGCATTACAAATCTAACTTTAATATTTGATGTATATTTGCACAAGAATCTGTGGTAATATGCTAGCTGTTGTAGCATTTTGATGCCTGTGTGTTCAGTCTAATGGGTCACCTAAATTTGAGTTAGGAAATGTATCTTACGGGCTAGCTTAATCTATGCTAGTTTTTACTAAGCTACAAATGTGCTCAGAAAGATGCGTGGTGAGAGAAATCCTTTGCAGCCTTTCACATTGTTCATATTTTAATTGAATTCAGTGCTCATTCCACAAATAGATTGTATGGTGTTTTTTTAAATGTGATTTTTCTCCTTGCTTGGTTTGTGTATAGCTAGATTTTATGAGCTTTACTACATTTCATATGTTTTATTGGTGTGTTTAGTCTCTGTGTGTGTTTGAGCGTGTCTATGGTTTAAAGAAATTTAAAATGTACTGAATGTCAGTCCCCAGCTTAGCAGTGTGGAGGAAATATTTCCAGCTTTTAAAAAAATGAAACTTGTAGAACAATGATTATTTGATTTACACGTTTTGAAAATGGTTTTGGTGGTTTGTAGTCAGGTTTTCTTTCTCTAGGAAAGAGCTAAGTGAGCTTACAATGTGGCCCATCCTAGCTTTCTCGGTTTTCAGCTCTTACGTTTTACAACGCTTGCAGTGATACTGAATTTTTAAAAAAAAAAACATATTTAGTTGTTGAAATGAATATGTGGATGGCAAAACTAAACGATCCTATGTGTATTAATAGAGTAATACTCGGTTGCTTTAGTTGAGATAAATGTAAATTCAAGGTTTGTTGTAATTACAGAGTGCCATGCCTTGTTACTTTGGACAAAATATGCTTTAGGAAAATACCTCTCATGGAAGAGAAAGAAATGAATGCTTCCTAACTTGTGAGAATTCTTAATAAACTTGCTGTGGTCAGAAGGGGGTAAAATATTGCTGTTTGGAAGTGAAGTTTTGTTAGTTTGTCAGTGGCAGCGAGCGGAGGATTAATGAGTGTGCATTGTTAAGTTAAGCACGTTTCTCTAAGGCTGGAAAAGAAAATTCTTTTAAATGCCCAAAGTTCGCTGTCGTTTTATTTCCTGTCGAGCTGAAGAATAATGAAGCGAGGTGGCAAAATAATTCTGAAATACTACAGTCGTTCGGGGGGAGCGCCCGACAGAGAGGTGTCTGCTGTGCCTTAGACATTGTCAAGTGGCAGCAACAGCAAATCCACTCCTTTAAAAATACCTATTTTTAAAAACCTCACCGGGCGGAAGGAAGGAGAGATGGGTTGATTATTAAAATCAATAGTACCTGAAAATAAATGCAGCTTTAAATGCACGTCAAAGTGCTTTTGTTGTGCCTTTAAGCCTAGAGGCAGATCATTAAATATGCATTTCTCCGGAAAGCAACTGTCGAAAAAGATAAGGTGGTTAAAATACGCCGGACCTGGGAGCGGGGCGCGCAGGAGGTAAGGAGATGTAGGCACTGGAGCATGGCCGAGGTACGGCACCGCCGGGCCCAGGGGTGGGAACTGGGGGNAACACACAAATGTAAAAAAAGAAAACAAAAAAAAAAAAAAAATAAAAAAAAAAAAAAATACGGGGCTGCGTGTTGTTTCTTCAACCGGGCCTTAATTACTAGACACAAGCAGCAGTTCAGAAATCTGGTCTCTGTTGTTGTAGAGGTCACCGCATCATTAACATTGTCAATCTGGCAGCGGCTAATTTCAATAGCACCTGATGTCGCAACGCCTCCCCCCCACACACACCACACACACCCGCCCTCCCCC